>JANVCL010000005.1:23448013-23462888 GCA_026546855.1 Erythroxylum incrassatum
AGCATTGCCACTGGAAATGAGCAAGATGATGGGCAAGAGACCAGAAAAGGGACAGGGGAGTGATACCGCGGGAAGGGGGCCAACGTTGGCAGGTGAAAGAAATACACAACCTCCTCGACAATCAACTCCGATGGAGCATTCCTACGACACAATGGAGGAATACCTGATGTCAGTACATAAAGTAGAATTACAAATGTTTGATAGGACTGATCTGGTGGGATGGATTACTAGGGTAGATGTTTACTTTGAGGTTCACAATACCTCATAATCGGTGAAGGTTAAACTAGCACTTTTAAATGTGTAAGGATCAACCATACATTGGTTCAACCTTCTGAAGGAGACAACGGAAGAGCTGGACTAGGAAAAATTTAAGAAAGCCCTAGTAGATCGTTATGGAGGAAGACAATTTGATAACCCATTTAAGGAGTTGTCAGATCTGCAACAAACAGACACCGTTGAAGAATATATCTTCGAGTTCATCTCGTCGCAGGTGGGTCAACTACCGAAGGAGGAATTTATAGGGTACTTCATAAGTTGCTTGCAAGCTGATATTCGAAGGATACTATGTACATTTGGACTTGTGAATAGGTACCAACTGATGAAGATAAAGAGGGTGGTGGAAGATGAGGTAGATGTGGAGTACGGTGGTGTCGAAGGCTCGGGCTCTCGAGCGCGCATATGGACTCCACATAGAGGGAGTCCTTTTAGGGGTAATTTCCAGGTCAACCCAACCCATAGGGAGACAGAGCCTCCAACCCGACGGATTGTGGGAGGTATGTGGGGGCGTTGGGGCAGGAAGAACCTGGGAACTAGCTAGGTCTCAACTCGAACCCCATGCACAGCCCTGAATGGTCACTCAACCCATGGTGACACCCACCAGACAATCAGAAGGTGATAGGAGGGAACCGATAGAGAGGAATAAGGGATTGCGTCATCTTTCGTACCAAGAGCTCATGGAACGAAAGGAGAAGGGTTTATGTTTCATGTGTGGGGAGAATTTTCATCCTCTTCATCAGTGTGCGGAAAAACAGCTGAGATTACTGATTTTTGATGATAACGAAACCTTGAATGAGAATGGAGAAATTATCACATTGGAAGCAGAAACTGAGGAGGAGGGTGATATAGCTCTGGAATGCCGAACCATGGGGGTAATTGGAGTGAATGGAGCACTGATACCTAAGACTAAAACTATGTGGATGGCAGGGAAGCTACAAGGAGTTCCGATTGTGATTCTAGTGGATAGCGGGGCCAGCCATAACTTCATTCCTTCTGAGCTGGCTAGTGGTTTAAGGTTGACAGTGGGCTCAAGCAAAGCATTGGGAATCAGATTGGGAGATGGCCATAGGGGGACTACTTGAGGGAACTGTCTGGAAATCCCTATTCAGATGGGAAAAAAGGATTGGACGATTGATGCTTATGTCCTAGATTTAGAAGGAATGGATGTGATCTTAGGGGTTGCTTGGTTACAAACATTAGGAAAAGTCATGGTGGATTAGAAAGAGATGACCATGCAATTCCAACATGAGGGACAAAAGGTACAACTTTGTGGTAATGCAAGACTACAGATCACACCGAGGAGAGGTAGTGGGTACCACGAATATTTAGTGTGTTGGCAAGGTCTCCTTGCTATTTTGATTGGGAGTTTCCTATCTGCTAAAGGAATAGCTATAAGGGAGGAGCAACAGATTCAGCTTACTAAAAAAGAGGAAGGGGGTTGAACCAGTTGTTGAATAATTTTTTGAAACCTGAAAGTGTGCTAACTAGCAGAACAGTAACTACATTTGGGGACTCAACACAACAATTGTTGGTCAAAGGGAAGGGCCAGACAGTGGCACAAGCTACATGGGAGGATGAATATGTGAATTTGAGTCATTTTCCTCACTTTAGCCTTAAGGACAAGGCTACTCTTCCAAGAGGGGGCAATGATAGGATATATGGGGCAGAGAGAGTGATTTATTCCAGAAGGAAGAACAGTGGGCCAGGGGAAGTTAGTTGTTAGTTGATGTGGCAAATTAGTTAGGCATAACAAAATGTACCTGGAGAGGGGGGTTTATAAAAGGAGAGAGAGAAGGGAGGAGGGTAGGCAAAAAAGTGAGAAAAGGTTTGTGACAGAAGGATATTCATACCTTCTAAGGAGCAATTCTACTCTGGTTAAGGAGAAATACCATATATCTATACTGTAGTGATATATATATTACAGTTATATTGCAATAATACAGTAAAACTCTAGTATTCTAAGACTAGAGATCTATCATCTATATGCTTAGCACGGTGGATTTGCCCTGTGTAGGTTCAGAGAGAAGGACATAGGGACTGGGATAAGTCAATCGTAATGGCCAAAGGAGTCTGAAATTTGTTTTGTTTAAAATGTATATTGAGTTTGTTTTTGGACTTATTTCTAATGTATGCGACTCCTAAATTTTGTTTCAAGGGTTGTAATAACCTTAATTCAGGCTAGTTTCTGAAAGTATGATATGTAATGTATATTTGTTGAGATTCTAAAAATTCATGTATAAAGTGTTTCGTATGTTTTAAAATGTTTATGGTTGAATGTTATGCTTCTGCGAAATATTTTGCATTGGTTTTGTTTGTTCTGTTTTTCGTGGCACTCGCAATATCCTCCGAGGGGGTATTAAGGCGCTGCACTAGAGAAGCTAGGTCTAAGTGTTATTTGAAGATCTTGGAGTAAATAAGTAAGTCTAAAGCATTACTCTTCATGATTCGTTACATGAAACATGTTTGATGTTAGTTAAAGGTCAAATGATCATTAAATGGTAATATGTATATGCTGAAACGTGAATAAGAAAACCTGGGTATGTTCATCTCTTGCTTTTACATATATGATGATCAATATTTCATAAGAAGTTGTTGAGATTATTGTTAGAATGATCATTAAAGATAGTGTAGGAAAAAGTGCAGAAATTTTTGATAGATAAATGGATGAGTTTTATGTTCTATTTTCTTGGTGTATCACCGTGGATCTTTTCAAGTGTCATAGAGATTAGTTAAAATGAGTTTGATGCTAATGAAAAAGGGAGTAATGTGGTGTCTTGAAATGGGAAGAATTAAGGTGATAGTTAGGAGTGCAATAAAAGTGGAAATGAAGATGAACATATACAGAAAGTTGACCTAGATGGTCCCATTTTCATTATTTGTTCTGTTTTAAATTTCTATATTGAATTACTACTGATATGATTAATGTGAATGTGTTGATTCCGGACAATAAATGTCCAAGGCATTTGATGCATGAAAAAATCATTGGAAGTACTCCTTGAATGTGAATTTGAATGAATAAGTAATACTCAACATTATTGTTGAATGCCAGACCAAGGTCTGATGATAAATGTGAATGTGAATGTGAATCTGATAGAATATATGTGAATTTGATGCATCTCATTACATAAATGCATGACAACATAAAGGTTGTTGTGACTGAAGTAGCTACTAAAAAAGAGCTTAAAGCTTAAAAACTAAAAAAGAGCTTAAAGCTTAGAATATACATAAGAGCCACAAGCTTAGTTGTTAGTGTCGGGTATCCACAAAGGGATATGGGACAATATCTAAAATAAGCCTAGTATTCACAAGGGATATGAGCCAGTAAATAGGTACTTGGTCACAATAATAACAATTGAAAGTGAGTCTCATGAGCATTGTATATGCATACGATAAGTATGATTTAAATGGTTGAAATAAATAGTTTGAATGATTTATGAATGTGAAATTTGATTTAAGTAAATATGAAATGTATGTGACTCAACATGTTGAATTGATAAATTGATGTGTTATGTGTTTAAATGAGCCATCGAGGATGACCCAATCACTGAATTTGCAAAACTTATCCCAAAATTTGCAAATTGAAGTCTAGCCACAACTCAAATTGGAGTAAGAGATAGAGGTTGGGATGAGCTCTCGTCTGTATATATTTTTCATTATTTTATATTAAAGAATGTATTCCACAATTATTGTGTCACGTGTATTTGAATAATGCTATTTTGTAATGACTTTCCAAATTGGAAATATTTGTAAATGAGATTGATTAATGAGTGTAATAATAATTGTGATTATGATGTTTATGAAAAAAAGTGGGCCCAATTTGATTAGTGGTTTTTCCAAATATGCATGTGATAAGTGAAAAGTTTTTAATAGTTATGATTGACTGACTGTTCTAGCATGCCACCCTCGTAGAGTATGTTCTCGAATATCGTCGGTATGTTTAGGAATATGCACTATGAGAGTAGGGTGTTACTGAAATGGCTTTAACACAAGAATGTGTCATATCATTAAAAGTAAGTTTAAGATTATGACAAGCACATGGCATATATATAATGCTCTTGAATTTATTTCAAGTAATCGCTTTTGAACCTTTTGGTGTTTTCCCTTTATATTAGAACCATTGTCATAACCTTGACCCCTCACATTATAGACATTAAGATCAAGAGACTTAAAGGCATTCAATAATTCATTGAAAAGTCTGAATCCAGATGTGTCATCTACATTTAAAAACTCTCAAATGTACTTTATTTTAATTTTTAAATTTGATATATTCAAACATCGTACTAACAAACTCATTTGTTCTTGATGGCTCAAATTTAGATTATAATCAAGAATAATAGAAAAGTATTTCGCCTCTTTAATGATCCTTATGTTAGAACTTCTAATGATATGGACCAACAGAGAAATCAACTCATTTTGAATGTTTTGACCAAGATAATAATGACAAATTTCATAATTTTGAATACGTCTAACATGATCTTGCATTACTACATCAAATTCAACAATCAACTCAATTAATCCAAAATTTTACCATTACTATCTTAGTAAAGTTTTTCATTGGATCCTCAAAAAGCCAAATTATATTCAACAAAACATCTCACAACATAAACTATTCTAAACAAAACTTGTCTCTAACATTATTTCTCCTTTGCAATTTCTTGTTGCAAGTCTTTATCAATTTTTTTATTTTTGGTTAATCTTACCCTTAATTCATTCTAAGTCCTTATGCTAGTCATATGCTCAACAATATTCTTATGTTCTTTAAGTCTCTCACTAAGATGCTTCCAATCTCTAAATCCATCATTTGCTAATGCACTTTATTAGCTATTAGATTTGAACAACTTACAACAAGAACAATATACTTTATCTATATGTTTAGAGTAAATCAATCATTTTCTATCATTAATCTCTTCATTACTCAATTTTCTAGAATAATATAAATATGAAAAATGATGAGAGCTATTGTCTAAATGAAATACAAGATTCAATTCTCTTTAAGCACATTTTCAACTAAAATGTCTCTTACTTTATTATCAAGATTATCCGAATTTCTAGGATCATAAATATTCAATATAAGAATTAGTTGCTCATCTACCCATAAATTTTCTAAATTGGATGCATTTGGTAGATTATCATGCTCACTCAAATTACTAATATCCTTATGAATATAAATCTCATCATTTAAAATTTCTTTATGTTGTTTGAAATTGCCTTTACCTAGTTCCTCATGATTCTCACTAGAGGAGCCTACTCTTTTAATAAATTTATTAATTTGCTTCTTTTTGGGATTCAATTAACTATTCTACTTGTTTTCCTTTTTTTACTTCCAGACGAATGTTTTTTAGGCAACATCCTATAAACCAATTATAACATAATTAGACTGAAAAAAGAACAAAAACACATATATAGAACTAGAAGAAGTATGTAGGCATAATATAACACCGATAACTCAATAATATATTACAAAGATATATCAATGGTATTATACCTTTGACAGAGGAAAAAATAAAGATTAAAATTTAATATTCTATATTAAAAATGAAAAAATAAAAAACAAAATTTTTTGATAAAAGCTATCATATTCAAAATCTAATTTTGATTTTCAAGTAATTTTAAAAAATCAAAAACTAACATTGATTTACTTTTCACCAAAGATAACAGATATTGAAATTACAATGGATCTAATCTTCATGATGATGATAATAGGTCAAAGAAAAAGAGAAATTAATTCTCTTTTTGACAATCGAATTACAGTGTATCTATTGTAAAAAAGAGAGTTGATTTTTTCAAACAAAAACAAAAGTTTTCAATGTAACTATATTATAATAAATTAAATATTAAATAAATTTAAAAACCAATAGAGTGTATAATATAATATAATCAATTTTTAAATCTCAGGTAATGATGATTGTTGAATTAAAAAACTAAAGTTTTTGTGATAATTCTTTAAAAAATAGTGTTTTTATGCTCTATGTACTTCAAAAATTCATTACAACTATTATTGTTGTTACCGTCAAAGTTATACCATCCACTAAATAAGCATTCGTGAAAAGGTTAAACATGAATGAGTGAATTGATTATTAAGTATTATTGTATTTTTTTTGCATTATTCTAGTGTCATAGTAACTTTTCTATTATTAAAGATACCTCACCCACTTTGATTTTTTTATATACAAATAGATTCCTTCCTAAAATAGAATTATAAATAAGAATAAAACTCCCTAATTTGTGTCAATCAAGCTCCCTAATTGATGTAGGACATATGCATATTTTCTTATACAAGATATAATCATGTCCACACCAACATTGTCAAATGTTGTATGAAAGATCAAATATTGTTAAAGGAAACAAATTAATTATAATGTATTCAAGTATTCAGTAAGTTGAAAATACAAAGAAAAACTAAAAAATTTACCTTTAAATTATCACTCAAAAGTTAGAACCATGAAAATCTTTTGTTGTCAATTCTTAGGTTAGGGTATCTTAGATTCATACGCTGATGGAAATAAAAAAGCTAGAGAGTAAGAACTACAGCCAAATGCTTGAAAGAAATTTATAAATAGATTAACATAAAAAGTTAATGTTAAAACTCTTCAAAAGAATATAAAAGCTAACGTTAAATTTGGAAGTTAAAGTCGCACTCTCGTCGAAACTTGAAGAAATTAAATTTTAAGAGTCTCTTCCACTAAAAGCCATCAATTTTGACTAATTTTGTTCTTTGTGAGGATCAGAGGGTGGGCCCTATTTTGCTTTTTATGACTAATATGAGATCAATCATTGTAGCGCGCAGAGTTGGGACCTATTTTGTTGTAAGTTTGGTGACTTTATGAGGGTCAAAGGGTGGGCCCTATTTTACTCTTTATGAGGGTGGGCTCTAGGCAGGCATCCTTCCTACTCTTGCCCAAGGTCGGGCCTAGTAAATAGTAGTCAAGCCCAGTGTAGATAGATAAGCTATAATATATTTGGTCTATCTCCTTTAACATCAAAGCCTACCATTGGCCTGAACATGCAATTTATCTGTGAGTTACTCTTAAATTTAACTCGTTCTCAATTTAAATCTCACACTCTTATATCATAGGATTTTTAGAGGGAAAAGGCATACACATAGGAAAAGAGCAAAAGATAAAACTTTGGTGGTAGAAACTAAAGGCTATTAAGATACCATATCTAGTTAATTCCCAAAGAGTACTCTTTGTGGTCATATAGTTTTGACTAAAACCTAGGTTTTTCTCAATCCATTAGAAAATCAACATTGAACTATTTTAGACTTGGACAAAACCCTTGAAAATAAAACACAGAATAATGCTTCAATAAGAGAACAAAGCAGTAACCATGGATGTGTATGATATATATATATAGCAAGTTAAAAACTAAATTTACAACCATGAAGATCAAAAAATAACGAACACCACTCAATATATATAGAAGAAAAATATACTTAATCATATGCAAGCATCCACAAAAAAGAACTCACACAACCAATGTAAAAGATGTTTCCATAAGTTTTAATGTATAAAAGTCAATGAAGAAGGATTTTAAAGTTTTAAGAATATGAAATCAGGGAGCATAAATAGAGAAAAAGCTTCAAACATATAACCATTCTTATATAGAATGTTCATGGATTGAATTGCTCTTAAATCTTTAAGCTTTAAGCGATTTTGTCACTTTAGAACATCCATGGTTCTTAGGTATGTTAGAATAAAAGATTAGTGATGCAAAAGAGCTTAAGAGTCTATAAAAGAGGAAAAATTAGTCAACCATAAGCCTTAATATGATGGGATACAGGATGGAAATTGAGTCGATGAAAAAGAAAATAAGGTTTAATTTTGATTATTTTAGGATTCATTATTATATATGAAATAGTAGTAAGATAATTATGTTATTCTAGTTTTAGATATGTTATTCTATTTGTGTAAGACATAAACATATAGAATTTTTATTAGAATATAATTAAATTTGTTATGAACCCTTTCCTACTATAATAAATTTTATATGAACTTCTTTATAAATATGTGTATCCTTAACCCTTCAATAATAAGTTATCCTGAATATTTTCTACAACATTGATTTTTCAACTAGAAGATGTGATGCATTCTTCTAAAAGTGATTCTTAGACCTTATAAGTGATTCCTAGTTTCCTACTCTCCTTTTTTTTCACTAAATTCTAGCAATTAAAATCATTAAATACTAGCCTAATGTTAGTTATATTTTTTAATTTTGTGAGTTTTAGCTACTAGTTAGCACTTCTTCTATTTATCCTACATTAATTTTGGTATTAGAGATTTGATTCACAATGGCAATATATAGTGAAAAGGCTTTTAGAAGATTACTCAACAACCAAAAGCAATATCAAATACTTTTTGAGAATTACTGAAAGATTGGACATTAATGACCCTTGATCACAAGGTCCTCCAATAAATAGTCCAGAAAACAACATCAAATTTATAAGATCAGTATTTATCTTATTCTATGTTAAGAATGACTTCAAACAAGCTAGGGAGAATTGAAGCAAATGAGTTTAAAATTTTATAGAAGAAATAAAAAGAAAAAATTAGTCAACCAAAAGCCTATTTTTAGTGGGATAGAGGATGGAAATTGAATTGACAACAAAAATATTAAGGGTTGAAATTTAGATTACATTAGGATCCTTATTAAATAAGAAGTAGTAGTAATATAACTATATTATTCTAGTTTTAGTTTTATTATCCTATTTATTTAGGATTTAATATATAATTTTTATTAGAATAGGATCTAAATTTGTTAAGAACTCTTTCCTTTTAGAATAAGGGTTCTAAGATCTTCTATATAAATGTGTGTATCGTCAGACTTTCAATAATAAGTTATTTTGAATTTTTTCTACAAAATAATGTTTTCAATTAGAAGAAATATGGGAGGAAAAATTAGTTAACTACAAGCCTTAATTTTTTGGGATGGAGGATAGGAATTGAGTTGAAAACAAAAATAATAAGGGTTGAATTTCATATTATATTAGGATCCTTATTAGATAGAAAGTAGTAGTAAGATAACTATGTTATTCTAGTTTTAGATATGTTGTCCTATTTAGTTAGCAATTAAACATATAGAATTTTATTATAATAGGATTTAAATTTTTTAGGAACCCTTTCCTACTAGAATAATAAGATCTTCTATATATATATATATCCTTAGTCCTTCGATAACAAGTGATCATAAATTTTTCTACAAACTTGGGTTTTTTTATCTAAAAGGTGGAAAACTATCCTTTTAACAAGCTATCCTTCTTAGAAATTTTACAGTGGTTGATAACCAACCGTAGTAAGTTCCTTAACAGGGATCTAGCAGTGTATCTCATTAGAATTGCTAATTTTTTATGCTTAATTTAGAAGGAATGTAATGTTAGGCATTTTAAGCAATAAGTGACTTATAATGCTATCACCTTAAATCTCACTCTTATTAGCATAAAAGAACAACTACTCCTATGTAAAGATTTTAGTCAACTGAGCTGGATTATTAAACGGGTATAGAGACTACAGTAACAAAGTCCCACATTTATATACAAATCCATTGTAGCTACTAGCTAAGTTGGTGTTAATATTCATTTTCCAGAGAAATGAAGGATGACACTGGTATAATTTTATCTCCCATTCAAGTTTTGCTTTCAAGATTCTATAATAAGCTTAAGCTTACCTTATTAGTTGGCGAGGGAAGTTGGTGAAGTTGAAGCTTGGGAGTAAACTATCGCATGCAGTTGGTTCTCCCTACTAGGCCTCCTACTAGTTTTGATGTGGGAAGATGTCATCAGATGCTAATAGGATTGTCTACAAATGTGCATGTCTTCCATATGTTAAGTTAATAGCTTGTATACTTGGTTAATAGTTTGTATGGATACAAAGATAGTTCTCCTAATATATTGGTTGTTGTTTCCATACATTGGATACTACCAAAATGTACTAAACTTTGCCTACATTTTCAATGGAAAATTGTAACTTTTCCAAAAAAAAAGAGTTATAAGCATAAAAGAATTTCATGAAGATAATGGAAGAACCATAAATAAGTAAGAAGAATCAAAGACCATATATGAATAACAAAGATAGAGTATAGGTATTAGGGGTCCAATGCAAATTAGGGATTAGATGATACCCGAGGTTAGTTATGGGGAAATTAAAGGAAAAATAGGGGAAATGAGTTTATAATTAATAAGTTAATTCTATAAAAAATCTTAAATTAATATCTTTATTACACGTTAAATGTCATATTGGCATATGACTTTATCTGGCATGCCACGTAGACCAACATAACAGGGATATAATATTAAGTAGATGGAGGCATGATATAATGAGCCTTTCTAGGGCAAATTATTCTATTTTAAGAACGTTATAAGGGTAAACTAGTACTAGAGATAATGATAAGGGCCATCTTAAAACTTTTGTCAAACATTGAGGGGCCTTCTTAGAACGTTTGTCAATTTTTTATACATAGTACTAGTATTATTTCTAAATAGTAGTGGCATATCTTATTTAATGTTGTGTTTTTTTGTATATGCTTATAATTTTTACAATATAGAGTAATGGTAGTTAAATTGTTGGTTAATATATTTTTAATATAAATAATTGTATATTTTGTACATTGTACCAAAACAAGAAATACTTGAATTAAAACATGAATCTAGGTTTAGAATAAAACCTCACAAAGTTACAATTAGAGTCTTGAATCTGCTTAAATCAGAGTATTTAGCTTTAGCCACACATGAGTTTAGTTCCAACACCAAAAATAGAAGGAAAGATGAAATATTAGGAGAAAATTACAAAAGAAGTGAAAAAGAATAATGTGTGAAAATGGTAGATGTGTTTTTGTATTTTTTTCTTACTTAAAGCCTAGTTTATTTCTATCTTGCAAAGATCCCTATCTAAAAAAAATCCAAATTCCTACATAATACAGATGGAAATAAGTTTCCTAATTGAATTTCAACTCTTAAAGTGAAACTGGCATTAGACGTGATCTCACCTTATCTACTGTAGAAATCTGTCAAAATTTTTCAAAATTCATGATTTTGACTAATAATGCTCCAATTTGATGCAACCTTTACTTGTCACCTCCTAAAACAAAACAAATGTTAATTTTCCTATTTAAGCACCAAAATATACTAAAGAAAAGAAATAATTCCAATTAACATAAGTGAATAACATCTTATCAACCCTCACTACCAAATAGGGCTTTGCTGTCTCCTGCTTCTTGATCTTAACCCCTCTCTCTCTGAAAAACATAAGTTTCATCGACCTCCGTAATAAGCGTTATATAACTCAACATATCAAGGTTAGCAATAGTCATCCCTAAAAGAGTGTGAAAACTACCTAGGTTCTTTGCCAACTTGGTCAAGTAAGTACCTCCACAGAGGGCTCCTTTCTTCCTAGTGCCCATGTGTTCCAAAAATTTGGCAAAATAATAACCTAGATTACATTATTGTTACTTTACTTTACACTAAAAATAAAACATATAAGCAAGATTTACCACATTATTGCTCTCCCTTCTCTAGACAATCATTTACATAAGAAAATATCAAAGAACAAAAGTATATGAGCAGTCTTACTATTTGATGGTTACTAAGCTTATCAAGGAATTCAATTATTGCTCTTATACAGTATATTGACTCAATATACTCAAGTGTATAAAACTCTCATTGTATCCTAAAATCAACATCTTAATAAAATTTACATCTAGAATGAACTTTATTGCATTTCTCCTATCCAATTTTGCATTCCAATTCTCCATAAAAGTGGTAAGAATCTCAAAGGTTAGCTCTCTATATGAATGTTAATCAATATCAAAAAGTTCCCCACCAAAAATATTATATAAATCTCCTCAAATACAATCATAATCCTAATAAAATCCACACTTTTATTTGATTTAAAAGGTTAGCTCTAAGATAGACATACCTTTTGTAAAATATGGCTCCTTAAAGGTAAGCATTGGATGTTCATTTAGAGTCATTTCCAATAATTATGCTTAACTACTTAATGCATCTTGAACAACTTTAGCCTTAACCTATTTCCTGACGATAGTTATAAATTCAATTTTGTAGTTAGATTGAGTGTTGAAAAGTGAAATTAATTAAGGAATAGTCTAAAACAAAAAAATCTAAAAAAAATAAGTTTAGTGTCCCAAATTGTTAAAAATCTATATTAAAAGTGAAAATTTTGGTGAATATTAAAGAAAACTAAAAGAAAATGTTGAGAGTGGTTTGGTTATGAAGTAAGATTTGGCTTGTGGGTATTTGAATATTTTAAGAGGAATTGAGATAAAAATTAAGATAGTAATGAAAGTGAGACTCTAGTAATATCCCTTATGTTTTAAAATTTTTGCGACATAGCTATGGTACAAACCATCAACCATTTTGAATAAAAAAAATTGGGACATAAATATAACCCAGACTATCAATCCTCTTGATTTTTTTACATGACCTAGGCACAAACATATCCTCAGGCCATAATTTTCATCATCTCAAACATAACCTAGGGTGTAGCATCCCGCCCCTACTAAGGGTTAGAACCCTAACAATTTGGTGCAAGTGAGCTTAGAACCCCCCAAAAAATTGAAGAGGGTATGAAAATTGTGTGTCCGTCAAACGGACATGGGAGTCCGTTTAACGGACAACGTCGGGTGAATTGGAACACTTTGAATGGCTCATGTCTATTTAATGGACATGCAGGTCTGTTTAATGGACCTTTTCAGGTAAAATGGGATTGCTTTGTCGATTCATGTCCGTTTAATGGACATGTAAGTCCGTTTAACGGACATCCTCGGGGCAACTTTAGTGAATTGCATTTTTTACTGTTTTAACTTTGGTACATGTGGTCTTAAGTGAGATTATGATACAAATGCATCATATTTGGATTGTTGGATAAACATTGATGAATTGGATTATTGCACACATTAAAATCATTGATTATGCACTCAATTGACATTTTCCGGGTATAATTGGTAATCAATGTGATTGTTTGAGAATTGTGAGCTATGGTTATTGGAAATTGGTTTGAAAGAAAATTTATTAATTTTGCATTTTTGGAGAATTTTAGAAAAATTTTCGGAAATTTTTGGAGATAATTTTTGGACTAGGAACAATGTCGAGTGGCAGATCGATTGATAAATGGCAGTAGCATTTAATGTCAAATAGCTTTGGAATATTAAAATACAAGATTTGGGGATTTAATGACAAGTGTACTCTATTGGAATTGGGTTTAAATGGATATTTATAAGACAAATAAGACAAAGAAGGAAACATTGGTAAGTGGCAAGTGACATGTGTCACTTGCCAAGTTAAGCCACCTAACCCCTTTTTATTGCATCTTCTAGACTCTTTCATTTATGTGGTCCACGACACCTTTGTATTTGGCTTTCCAAGTGATGCTTTTGTTCTTCTTTTCTCCCCATTTTCGTGGCCTTCCTCCCTCTCTTCATCTTTTTCATGTTTTGGTGATTGAATGGCTGGAAACCTTGCTCCATCTTCTACCTTTTACTTCCATCTTGGTGATTCTTCAAGTTGCCTAAGGAAAAACTTACCTTTACCTCCTTAAAGATGAAGATCATGGGATGCTTTGGGATTAGGGTTTAGTGAGAGGTTGAAGTGATTAAAGCCAAACCAAGTAAGTTATGGTTTTAATGTTATAAGCATGATTATTGTAAGCTTAATTGATGATTGATTTGTACATGCAAAGTTATGTTTGAGTCTGAATTGATGCCCCTAGATGTTTATGTTTGTGAGTGCTATCTTGATTTAAATTGAGTAGTGAATGATGGTAGAAGGAATGGAGGTGATGATCTAGGCTTAGGATGGATGGGATGAGTTAAATGGTAAGAATGAACATGAGCAAGATCTGGAAATTTGCAATGGTTGATCCTTGGAGTATGCTCCCAATTGTTTAGTCATAATTGTTTGTATAATTGTCTAAATGAGTAGAGTTTTGGTTTAAAGGAAACTAGAGGCAATTGGTTATATTTTGTTTGAAGGCATTGAATTCAAATTGTGTCTTTAAGAATGTCTATTTGTGACTTGAATTGAGTACTTAGTGAGGAAAATTGATGATGAATGTGCTTGTATCACTATGTCCTATGATGAGCGTTTATGTGCAATCATGGACCATAGCTTGGATATGAATGATATTGAATTGAAATTTAGTTATAAGAGTGGATAAGTGGTGGGTAGTGAACTAGGAATGATTGGTTAAGCATGAGGAATTGAGTGTTGTAAGTGAAGAGTTTGAAATCTGGAATTTCATATAACTCACTTGAATATACTTTAGTACAAGGGGCATAACTCTTTGTATAGAACTCGGAATTAGATGATCTATATATGGTTTTGATATTCAACTACGAGATCTACAACTTCTATTTCAGGAAACATTTTGAGATTTTGATGTTTCGGGGGTCAAATTTGAAAAATGTTATAAGTGACCCGTAAAGGTCCGTTTAACGGACACGCATGTTCGTTTAACGGACAGTCACAGGTCAAATGATACCATTTAAGCCTCAAATGGGTTTTAAAGTGAACCTAGA
Source organism: Erythroxylum incrassatum (assembly GCA_026546855.1). Classification (NCBI taxonomy): domain Eukaryota; kingdom Viridiplantae; phylum Streptophyta; class Magnoliopsida; order Malpighiales; family Erythroxylaceae; genus Erythroxylum; species Erythroxylum incrassatum. Next base: position 23,462,816 of record JANVCL010000005.1, read on the forward strand.
ATGATCCTTGGTTTATGAGACTAATATATGAAAGGTTTAAAGTGAAATTGACGGTTAAAACTTAGTGAATGAA
>JANVCL010000005.1:23462988-23475259 GCA_026546855.1 Erythroxylum incrassatum
CAAAGGTTAGCTCTCTATATGAATGTTAATCAATATCAAAAAGTTCTCCACCAAAAATCTTCTATAAATCTCCTCAAATCCAAACATAATCCTAATAAAATCCACACTTATATTTGATTTAAAAGGTTAGCTCTAAGATAGACATACCTTTTGTAAAATATGGCTCCTTAAAGGTAACCATTGGATGTTCATTTAGAGTCATTTCCCATAATTATGCTTAACTACTTAATGCATCTTGAACGACTTTAGCCTTAACCTATTTCCTGTGGATAGTTATAAATTCAATTTTCTAGTTAGATTGAGTGTTGAAAAGTAAAATTAATTAAGGAATAGTCTAAAACACAAAAATCTTAAAAAAATTAAGTTTAGTGTCCCAAATTGTTAAAAATCTAGATTAAAGGTGGAAAAGTTGGTGAATATTGAAGAAAACTAAGAGAAAATGTTGATAGTGGTTTGGCAATGAAGTAAGATTTGGCCTGTGAGTATTTGAATATTTTAAGAGGAATTGAGAGAAAAATTAAGATAGTAATGAAAGTGAGACTCTAGTAAGATCCCTTATGTTTTAAAATTTTTGCGACATAGCTATGGTACAAACCATCAACCATTTTGAGTAAAAAAATTGGGACATCAATATAACGCAGACTATCAATCCTCTTGATTTTTCTTTTTACATGACCTAGGCACAAACATATCCTCAGACCATAATTTTCATCATCTCAAACATAACCTAAGGAACAGGCATGTCCTTAAGCTACGAATCCTCTTGTATCTTTAAACATGTAGATGTAGTTTAGAACATGAGTGTGTCACAAATTGTCAATCCTTCTAGAAAAACTCATATACCAATATAGTTTGAGATATGAACATGTCCTAGGTAGTGTTAATCAATAGAATTCAATGCATACATGATTTTTCTTTCCATTTACTTGTTTCTAAAATGTTTCATCTCTAATACTCTTCAAAGTTTCTCCTTGTATCCTTAACTATACAAATGTAATACAAAAAAAAAAAAAACAAATAACCAAGAAAATATATAAACCTATCAAATAATCTAATAAAAATAAATTTCTATCAAATGTAAAACAAATATCTAAATTATTGGTCCATAATGTCAAAAATAAATATAAATATACCTAAAAATTTGTTAAAATATTAGATTGCTTCCTAGCAAGCAATTCTTTAAGATTATGGCTAGATTCTTTCCTTAAACTTGATTAATTTTTATGCAATATGGTTACTTCCTTTTATCATTATAAAATATGACATTCAAAGGGTTATAATCTCACATCTTGACATTCTTCTTTCTATTGCTCTCATTTTTCACTTTTTTTGGCCCTTGACTTCTTCCTTAATAATTTCTTACAAAATATTAGAATAATTAGTTTGTCTTGAGTCTTTAATAAGTACAAAAGACATTGCAAATAGAGGAAGTCATTATGAAATTTAAGAGAATAAGTTGACATTATTAATCAATTATCATTAAGTATATAACATGTAAAATATAAATTGATATAAATACAACTATCATAGGAATAATCACGGAGTTGATTTTATTTAGTTCCCATATGAAAGTATCTCTTGAAAGTACTAATGACATCTCTTTGTTTCAAACAATAATGGTTAATGTTCTATAGTCTTTTTACTTGTTTTTAGTATTCACTTTTTGCTTGAAAAGAAACATAAGTCATTATGAAAATGATAATCTTCTTTTAGTATTATAGGTCACTAAGAGAATTTTATTTTATTTGAATTACAATGAAAATTTACTTGATATAAGGGATATAATATTTAATTATCTACTTTGATTTTAACAAACCAAAATGTTATTGTAATGATTATAATATGTAACATGATTACATTACCCATTTAATAGTTTTTTATTAAGTTTATAGACCAATGAAAACGAATATTCGTCATTCTTTCCTTAGTGATGAACATCAACTATGAAGGAATCAAAATTAGGTCAGCCATGTTTTATAGGGCGGAATGTTGCCTATCAAACAAGTGCATAGTCTTAAGTTAATGGTGACAAAAATGATAATGCTACGTTAGATGTGCAACCTTACTAAAAGAGATAAGGTCAAGAATGTAATGGTAAGAGATAAATTAAAGGTAACTAATATTATTAAACAATTAAGAGAGACAAGACTTAGGTAATTTGGAAATGTTAAAAGGGAACACCTAAATACTTCAATGAGAAGATGCGAAAGGATTGTACTTAGAGACTCTAAGTGAAAAAAGAAAAGAAGACCTAAGAAGAATTGAGACAAGGTGATCAAGAATGATATGACATTGCTGGAAATTGCCAAAGACATGACCAGTAATAGAAAACTTTGACGTACTAAGATATAGATAAACGATTTCTTTAAGACAGATCCTTATAGTTCTCATAGGTCTTTTAGCATTTTCCTCTTGTATTTAACCTAAACTTTTAAATATGTAGTACTTATATCTTAGAAATTTAACCAAAAATTTTTCATACTTAATCATATTATTATTATTATTATTATATTAATTTTTTTCTTTTTCATGTGAATCATTTGAAAATAACTCTTTTACTAGTTAAGGATAATGTTGCGTATTACTGGACTTCCTTAGATCCTAAGTATCAAAAAAATTTTTACGAGATTGTTATTATCGTTGTTCTTTATACGAGAGTGAGATTCAACAACTTTGTCTTAAAACATTTACTGTGGAATTTAAAAATAAGAGAAATTTTATATTTGGAACAAAGGATCAGGGAGAGTAAGCATCCGTTAGTGTAAAACCTTTATTATTTCTGAACTGAGATACAGGGGCGTTATTTTTCTTAAACTTTTGATTAAAATGATAATATAATACATATAATATGAAGATTACATGCAAATCAATCAAATATTAATAATATAATAATTAAATTTCATCTGAAATAATTAGATTAAAAAGTTTTCTTTTGGCTTTTCATCTTACTACGTTAGGTTTTTAGTAGAAATAATAATTCTAAAATGTGTGGTCCACTAATCGCCTTTTGTCACCCAACGTCACTGGCTACTGCTAACTTTTTTTGAAATCAAATAGAGAACACTTCATTAAAAGCAATTGTCTGCTGCTAAAGCAGAAGAAAGATAAACAGGGAATGATAAATTCTAATAAATAAGACCTGACAATTAATTAGTATTTTTTGTAAGAGTGTGCGCAACACAGTTTGTAGATCTTTTACAAAACTTAAAATGAATATCATTTACGGAATTACTAAGAAATAAGTAATCATTAACAATAAAATCTACTCTCGATCGATTGTAACTATTTGATAAAAGACTCTGAATAACTAATTGCGAATCTGATTCAGTGATAACCGAGTGTAAATTTTTCATTTTAACCCCTGGCTGCTGCTTACTTTGACTACATCTCAAGCTATAAGATTTGGATATATATCTGCTTTCCTTTATACTTACAAATAATTATTTGGTTTGTAATTAATTCCTTAACGGCCCAACAAACTTAAGCCGACGAACCCGGCCGACATGTGTAAATGCCTTGGCACTGACCAGTGCTTCATTTCACACTCGTGTTGTCCCCTAATTACCCTCCATAGCCACCCATGAAACCACGGACTCCAGAGCAATGTTGAGTTAGAGTGAATAAGTGAATCTTAGTTCCATCCCAATCAACTCTTCTTTACCAGTGAGTAATTACTCTTTGATGTTGACACTTTCCAGCTGTTTCCATATCCCATTCCCATCCAACATCAGATTCTCCTTTGCTTCTCTTGTCAGAAATACATATTATCGCAACCCACCTACACTGCAGACAACAAATTTCTTGGACTCAAAGGTTGATCCCCAACCCAAGGGCCAACAACAAATTTCTAGATATACAGAGACTAACGGTGCATGGCTATCGTCAATAAGCAGAGGTCACCCGGTGACGCCAAGCTGTTCAGGCTGTGCCCCTTCTGGCAAGCGCCCAGCAACTCGTCTTCGCCCTCTTCTACGCAGAATCTCAACACCAGCCGCCCCGTCGCCGTTGCTAAGCACCCTTCGACCGTGTCCTCCGTCGCCAGATCGCTCCTCCCTGTTCGAAGAAGGCTCCGATTTGACCCGCCTAACCACCTTTACTTCCCCTGTACGCTTAGCGCGTTGACTTTTCTTTCTTGGGTCAACTATTTTCTTTTGATATTGATAATTGGAGAATTGCGGACTAATTTCTCTGGCGAAAGTCTGCGGTTGTTAATTTGTTGTGTTTCTGTGGGTGCATGCCCGTGTTTGTTGTAGATGAACCGGGAAAACAGGTGAAGAGTGCAGTCAGGATTAAGAACACTAGCAGATCCCATGTTGCATTCAAGGTGCCTGGAGTACCTTTGATAATCATATTACCTTCAGAGCATGTTATGGTTTGTGGTGTTATTGAGTGTTGATATAAGTTGTGTGTCAATCATTGGTATATTTAGGAGCTTAAATTTGGGGGATGCTTTAGATTGGAAGTTATGATTCAGAAACCTTAAGCTATTGGATTGCCAAAGTTTATGTTTTAAAGCTCTACAATGGTATCCCACGTTATCTTGTTGCTTCCTGGGTTTTGTTTCAGTTTCAAACAACTGCACCGAAAAGCTGTTACATGCGCCCTCCGGGTGGCATCCTTGCTCCAGGGGAGAGCCTTATTGCTACTGGTATGCACATGGTCGTTGACTTTCAGTTTCAAAGTTTTTTGGTGGCATTAGTTATTCATTTTGACTTTGACTTAAAATTGGATGACAGTGTTTAAATTCGTGGAGCATCCAGAGAATAGTGAAAAACATATGGACCAAAAGAGAAAGGTTAAGTTTAAAATCATGAGTCTGAAAGTGAAAGGCGGTATAGAGTATGTACCTGAGCTGGTAAGTCATTTGGTTTATACACTTTAATTATTAGTGAGGATTTAACGTATCTTGGTTGTTTTTGGTGTGTTTCATCTTTTGAATAATGCTGTTGTGGAAAGTTCTTTAGCCATACTGAGGCTTTCCACCTGTTATCCATTTTGAAATTCAAGCTACAGGCTCTGACAGCTATGAGGGAAACAGAGTACTTATCTTAGCGATGCAATTATTGGAGTACATAAGGGTTTCTGATATGTTAATAACCTTGAGACGCTGCCAAATTTGTTCAAATGAAGAAGTGGTCTGTAATTTAAAAATGAAAATTTTCCATATCAATCTGGCTTAAAATCAGCTGAACTTAAACTTGTATTCACATTTTCTTTTAAAGTTGTCATCATAACTAAGGAGTGCTGGAAAAGACCATGCAACAACTGAACGGATTCATTATCAGAAGAACCTTAACCACAAGCAATATTCATTGAAAATTATGCTGGATAGTGTTATTTTCAATCCATTTATTCGATTCCTGTTGCTTCTTTGAGTTATACTCGTCGATTAGGTGTAGAAATAGTATGATCTTTAATTTTATCTCTAATAATTGTTTCTCATCTGTTCTTGATCTTATTTGAATAAGTGTTGACCTAGTAACATACATCATATTTCTATTTGTCAAATTTGTGTGAGTAGGGAATCCATGTCATCATGTTTAAAAAAGAAAGTGCTATCAAGGTTTCATTTTGCAATTCCAGCTTGATTTTGTTGATAGTACCTGTTTCTATGTGGTTTATTCAATTACTTGTGGTCATAGTTTCACAGGAAAACTCCCACTCCCAAATTCGGTGCTAATATTTGCATCTTCTATGCATGTTCCTATGTTTGTGGGCGTGGCATATATATTTTTTCCTTGCTTCATACCCTGTCCTTTTTGTAGCATAAGTTATTATATTCTATGTAGCTGTGAAAATATGAAACATTGCTACACTAGGTTGACCCCTTAATCCTTCAGTTTGATGAGCAAAAGGATCAAGTAACAGTTGAGAGAATATTGCGAGTTGTGTTCTTAAATTTGGAACGTCCTAGTCCTGTAAGTAAATGTTAGGCTTGTTGTTTCTATTTTGGTGTAATGTGCTTTATACAAGTGGCTGATGACATTATGCGCCTTTTGTAGGCACTTGAGAAACTGAAGCGTCAGTTGGCTGAAGCTGATGCTGCTGTTGAAGCAAGTAAGAAACCTCCACCAGACACAGGTCCACGCGTTGTTGGTGAAGGTCTTGTAATAGATGAATGGGTATGCATTAGTCCTGTATTTTTGATATGAAATTTAATCTTGTTCCAGTAATATAATTACACATCATTGTTACTATGAAAATTTCAGAAAGAGCGGAGGGAAAAGTACCTGGCTCGACAACAGGTTGAATCAGTAGACTCATCATAAAGTTTCTTGCTTTTACTGCTTCTCCCAGAAGTAAGATGTTTTGATTGATGCCTCAAAATTTGTTGGTTCCCTGTAAGGAGGGGAGCTGGATGCAGCATTGTCTGTGAGGCCCATGCTGTGAAGAAATATTCCCCTATAAGGGTCATTGTTTAATGGATGAAAAATAAGCAGAGGTGGGGGCTGCGCTTATCCTTCCTACTTGTAAAGAATGAATTTTGTTCTATGGTTAAAATAAAGCAAATACTGAAATGTTGTATATTCCAAGGACGGTCTGGTTCTCCCACATGTACATGTTTTACTATTTATGTAGTTTGAACCTTGCGCGGCTGTGGTCGAGTATCATGATATTTGTTTAAACGCATGTCCCACATTCGTTTGGTTATGCAATTTTACCTTTCAGGAATGAATTCTTATTCGGATCAGTTTATCTTGCACTGTACCAAAGTCATTACTAATTTCTATTGCCGAAGGTTATCAGGACCTTCAAACTTTCTTTTATTTTTAGTTTTCTGATTATAGCAGCTGCTTCGCTGCTTTTACAATTCGAGTTATTAGTCACGTAAGCTGTTTGCTCTTCATAAATAGCAATGGCCATGATTTTCTAAAAGTGCCCCCAGTATAGGTTCAAACTCTTCAATCTTGAATTGTCAGCTCGGCGGTAGATGACTAAATTGTAAATGCCCAAATGTCTCTACTAAATTATGAATTATTTTGCGGCAGGTCTACAATTTCGTTACAGGACCTTCTCATAGGGAATGTGAAGTCAACAACTCTTTTAAGGATTTAGTCACCGGTTAATATAGCAAGCTATATTTGTGTATCCGTTGTAGTCTGATAATCGGCTCTCATCCCAGAAATCCGGGGTCAAGTCAAGTCCTGGCAACAGATATCGATAATTCCTATATTCCATTTTATACCGGTGTAATTTTTTGAATCTTAATGGTGTTGCCTCAATACGTCCATGACCTTTCTTAAGCTTTATGACTACTTTTTTAGCTTTTATAATGATGGTAAAATGGCATATCTACCCTCTCCCATTTTTTCTATAATTCTCGTGTATTATAGCCTAGGGTCTATGATTGGCACCGTCGGTCGACCAGGTTGGTCATGAATCACCAATTTCTTATAAAAAACTTGTGTATAGCCTTGCTCTCATGATCGACACCGTTGGTCGATTAGATTGGGGTCGTGGGCACTTGTTACGGCCAAGTTCTGTCATACTCTGTAGTGACCGTAGTAAGTGCCCACAGTCCCAACCTGGTCGACCGACTGTGCTGATCATGAGAACAAGGCTATAATACACGAGTTTTTGATTTATTTGATAAATGTATTCTTTATTTTATATGCTTTATTAATTTATTTAATACCAAAGATTGCAATCATGATAAGATAATAATTATGATATTCAAAATTGAATTTAAATATTATTCATAAATAGTTATTATTAATAATTTCATCAATATAGTTTGCTAATAAAACTAATATATGTTATATTTTTTATTTATGAAAAAAGTAATTCATTTTATAAATTAAAGTATTGAAATATTTAAATATAGATGTGTATGCTTATTAGAAAATAACTTTACTAAACTGACCTGATATTAAGGATCGTAAATGAAACATTACTTGTGTGTTTTATGTTCTCATTATAATCGAAGTATAATTCATTCTTCAACAAAATATCTCATATAAGAATTACTATGTTTTGATATTATTTATGACTTATTATATTTAGGATAGGTCAAACGATAGTATTTAGATATAATATAAATTATATGAAAATAATTAAGTAAATTAATGAAAGATTCTTTATCTTAAAGTAATGAGGAGGAATATCTACTAATCTTTGTCAAACCATCAAACCATGAGAGGTTCTAATCAATATTTTGATGATAACAAAATATAAGTATTGCTAATAAATTTATTATTTTGATGAAAAAGAATATAAGAATAAGTTATTGTCATAAATGTTAATAAAAAAGGGACAAAATTTGCAACTTACAAAGAGAAAACAAAGTCGAGAACAAAAGAAGAATAAAGAACATCAAGTCATTCTTTAGTTTGTCATATTAATTGTAGTCTCAATTAATCACTTTGATGTTTTAAAAGGCTTACTATCAATGTTATGAATATTGTACCGATACTGATATCAGATTTGACTCTGGTATGGTACTATACTGGCATTGGTCAATATCAAATACTTTTTCGACTAATTTTTAAAATTTATAAAATACTCATTGATTTTTTTAAATTGCAAATCAGACTTTCTATATATTTTACTATATAATTTATAATTTTACACAAACTTTGTCTCCAAAAATCATAATAATAGAAATTTAAAATAATAACAATTTATTTATTTTCTTAATATTATTTTCACATATCCATATATAAATAATAACCACAATTTTTATTTAAAGACAAATTTTAAAATAAATTTATATTATTAATATAATCAAATATATACTAAATATAAGAGAGTGAATCATATAAATTAAAATATGTTCATTCATAATAACTAATAATTACAATTAAATTAAAAATAATACGGGCGCCGTTAAAATTTTTTATTATAATAAATCTTAATTTTCACATTAAAAATAATATTATCATAATTATAATTATAACTTAAAAAGATACCTTTTTTCATCTTAATTATATTTTATAAATAAATAAATTAAAAATATATTAAATTTTATTCAATAATTTAAAATTTACAATATATAGCTTATTTCAAAATTTTTAAAATTTTTAAAAATATATATAAATAATGAAAATAAATCCATATCTATAAACCTATAAAGTTAAAATTAAAAATAATAAAAAATTTAAAGTGAATTTACATTATTAATATAATCAAATAGAAAATAAATATAAGATTCTAAATCATATAAATTAAATTATGTTCGTTAACAAAAAATAATTATAATTTAACTAAAAGTAATACAAACACCATTAAAAATTTTATTATAATAATTCTTAAATTTGACAATAAAAATAATATTATCAAAGATAAATGACTTTATCATCTTAATTATAATTTATAACTTAATTAATTAACATTATATTAAATTTTTTAAAGTGAATTTATATTATTAATATAATCAAATAGATTCTAAATATAAGATTCTAAATCATATAAATTAAAATATGTTCGTTAGCAAAAAAACAATAATTATGATTTAACAAAAAGCAATACAAACACCATTAAAAATTTTATTATAATAATTCTTAAATTTGAAAATAAAAATAATATTATCAAAGATAAATGACTTTTTTCATCTTAATTATATTTTATAAATAAATTAATTAACAATATATTCAATAATTTAAATTTTACAACATACAATTTATTTTCAATTTTACAAAGTTTTAGAAAAAATATAAGAATAATGAAAAGAAATCCATATCTATAAACCTATAAAAAGAGAGAGAGAGAGTAGCTTTGCGTTGGGGTAGGAATGGGAGGTTCTAAGATTTTTTATTATTATAAAACATTCCTCCAAAAAATTTAAATTTACTGGCTAGTGCCACCCGAAATCATTGGTACCGACTGGTGCGGACAATTGGTAATTATAAACCTACTTTCGTACCATTTTTTAGCCAGTATAGTACCTTCTGACATAGAAAACACATAATATTGCTCACTATGTATAAATATTTTATTTTACTTCATTGCATAAGTTTTATGTTCATCAAGAGGCATTGAACTTTTGGTTTTAATAAAAAAGTTTCTTGATCTTTCAAGGACTCTTTAGGGAATAAATTATAACTCTATTAAATAAATTGAGTTTGAGCATTTGAAGGTTTCAAAATCATTTTTTAAGGATTATTCGACATATGTTGGTTAGTGGTTAACCATACAAGTCAAAGTTGTTAAATTTGATGTACTGAGAATTTATTATAATATTGATTGATGTATTGGTTGGCCAATATACTATATTAGTTTATTAATATGCCAACTGATGACTAAAGTCTCAACTGCTAGTAAATCTATGTATTTAATACACATTGGTCAACTAATATACTTACTACAAGAGTTAAGACATTTAGTGACAACTTTTTTGTGACTAATTATCATTTCATCACAAATATGATTTTTTTGTGACAAAACAATTGATTGACACTATTGTTTAGATTAACTGTGATGATTTATTTTTTTTCCACCAATACAATTATAATTGTGACAGTTTAATATCTTTCACAATTAAAATTTCACTATTAATATATTAATAGTGTCAAAATTTTCTTTTATCACTAAATTCTGTTACTAAAAGCATATGCAATTTAGCACCAAGGTAATTTTGGCGAGAATGAGTTGTAATTGTGACAAAACATATGTTGGTCACTAATTTTCTATTTATTGTGACAAAATATTGTTTGGTTACTAATATTTTTCTCTTGCTGTGGTGAAATGGTTTACTGTCACACGATATTTTACTTTTTGTAACAAAAACTTTTGTCAAGAAAAGTTGAATAAGTTAGTGTCTACTTAATATTGTCATAAAAACGAAACTATCACCATAGTCACTACTATTTGTAATTTTTGTAACAAGAAATTTTATTCACTTGATCATCAACTTTTTGTTACAAAGGTTATTGTCAATATAAACGTAACAAATTAATGATAACTATATCTTGTTATAATAACATATTAAAATTAACCACTCTAATGATTAATTTTGTTATTATTGTACAAACTTGCCTCATCATCATTCAAAAAAATGAGTAATTAAAATAATATTGATTTAATTCAATTTTGATTATATCAAAACTGAACTATCAAGTCAAGCCCTAATTATCATTCAATTAGGCATGATTTTAAATTCACGATCGTCATATCATGTTTGGGTTTAAGTTGAATTATATTTTGAATGTGGTTTCTTTATTGTAAATATAATCATAATTATAATTGTATTGTTTATAATTATAATTACTATTATTTGCAATTGAAATATAATTTACATTACTATTATTTGCAATTGGAATAGAATTTACATTTCATAATTTAAAAGTTTTCCGTATAATAGTAGACTAAATTCTTTCACTTTTAATATAGGAATAATTTTTATAAAAAGTAAAACCGCAAGCTTCGGAGATGTCATTCTTTTGAAAGGGGAAAATAGATTAAAATTTAAATAATTTGAATTTATTTTTAAGACAATGTTGGATTAATTTATAACTAAGATCAAGATTTATATTTAAGAAAATTTTTTTGTCAAAAAAATTTATACTAAAAATTTAAAGTTTTTAATAGTTTAGGAGTAATTTTTTTGAACGTTTAATGTTAAAAAGCAACAAAACTTTTAAAATTAACACTAAATATTTTTAAAATTTTTTATTTTTGAGTTATTAAGCCTTGATAAATTGATCCCTATGAATGAACCCCGTAATTTAAAGAAATTACATTCAAGTTCAAGATTCAAGACATTAGAGAAACGAACAATTGAGAGCATCCAGAGCTCGAAAGGTCCTTTGCCCCTCACTCCCTTCTAGAAACCTTGAACAAAACCCTAAGGCCCTATTTGGTTAATGGGCTAGTAATGAAATGAGATGGAACGTAACACACTTCTATCATTTAATTGAGGGTTTCATAATAGAATGAAATGAAATGGGATGGAAGTGGAGGGTTTCATGTTACGTTTTATTCCATCCTAAAAAGTAAAAATAAGAAACCTCCAATTCGGAGGTTTAAGATAGAACGTAAACTAATAAATACATACTACCTAATGTACCTTCAGTAATTCTTCTTAATACCAACTATGACCAATTCATAATATTAATATATTAAATAGAATATAATATAATTTATTAAATAATTAATAATAATATTTTTATATTATTAATAATAAATTATATATTTAATAATAAAATAAACATTTATATTTAAAAATAATTTATTTTGTTATTTATATAGAAATATATACAAAAAATTAAAAGAAATAATTTTTTTTATATATTTTCTATTTTTCATTAATAAAAATATGCTAAAAATTATTCTT
>JANVCL010000005.1:23490198-23502487 GCA_026546855.1 Erythroxylum incrassatum
GTGATATTGCTGCGGCTTGGCTTTTGGTTTTGAAAGCATGAGAAGTTACAAAGCGACGCATGGTTTAAAATTTTTATGTAAACGCAAAGTCATTTTTATCTTAATAAAACAGAGTTAAGTTAGACAGACGATCTCCACTCCAATTCTCATATACTCATGCTCCTGCCTTTCAAGGCTCAATTCAATTCCTCTTCTTCATATATATATATATATATATATGTGTGTGTATCTTTAGGTTATCTCACATACCCACAAAGCATCACTCGTAAATTAAATAACATATAAAAAGCACAGTACAAACAGAAACTGAAAACTCTTTTGAAGCATACAAATTCAGAAGTCAAAATCATCCTGATTTGGCTTCGGTGAAGTCAACATAGCAGTATAAAGCCTGAGCCTATCCTCTCCCATAGAAGAACTCCGTGATAAGGGCCTCCGAGGCCTTATAAACGACAAGGAAGTAAGCGTTAGTCGATGCTTATACCTTCTCCAAGCCAACTGAATTGCCACGGCTGCCCAAGTTCTCCAGCCAGGTGAATAGTACCTTGCACTTCTCTTCACTTTCTCATTCACAAATGTGTACCTAAAATGTTGTGTTACATACTTCACATCTTCAGCTTCTAGCCCAAATGCCTCTGTAGTCTCAAGAGTAACAAGTGTTGATGAAGATGGCGGTAAACGATCCACAAAGGGTCTTCTTAGGCACCATGAGAGTAGCTCATCGCCACTGAAATTTCCAGGGCCAAGCATACAATAGCTCTTCACACCATCTCTTAGGACTTGGCTACTTTGGAGATGTCCTCTCACTACAAACAACATTCTTTGCACAGGGTCTCCCTCTCTTGTTACCTACATGAAACCAGGGATTAGAAGTACTACAACATTTTCAATCAGCCTCCCCTTACAGATATCCAGTAGAATCAATTGATACAAGCACGTTCAGCTTATATTTTTGTCCATAGAACTGGAACTTACTGTTTCTGCCTTGGTAAAAATTAGAGACTTCACGCGGTCACAGATGTTCTCTAGGACAAGATCATCCATATGCTGGAATAGTGGTACCTGAAACAAATAGACAACCTTCTAAGTTTTTTGCTTGGAGACTTCAACTAGAAATGAATACGCAAGGAGTTTGAAGACATTGGAAAACGATAAGAAGTGTATCCAATAATATAAGCTTTCAAGTTGCATTCCTCTGTAATGTTGAACCAAATCATACACTGAGGTTTTAATGATTGTTAGGACTACTGCTGACTCAAATTATGTCCATTGAAGCAGCAAAAGTGTGCATGTATTTAAAAGCTTTATACCTGCCTCACTAAATCTAGGCAGAGGTAGTACTTGATGTCCCTCCGGAGGCCCTCAGGGTAGTTTCGAATCATCTCAGTTTCATCTACACCACGCATGGCTGCCCACCGCTGGCGCTCATAGTTGCGAACCCGCTGCCGGAATCCTTGAGGCAACTGTCTCTTCTTCATCCACCACTCTATATTTCTCATCTTAAGTTGCATTGCTTGTTTCTTGGATGTTGTTGCATGCAAGAATACCTTTATATTCCCAATCAGCATGGTCACTAACACCAGTCCACTTGTTAGGACGATTATGTTGAAAATGACTTCCGACCATTCTGTCGTGCTCTCCAAATTCCCGAAAGTGCTGCCAGTAACAACAATTAAACACACATCAATTAAAAGAAGAGGTGTTTAGTTAATTTAAGCATCTACTAAACGCACCTTAGTGTCATTAGGGCCCAAAATATTGGAAAGAGTATCTTTTCCAATCTGTTATCATTTTTGACAAGTTGAACAGTCCAGTGATATGCTCCATATCCATAGTTATCGCCACTATCATCCAGGCAGGTGCTCCTAACTTTGTTGTTTTGTGCCCATTGCAGTCTAAGTCCATCTGTGATCTTACTTTCTGTCCCGTAGTAAATAGGTTCCTTACAAGATAACAACCTTATCCCGCAACCATTTGTTGCTCTGCATTGTTCTCTCAAGCATTTTGCCGCCCTCTGTATTCCCAATAAGTACCAGCATGCACCTGCTGCCTGTATTTATGAAGAAAAAAAAAAGGAGCCCAAGTGTTTTATAATAACACTACAAAACATTGTTCTCCTGAGATTGTTTTTTCATTGCTTTCTGGCATGCATGCTTTTGTATGCATTTTGTTGAATATATCATAGTTGGTATTTACCTCCGGATTATTTTTATTTTTTTATCATTTTCCAAAATAGTTGCAATTCCTGTAACATTTTAAAGTTTCATTATCACCATAACCCTCAGTTTAAAATCTTATAAGTACTAAGTTACTATGCATATACAGTGTCATGACATAAATATTTATAAAAACTTCAACACAAATGTGACTTTAGGACACCTATTAACATTTTCCCTTTTCACTATTAAACCAGAAAGCCAAAACTATCAACTACCTCAATGTGACAAACTAATTGAATCCTTTTAAAATTCACGGGAGAATCCTAAGTAAATTCAATGTTCCCTACTGTTTTTGTGAAAACAATTCAACTTGTACACACTGTTCTTTTATTCTTTCTTTTGGTGCTGCGTCATCCTTTTCCCTTTATGTCGCTTCACTAACAACTATAGAGAGGTCCTAAATCTAAGGCTAAGTACAGGAACCCCTCTGTCCATGCCGGCGAGAGGACGGATAAAGTTGGAAGCTTTAAAGTTACTCGAGCATCAATAATCTGTTTTTATGTCAAAAAAACAGCAGGAAGTCTATACCTGACTGGCTGACTTTTGATACATAGCTTAAATGTTCAGTAACATGACAAAATATGAAAAGACAAGACAAAATATGAAAATGAGGAAAAGGTGACTTCTAAAGTTTCTGGATGAAAAGATTGAGAGGGTATAATTTAGATAATAAAGTTCAACTTACATGCGATGCAACGAAGTAGGCGATCATGTTGAGGGCAATTCCCCACCAGACAGTCCCAAAGATGTAGCCGGAAACATTTTGCATGCGGCGGAGGAGGCGAACGGAGTGGTAGATTTTAGGAAGGTATTGGAAGAGGAATGTTATCAGAAGAACTGTCATCAACACAGTTACAGACCCTTGCTCCAATAATGTTGGAACTGCCACCCATAGGACAATCTGCAAATGTTGATGTTGTCAAGTACAACGTTTTCTGATGACTAAGTCGAATTCATGCGATTAACTACTTGGAACATGGAATGATTCTAAGAAAGAATTTAACAGATTTATATGGCCTTGACTTAGCACGACAGGACGATAAAACTTGGCAGACAAAGAAGACGAAAGCATAAAACTTCCCCTCTGGTGCTGATAAGTTTCTGTTTCTGGTTTGTAAACTAGCAAGAAGAGTGTATACCTCATAGCAAGTTAAACAGAGAAACAAAGCTTAGAGATACAAAAACCAAATGTTCATCTCAGCCAACTAAGAGCTCGTAAGTGCTGACATACATTTCAAGAGAAGGTACCTTGTCTAAGTATATATGTTAGTTTCAACAGAAGGTACCTTGTCTAAGTTTGCAACATGGAAAATATGTCAATAAAACATATAGAAAACATTATCATTTCAGACAATAGTTTATTTTTTCCCTCAAGAATCAAAATTCTCGTTTGACAAGACAACAGTAATTTGCAATTTTGTTTCTTTTTATTGATGGAGAAGAAGAGGGTTCTCCTCAAAATATAATTCAAACGTAGAAATGCTATGTTTTTCAAACCTAAAAGTGAAACTATTTTCCCTCCGAAGACTAACTACTACAATCATACCAAATGATTGATGTTCTCTCCGTTGGTCCTATGTTTTGGACAAACATCAAGTAGCGACAGATTAAATACATTATAATGTAAACATAGAATATGGTGGAACAAGGTTGCTTCAATTCTATATGCTCCGACGTAAGCCTACACCTTAGAAGAGTTCGTTCAAAACCAAAGCTTTCGTGTGCAAATTATTTCATGCTTTCCAGTTTCCATCTTTTACCCCTTGCAATTATGAAGAAACGACATGGATCTAGTTACGTCACGTGGTCTCATTGTCATTGCACTCTGCAATAACATGCATATGTCAGCTGCCCTAAACACTATCATACAAATGGCACTTACCCCAAGAACCACGTCATGTTTCGTCGTATGGTTGTCATAGTAAATCAGATGCTTGTCATCGTTTGAAAATGGTGGCGATATCATAAGGATAAGGCCATTACCAATTGAGAATTAAAGGAGCTAGAGAAGAAGATTTTCACCTGAGGTATGGGGGCAATGACAAACAGATCCAAGAAAAGTCCTTTCCTAGCCTTCAAATATTTGACAACCATGGAGATATGGCCAGCCGTTTGTAAGCTGCCTGCCTCTTTCTTCTCGCCACCGTCAGCGGCACTGCCACCACCGTACAATTTCTTGACCATTTTGAGCTGCAACCATAAGTTCCACAATTGCAAAGCATCGGTCATGCACCGGAGAACCGTGACGGTGACCGCCAACCACCCGTCCACAAAGAGACACAGACAAGTCCCGCTTATGGAAAGAGCGTAGAAGAAGAGAGGGTCCACAAAAAGACCGGTGGCACACACAAGAAGAAAAACCCTATTCCATTCTTGGAACCATTGAGAACCTTGCCCCAGTTTCCACCGTGTTTTCAGTCTCCGGCGACCGGCACAGAAGAAAAACATATTCTTGCATAAGGATGTTTCGTTCTTAAGCTCCTCTTCATGTTTCAATTCCTCCTCCATTTCTTCATTATCCTCATCCCCTTCGCTCCGGCAGCTTTCAGTATCTGAAAAAGATTGCATATTCATTGCAGTTGATGCTTGTCGCTGCCTAGAAGCCATGAAGAGATAGAGATACAGAAGAGAAGAAAGAAGTGAAATGGGTAGAGGTTGAGTTGGACAGAAACATGTCCATTAGTACTAGAAAGGACATAAAACGACTTAGAACGTGGGTAGAATAGGACCTACACGAGTAAGGCGCAGCCAATTTGGTCGATTTTACCAGATTGGCCTTGATTGTGATTAAAATAAAATTAGGCTGATGTTTTAAATCATAATATAAATTGAATAATAAAATTTAAACCACTCGTATTTAATTTACGAGTTCTTCTAACTTCTAAGTCCCAACTGCTGATCCATATCCACGCAGTATGTGGTCCTGGAAAATGAAAACGATACGTACTTCCTCTATCAATGATTGAATGAAAAGTTCTTTTTTTTTTTAATTATTGTCTAACGAAGAATTGAAAATTATCTCTATTCATTTTATAATTTTTTGTTTAAAATTAAAAAAAATGGAACAACTATATTGTAAATATAATGGAGCGTGCTAAAGTAGATTACTGTTGCTTGCCCATGATTCTGTAGCTTGACCAGACTGTCCAAAATGTGGCTGATTGCTTGCCCATGATTATATAGCTTGACCAGACTGTCTAAAATGACTCGCTCATTTCATGTCGAGGCTTGATAGACAAGTGCCAAAAATCTAATCCAATGTCAATTATTTTAATTAGCATTACTGCCAAATTTGTACGTAAGTGAAGCAACTCTTAACTTCCTTAAGCATCCAACATTCTAAAGTTTAGTTTTTTTTTTTTCAAGTTAAAAGATATTGAATTAAATATCTGAATCCTAATTCTTCAATGGAAATATTCTTAAAATTATCCTTTCAATAATGAGTATATGTATGCGCCCCCTAGCTAATAATGGATATTCCTATTTCCCTTTATGATTAGCAAATATTCATTAGCATCACCATGTCTCGAACAATGTTGGTATCTGTATCTGCTCGTCTCTTTTTAGGCACGGACCAAACTATACTCCTCCAAGAATTATTATTTGCTTCATATTTATTTTGCTTGAACTATCATCTAACTTGTTAATAATTTTGTCTCATGGTCAATTTATCACGATCATCTAAAAATAGAAATTAAGTAGTGTGATAATAAAGTTCATGGGATAATTATGTATTATAAATGAAATTATAACAAGATTATAATTACGAGATTCATATTATATTTATATATTATTTTTAAATATTTCTAATCATTGTTATATTAAGAACTGACATTAATAGAACCTAAAAAGATTAACACATATTTTATTTTTTCCTTGTGAAGGGAGAACTCGATCTAATAGACTAAAGTATGAAGATACTTAAACAAATGTGTAGGTGCTTATTAAAAAATGTTTTTACTAAACATACCCGATATGAAAAATCTATTTAGAATATTACTTATATGTCTAATAATCTTTTGACTTGAGGTCTTTAAAGTTATTTTATATAGGAGTTGTTATGTTTTGATACTATTTATGACCTATTTAATCATGGGTCGTTCAATTAGTAGTCATTAGATGTAGCATGAACTATATGAAGGTAGTTTTGTGATCAAGATATGATTCATCACCCTAAAGTAATTAGGGAGAATGTTTCGTTGTTCTTGATTAGTATTGATTCGAGAAATACTTAGTCAAGGTAGAATGACATTTTGTAAATAGTTTACAAATGTTATTAATTGAATCGATAGCTAATGACGAAGAACTAATATGATTAGACTAAAATTAAAGTAGATATTAATTTCATACTTTATGTCTAATTAGAACATTAGTTAACGAAAAGATTGAATTATACGAAAAAATCATGCACAGAAAGGATAATCAAAACCACTTTGACATTCCTAAATATTTGGGTAGTCATGACACGTTGCTAGATGTCAATCTTGATCTATGATTATAAATTGTTTAATTGAAGAATTAAAGATAAATTAAAAGAAGTTTTAATTTGTCTAATTGTAATTATGAATTATAATTATAATTTATAATCATTGTCAACATATTTGATAATCTAATGGGTCTCACATAAAAAAAAGTTGAAGAGAGGAAAGATATTTGAATCAAGTTGGACTTGATTGTAAAGTTTGAAAAACTTTATGATTAAAAATGAGATATTTAATAAATAAGGACCAATATGAGATATTGGATCTTATTGGGCATAATTGGCATTTTATTAGAATTATTTGTAATTATAATTAAATTTTAATTAAAATTAGAATTTAATTTCAATTAAATTACTAAAACGCCCAAAACATATTATAAATAGGCTTAAGCTCTAATGGAGCTAACACTTCTTGCTTAACTCTCACAGTAAGAGTTATAGAGTTTTCTCAATCTGTTACGTGGATACCATTAGAAGTCGGACACTTATGCAGCTACGGTAATTGAGATGGACTAGTTTTGGAAACAGTTCGAGGGATACTACAAGATAAGGATCAAACTTTAAAACAAGGTACGAATTAAGATTCCACTTTATTATGATTTACGTGTTAATCATTTCATAAAATTAAAGTGATCTTGGTTTTCAGAACTTAAAATGCAAAAAAGCTTCTTAATTATTTCACTGCGATCGTAATTAGATCATGTCCTAATTTCCTAACTGTTTTATACATATCCATATTGCTACATTTAAGCTTTTACCAATTCTCAAAGAACTCAAATTCAATCACTCTTAACTTAAATAGGTAACAATTCTAAGATAAATTAAATAAATCAATTGAAAATAAAGACTAATCATTTGCTCGATTACAATAGTCCTTGGATCATTTTGTTGCTACTAAAATATAATAAGAATTAGTTTCTCATAAGTCTTTAACAACTATAATATGCTTTCATCATTTAAAAATAAGATTTCTTCATTCCTAACCTTAAGTATGAGTTGACCTTCTATAATATTTATTACTGCACCTAATATAGTAAATAAGGATCTACCTAGGATTAGGAATTTTAGCAAAGAAGGGCCTACCTAGGATTAGAAATTTTTTCTCATCTTTTTTAATATCTATAATATAAAAATATGTTAGGAATATGAACCTACTAATTTTTATTATCTGTTCGCATTACCATCCCTAGGACTTTTCATCGAGTTGCTAGCCAGATATGTTACTCTCTTCATAAATCCAGTTCTTTTTAGCATGATATAAGACATTATATTAATACTTACTCTCAAATTAGTTAAATGTGTTATTAATATAGATACCACTTATAATGCAAGAATACTAAAACTCCCCAAATTGCTCATTAATAATATAATGTTTTGGAGGATCTCAGTGTTGCCCTCCTTTGATTTTCTCTCTGGGATTTCCTCCTCTAGATCCTTCTCTTCTAGATCTTTCTCTTTTAGATCTTCTTCATACTCCTACTAAGTACCTTTTTCTTCCTCCTTGATTATCTATAGAAATCTTGCAGGATAAAGAATTATTGGTTGATACTCCCCTATAATCATTACCTTGTTATCTTCTTCCTTTTCTATACTGATTAACTCCTCATCCCTTAGGAAAAATTCTTTAAATTCTCCCTTGGTTTAGGTAAGATATCATTAGGCAACATGCCTTATGGTCTTTTAGGTATAACCATTTTCAGTAGACCAATTTGAACTTTGGTCTTTTAGTTATAACCATAGTCAGTAGACCAATTTGAACTTCAAGAGTCCTTATCATCTCTTCTATCAACTCTGAGGTTGCGTCCAGAGACTTAATGTTTAATAATTCTATTCGTTAAGTGTCTATAATCTACTTTGTATACTTGGCCAAACCATTTTCAGATGTTTGGACTTACATCCATATGAGAAGAAATTTTTTGTAAGACTTTCCCATGTAGTACATGATAAGGCATGTAATGTTATCAACCATTGCTTTGCCTAATCTCTTAGTATAAATAGGAATAACCTCAGCCTGATTGGATCTTTAATTGACCCAACAATCTTGAACGTGTCATAAATATTCAAGAAATTGATGCTAGCTATTTGTGTTTGGATATTCTTCTAGTAATCCACTAAATTGTACATTTTATTACTATATTTGATTTACATTAAAGTTGATCTAAAAGTAATTAACATTAACCTTAGATATAGATCCATTCTCTTTATTAAAATGGAGTTAATTATGGGCACTATAAGACATGGATTCTCTGTCTTCTTATAAGAAATTAATTAAATCGCTTATTTAAAGAGTTGAGTGAGTCATCTATAAAAGGAACATCAGTAATTAATTTCATAATCTCAAATTCTATAAGTAACTAAAAGCTTATGATTTATTGAAAAAGGAGGTAATTAAAATCCTTTTTCTCGTAAGTAAATACCAGCATCAACTTTTTATGGTCTTAAATTATCAATTAAAAAAATCTAGGAAGATTGATTTTAAAACTTATATGTATTTAACTTGACAATCATATGGTCAATAACTTTACTCCTCATATCAGTCTCATAAATTTGTTAAGTTCAAATTTTAGGACAGAGTGTGTGCAAATTTGTTAAGTTCAAATTTTAGGATAGAGTGTGTGAAAAATTGTTAAGTATATTACATAAACTAAACCTTCCTTATAAACTCTAGACCAAAATATTCATCTATACACAAATTGGCTCGAGGGTAGGGAGCATCAATTAATGTCTTAAAAAATAATGGTATAGTTAAAATTTAAAATAAATTTCAAAAAATAACATTTTGATGAAAAGCAATAAAATTCACCTTTTTATCGTATTTGTTAGATTTTCTAAGTGTATGTCTTTTTTATCATTTGAAAAACTGCACTGAAGGAGTGAAAATAGAGTTAAGTACATATATGACATAATATGCAAAATATGTTTAGATTTAGTTGTATATAAGAAAGCAAGTTTAAAAGCCCATTACAACTTGATAGTTGGTGGTTAAGAGCTATTACTCAATTTGCAACTTTCTGAGCTTGTGAAGTAAAGGATTAAGTTCCAATTTTGAGGTTGTAACCATCTTCTATGAAGTCAGAACCACAATCAATTCACATAACACTTTTGAATGGCTTAAGTTCTTGTCATTAATGGGAGCATTTTAGAGGGAAATCTATAATTACTAGCCAAGATTTTGCTATATTCTAGGTGAATATGATGAGTTATTAGTTGCTCTCTAATAAATTGTATTAATGCAATAAGTAGGTTTTGCTTCTAGACGTTGATCCTTTGAAAAATCCTTTGGTTTCCCTCCTTCCATAAGCCATAAATTGTGTTGTTAATTGAAAATTTGAACATAAGACAATCTACATCCTTCTTCTTCTGCTTCTGACACATCTAGTCAATTAATCCTTGTCAATTTAAAGTTGAAGCTATATTATATAACTGGTAAATCCTATTTCAAATGTAGGATAAGAAATTGCAGCTAAAAAAAGTTCTCTATTAATTAATTTTGTATCCTAGTTATATAAGACACAAATGTTTAGTAAGTTTAGGAATATTTTCGTCCTATTAAGAGCTCTCAATCTTATCCTAATTGCAAACCAAAGCAAGAATAAAGCTTTGAGATAGGTTTGTTAAAACCAAACAAGCATTTACCACATAACTCTTGGTACATTATTCCTCAATAATTATCTACATGCTTCATTTGACAACATCCCTAAGGGGTGCCTGCTCCATCTAATGCAGATTTCCTCGCTTGAGATAAGATGGCAATTTAGATTGAAAGGACTAAAGAGTTATTAATCAATTGCATAGAAGAGTTAAGAGGATATGACCTCTTTTACTAATGCATTATCAAGGATTACTCTTTATAAAGGTGAGAGCTTAAAGACTTTACTTAGGGGGCTAATAGTGGACAAACTTTCATGTCAAAATAAAGTGAAAGCTTCATTACCTTACTTATACTTAAGCTACACTCTAACTTTCTCCCTAAGCTTGAGGATGTGGATCATTATTCATAAAGAGATGTATATGGTCTCAAAGCTATTGTTCTCAGATTATATGCATGTATCCATCATTCTAAAGGTATTTTTATCTATCAAAATCTTCCATATTTTCTTTATCATCTATGTGTTTGTTTGTGATTCTGATGAGCATAATGTCAAGCTCTCTTTCTTTTTAAAGAAGGTAAATATCACTTCGTTTTACTTTAGCTAGTGAGTTGTTGTTGTTGATTTCCTGATTAAATGAATCTCCTTATAAGTTATTTAATAGTTTTAATAATGTTTATTAGGAACATTATATGAGAAAAACCAATATACATGGATGATATTCAACCCTAGATTAACCTTTTTTTTGGCTAGAGATGAACTTCTATTGCACAATCGTGCAATTCATTTGCTTTTTTTTTCTTTCAACTTGGTTCAGTCGGATTTTGCTGGAGCGGAACATCATTGTTTTGATCCTTAATTCTATGTGGCTTTGGCTGATGAATACCTGCAAAACAAATAATGGCTCGCCAGGGGTTGATTTCCAGAAGGCCCCTCCGATGCTCAAGTTAGTATTTCGAGAGAGTTTCGGTTGCTGAAAACAGAGAAGAGGCTAGCATTGTAATCTCGTACCTGTATCACGGTAGAATAGTACCTTATATATGGAATAGACGCTAGGTTTAGGTCTCTACATAGACATTTGCATTTGCATGGGAGACTAACTCCTGTGAATGGGCCGTGGATGCATAGATTGAATGTCTTGGGACTAGGCCTAGCACAGCCGACCTGATCATAAGCCCCCTACTCCTCGAGCCTGAGCTCGGGAAAGGGTCGAAGGAGTATGTAAGTAACAGGCAGCGTGCTTCTTCGACAGCTCATGCTAGGCCTGATCGATCGATTACGTTGTGATGCGTCTAGGCAAGCAGATGTAATGACTCGGCAATCCAATCAAGGATAATGGCAGAAATGACTGATCGGCTATAGCGATATGACAGGTCGATCTGGTATAACGACAAGATCGGTCGGCTATAACGGCTTGATAAGTCGATCAAGAGTAATGTTGAGGTCGACCGGACGAGAGTAGTGATAAACCGATCGATCGGTCGACAGGGCCTAAATGAAGCATTAAGTGTAATTATTGCTATCAGTCCGTGTCTTCCAGGCGTCGTTTAAAATTCTGGGAGACACATCCCTTTAATTGCCGTGCCATTGTCACGCGTTGTCACGTGTGTCCCTTTATTTGCTTCGTCGCTTTAGGTCTTTAACGGCCTTAACATTCCTTCACTCAGATTTTTCCATGTGTTCAGCTCCAGTTTAGATTATTACAATTTGCTTGACGTCGATTGGTAGTCCCGCTCTGTTGACACTATAAATTTTGGAGTTGACGATTTTTCTTCATTCTGTGTTATTTTTTCCAGCTTCTATCCTTTGTATTGTCGTCTTTACGATTACCATAGTGTATCTTCCACTATTGTCTTCTCTATCCGAATGGGCCTTGCCCGTAATTGAGCTGCTAGAGATGGCGGCGGAGATGGCTGAAGTACCGGAGAAGATGAGGGACGAGTCGGAGGCTGAGAACCGGCTGATGGAGCTGCGAAGTTCTATTAGGGGGAGAGGATTAA
>JANVCL010000005.1:23559706-23591734 GCA_026546855.1 Erythroxylum incrassatum
CCAGCACCCTCCCTTTCGTCCACACGACACCTCCTCTGCCTCCTTTTCCTATCTCTCTCTTTTATCTTAGAGGTATTATTCGTTGCTTGACCTGTTGTATTATTGATTCTGGTGGTGCTTGAGACGTGGGTATTCTGATACCATGAAAGATAGATGAAGAAGAGAATTGAATTTGTATTGTATTGTGTTTTCTGTATGCGATTTGTACAATTATGTATACAGAGAATGAATGTATAAATATAGAAATATAATTACATTAGAGGATCTTAAGGCTAAAAATAAGTTGCTGAAATCATGGAGTTAAACGTTGGGGCTGAATCACAGGGTATGCGTTATCAGTTCATGTTTGATTCCCTTTGGCAAGATGCGGTGTAGCC
Source organism: Erythroxylum incrassatum (assembly GCA_026546855.1). Classification (NCBI taxonomy): domain Eukaryota; kingdom Viridiplantae; phylum Streptophyta; class Magnoliopsida; order Malpighiales; family Erythroxylaceae; genus Erythroxylum; species Erythroxylum incrassatum. Next base: position 23,560,084 of record JANVCL010000005.1, read on the forward strand.
TTTTTTAGATCAAATCATCATGTTCGAAAACGAACCAAAGAAGCTTAATGTCAATAATATTGTTTTTATTGTAGATGATATTTACGATGAATACCATTCTCTTATGTATTTAGGCTTCAGCCATATCATATGTTTGTGAATAATTGAATATAACCAATATTATTGACAATTAAATATATTTATCAGATTACACTGGTTCTACCGTACTTAGTTGGCTTCGTTATTCCTCTCATATGCAGAATTGACCGTCACAATGCCACCTCGAATAGCTAGACAATCAGAGGAAAGCATCGAAGCTGAGGTGAGAGGGAACTATGCTAATATTGCAGGTGTGTATGATGCCCCATTTCCCATTTATTCCGAGGAAGAAGGAGAGAGGTATAGGGAACTCCATACTCAGAGCATTGAAGTTCCAACGTACTTTGATTTTGAGGTCCTAGAGCAAATAGGATTGACTGATATATTTATGACATTATGTCGGAAAGGTGGATGGGAAGATTTTGTGCGAATGAATTACCCGGTTTACCGTGACCTAACGCTTGAGTTGTTCACAATTTTGAGGTTTGCCGCAAAGATGCCGAACAAATTGTGGTTTAGATTACGAGGGCAAGTGTGTTATATGGATGAGGGAGTGTTACGGCTTATATTTGGGTTTGCAGAAAACGATATTGATGATGCGCATCAATCGTTCAACACTAGAGCTTATTGGAAATATTTAACAAACTTGGATGAGTATGATCCACACATTGCATCCAATGCAGAATTTATTAACCCGGAATTTAAGCTTCTGCATAAGTTCATGAGTGGTGTTGTGTTTGGGAAGCGGCAAAGTACAAAATGCTTGAGGAACGAGCTGTTCCTATTATGGTGCATCCAGCATGGACATAAGCCAAACATGTGGGCATATGTTTCGAAAAGTTTGATCGATATAGTTAGGAGAAAGGGGAACAGCCTTGGAATGGGTTATATAGCAACTGCAGTGGCTGAATGGTTTAGGATTGAATGCAGTCAGCTAAACATGCTGGCTACTCATTATTTCGATGTGCCATACCTGACACAGTGCCAGATTATAGCGGACAAGGGCATGGAGCTACGAGATCCTTCAACTCGTTCTGTATTGAAGCGCAGGTTGGCAGCTGCAGAGGGAAGTTCTAGATGCCAGGCTGTTGATTGTGGTTCGGTGAATGAGGGGCCACAACAACAACCACAGCAGATGGTCCCCATGCAACAGGAACACTGACAACAATTGTGGCCTGATTTGGCGATGGTTTATTAACAGCTACTTGATACCCAAAAACTCGTCCTTGAAAACCAAGTACTCATGGTTAAGAACCAGACAAGTACACAGAAGCAGTTGAATGAAATTAACCAGCAGATGAATACCTTGGCTCAGCGATGGCGACATCTTAATAATCGGGTGGGGGATATTGCCGAGGATGTGAAACTGCTATGGGAGAAATTGGAATAGGCCTGGGAGGTGCAAGGACATGACGTTCCATCTGCAAGCTCATCTTTTGTTCCTAGTCATGGTTCCCTAGCGTGAGTTGTAGAAGTATGACAGTTGTGGAAGATGTAAATTATGCATCTTATTATCCTCTTTTTGTGTTCTGAAATATGCTTTAACGTTGTAAGAATACTTTGTTACTAACTTTATGAATGCATGGCATACAAAATTGTTGTCAGTTAGTGATTCTTACATTTTGGGAAAAATGGTTATTCTGTCATGAAATTAGTCATATACTGGAATGAAAATGCGTTGCTCGGTATAATCATGTCTACCTTTGTCTCTTTGTTCCGGGATGTTTTCGTTTTGTCTTACTCGCGTTCTGCTGTTTGAGTATTGGGGTTGTTAGTGCAAGAGGCTTGACTTGTAAATTCGGTGGTCACCTTTGGTGGAAGCGTCCTACACCTTTGATGGAAGATCCAAAATCTTACGTATACTTCAATTATTTGGTGGAATTATGTGCTGGAATTGCAAGGGTGGAAACTAGAGAATGACGTTTATGTAATTTGATGAAATAACATAAATGTATACTTCTGGACCTACATTTTGACGATGAATCAATTCAACATGATAATTACATCGTTACCACCTCCAACTTTGAATTAAGGTGTATCAATGTTTTCCTTGTCAATGATTTGCTCGATTACCAGTGGTCAATCAACATCTCTCACTCCTATGAAAAGGATGCTTCGATTCCTTCTATTTCATGGTGGTAATTTGGTAGATATGAATGATTTGTTACCATTTAAGAAAACAAGAATCTTAACAAGTGAAAACAAAAAAGGCTATGACACAAGGATGTAGCTACAACATTTCATTCATATGCAGTTGTTCCAAACTCCAGCAAAACCTTTATACAATCATGATCTTCTTTTTTAGTTTAAGGTTCGAACAGCTACGCAACGGTATCTCTCACACTGTCATGTAGTATGCTTGCCATGTTAATTAGGATGAATTATTAGGACCACCATGTTGCATTTTCCACGTCGTGAGCGAAGACATTCCATTAAGGGTCAATTTTGATTTTCAGATATATTTCCATACGGGTTTAGATTCATATATTTCACAGTTAACGAAATCTAGTTAATTAAATATCTATAATATATTATTTAAAATCTCATTAACACTTAATAATTTTATTAATTGAATCGATAATAATAATAATAATATTGTTGTTGTTGTTGTTATTATTATTATTATTATTATTAAACAATGTTATATATTTTTTATTAAAATTATAAATATAAATTTTTGAAGAATTAAATATCTAAAATTGAAATTTCTATCAGAATATTCAACAAATTACAAAGATATATAATATTCATATCTTTATAATTGTTTTAAAATCATGTCCTTATAAGTCATTTTACACATAAACAGCTAATACTAAACAGCTAATAATTACAATAATAATAATAATAAGATTAAAAAAATGATTACAACAATAATAATAATAATAATAATAATAATATTATTATTATTATTAAAAGAAAATAATAATAATGATAATATAAAATAATAATATAAAATTATTTATATTAATAATAATAAATGCGTTCAGATTTTATTCAGATTCTATATGTTTCTTTAATAGTCCTTACTAATTTAATTGTTTTGAAACATGATAAATGTCATTTCCTTTATATTTTTTATTCTCAAAATTATTCTTCGAATTATTAAAACTTGTCGTAATTTATATTATAATAATAATGATAATAATAACAAGCATAATAATAATAATAATAATAATTATTCAATTTAATTATCATTTCGAATATAATATTAATAATAACGAAAATAATAACAATAATAATAATATTATTAAGATAAAACAAATAATAACATAATGAAAATAATAATAAAATTAATAACAATAATAATAAGATTAAAAAATTAATAATAATTCCAATAAGCATAGTAATTATAATAATAATAACTATAATAATAATAATAATACTAATAATAATAATAATATTATTATTATTATAAAAAGACAAGAATAATAATAATGATAATCAAAAAATAATAAATAATAAATTATTTATATTAATAATAATAAAATTGTTAATAATAAGATAATAATACTAATAATACTATTAATAAATACAATAACAATAACAATAATAATAACAGGATTAACAATAATAATCTTAATCACAATCATAATAATAATAAGATTTAGATAATAATATTAATAATAAGAGGATAATTAGTCAACTAATAAACATAAAAATAAATTAAATAATTTTAATAATAATAAGATATATATAGTAATAATAATAAGATGTAGATAAAACTAATAATAATATGCTAATAATAATTAAAATAATAAGATAATATTACTAATAATAACAATAATAATAAAAGACACAATAATAATAATAATGACTGTTGTTAATCTTTTTGCTTTAAATTTCCGTTTAATTTTTAATGTATGTCATTGTCAGGCTGGCGAGGGCGAGAGCTCGCCCTTGCGAGCCACTGACGTTGCCTGGCTCACGAGGCACAGACATTGCCTGGCTCGCGAGGGCGAGCCACAGATATCGCCTGGCTCGCGAGGGCTGGCGCTTGCCCTCGCCAGCACAAACATTGTTTGGCTCGCGAGGGTGAGGGCGAGCGCTCACCCTCGCGAGCCGGGCCCAGCCTCCGCAAATTATTAATAATTTCATATTACAATTAATCTATATAACAGACTTATAATCACAAGTATATGCACTCCACTCAGAAAAATTAACAATGCACTTTATAATAATGAGGATTTGAATAGTGTTATGAATAATAATTAACAAATTTAATATTAACAATTATAATAATCAGGGATGTAAAAATTATAATAATCAAAATAATAATAATCATAATATTGTTTATAGTAATAATAACAATAACAACAACAACAATAATAATAATAATAACAACAACAACAACAAAATAATAATAATAATAATAATATCAATAAATATAATAATAATAATGATAAGATCTATCATAATAATAAAAATAAATAAAAATTAAAAATCATAATAAATATAATAATCGAAAAATACTTATAATAGTAGAAATTATTATTATCAAGTCATTAAAATATCTTATCGAAGATAATAATAATAATAACAATAATAATAATTGTTATTATTTTAAATTAAATAATTTTATTACATTAATATTAATTATAACAAGATAATAATACTAATAATAATAATAATAACAACAATAAAAATATTAATAATAATAATCATAATCATAAGATTTAGAAAAGAACAAAAATTAATATAATGAATTTATTTATAAATTCTAGATTATAATAAACAATTTATATAATAATTATGGTAATAATAATAATAGAAGTTAATCTAATTTATTAAATTAATAATCAGATCGAATATAATAATAATAATATTTAAGATTTAGATAATAAGTTTGTTTAATAATAAGAATAATCCTAAAATTAATATAAATTAGAATATAATTATATTTATAATTTATAATAATAAGTACATAAACTATAGTCAGAAAACATAACTATTTTAAGAATAAAATAATAATATTTTATACATGGCTCATCATGTTTACTTCTCTCTCCGAGCCAAGCTGGTTGGCGGCTTGCATTTATTAGTCTGATGAAGTCATCTGCTCTGTCTTCAAACCTCGCAGGCATGCTAGAAGAAACGACATCGTCTTACTCTTGGACAGAGTAAGACAGAGTTAATTGGACAGGTGATCTCACTCCAAAGAAACACGTTTTAAACCCACAAACTTATCTTGTTTTCAGCAGTGGCGTTCGTGCAAATCCTCTGGGCTCTGAGATGGGGCCATGTGTTTTCAAAAATCTAAAATAGCTGAGATGAGACTCCATAATAATGGAAGACAGGACTATCAGCATCAAAACCAAGTTCAAAATTGCTTTGAATTCGTTTGGGTAGATGTTTGTCGTTCATTTATTGGCAGTACATGAAACCTAGGCCCAGTTGCAGTTGGGGTTGGAACTTGTAAGACGCGTATCATCACTTCTGTTGGCAACAAAAATACAAAGAGAAACAATCTTTATCGTTTGTAATGTTGCATAAATGCAGGAGTGTAGTGGCCCGGTAATGGAAATAGTTCAGCTGCCTAAAGAAGCAGCTGTTTGTTTTCAATAATTTATGATGAAACTAAGATGCCATGCACAACTGGGAATTGGCCCCATTTGCTTTTTAGGAGCGTTAATCATGGCAAAGTTGCTCTCACACCTGGACCAGAGCTTTTTGTAATGGACCCGGCCTTCAAGATCAGTCTATTATATACATGCATAATGCATGCGCTTGCTATTTCACTTTCATTTAGTATATGCACACATTCTTTGGTTTGAGGAACAAGTGTTCACTTCTTTTTCACCGGACAGATTAAATCAGATTTTCTTTTCTCAACCTCCTTTTTCTTTTTGAAACAAAGTTGAAATGCAGAAATTTTGTAAACCCTTGTATATTAGAAGTCAAACTTCAACCAGACAAAAAGAAAAGTCGGCAGGTCCAAAGGAGGCAGAAAATTCTTCCTCATCCATCAAAATGAGTGATTAAAGGAAGGAGATTATAATATCCAGCTAAAACGAGTTTCATGTCACGTACATATATCGAAAGCAGCTGATCACATTTTCTAAACTGAGTGAACAGTAAGTAATTTGATTCACCTTGTCACAGAAAATATTCTCTTTTAAGTTCTTTTCCTGTCAAAACGAACATTTGTGCTGCCTATGAAGAAAGGTACAGTGAGTCAGTACTTGCTTATCCAGTATAAAAAGCAGTGAGATTTTAATACTTAAACTTGGTGACCACTCCAGAGTCCAGAGTAGGGAGGTGCTCAGAGAATGAGAGAACTTTGGTCATCTACTTTTGTACAATCCAATATGATACTGCTTCTTTTAAGACAATGCACCCTGTGAAATGTCAGTAAAAATTAATCTTCACTACAATGATGTTGAATGATTAAAGGGTATCTCTTCACATGCCACAAAAAGAAGAGGCATCTAATGACATTTACACATGTCATAGCTCAACTGCTGCTATAGCACATCCTCTTAATTTCCCCTTCCAGGGACCCATTTGCCTAAAACACTATCTGTCTGTCTCCCTTCACGCATGATAAGGACCATTCCTGCTATGGGATGCTCAAGCTCTTTCCATCAGCTTCGACATCTATTCTTTGATTAGTGTAACATTATTGGATTTGGTTGGTTTAGAAAGCATTAACAGATTTGGTGAATTAAGTCAATGGATTTGGTTCGAAATACACACGGACATTTTAACTAATCTTTTCCAAATTAGATAAAGAATTAAGCATATGCTCCTTAATTCTTTAACTAATCTTACAATACCAGCCTTCATGCATGCTTATTGGAAGCCATTGGACTCACCTACTGCTTGACTCGTCACTCTTCACAATTAAATGTATAACTACACCATCTACGACCTATCTAGTAATTGATTGGATATTGCGCGTACATTTAACCTTGCATGACGGGTGGTATCATTGAAAACCAAATTAAAGAAGAGAAGGAATTGAAAATGAACATGCAGTGATCATTGAATTGATGCCAAGGCCAATATAATAAAACTTCATGTGACACTTTCAAGGGTACGTCTCCTTGATGAGGGGGAAATAGGTAAAAATAACTGGTAAACATACTTTTGGGTGCTTTGGAAGAGGAATCACAACGGGGAACATTGGCATGAACTAAATCACTTCCTTTCAGGAGTTGTTAATCCAGAGGTTAATTGATGCGGCAAGTTTTCAACACTATCATGGCCACGTTGGCCCCATGAGGTTTGTGCGACTTGGGATGGTTTTCAAGGTCTTCGAGTTGGAAGTTTCTTTCCAGATCTAATTATGATGATGGTGTGACAATTAATAGTTTCATAATCCTACTCAATGAAAATAACTATCGTATTTTTAAGGATAAATAAATTGGGTAAACATCCCTGCAGGGTCTTATGTAATGTTCCTGTTTTTCTTTCTAGAAGTCATATATGATTAAAATTTAATAAGAATTATCCATTCAGTAAATACTGAAATGGGTCTATATACAGGGACGGATCCAGAATTTTATTTTGAGTGGGGGCAAAATTTAACTAGAGGCAAAAAAAAAATTTTAGTGGGGACAAAATTTTAATTTTTTTATAAGTTCAACACTTAAAATAATAAATTTTTTATGTAAAACTTTTTGGAGTCAATGGGGGGGGGGGGGGGGCAAGTGCCCCCACTGTGGCTCCGTCCCGGTCTATATATGTATATATTCATTTCCAGAATATCACAAGATATGGAAGAATCAGTTAAGTTATAGCTAAATTACCAAGCAATAAAATATTGTAAAACATGTTGACCATATAACAAATGAAAAATATTCCCATCTCAAAATCCAAAACATTATCTCTTTGAAAATTGGTTATATATAATTGACCCAATAAATTATGACATAATTAAAAATATCAAATGAAGTATGATTTCTATTGTATGGCTATTTGTAATGGTTTGTTAACTAAATTGTTGTGTTTATGATATTGTATTAATTGGCAACCATTATCTAATGTATGTTCAATCTAAAAAGATGACTTTAATGATGTAATATGTATGGTATAAATGATATAAGGGTCTTAGATTTCCCTCTTCAAGTCAAACCATATAAATAAAAAGCAAAAACCAGCGTAGTTAAAAGGAATAAAGAGAAGTATGAGCTAAGCGATCAAATATATAGTGCTCATAGTGCTTTATGCAAAAAAGCAACATGATATGGAGTTCGCCGTTAGAATTTTACAAGGTTGTTTCATGATCGCCTAAGCATCAAAAGAGGCCAAGCTACTTCAACAAATGATTTCATTACATAAACAACTACAAAGAAACTAAAAATATAAATTCATGCCATACTTATCTGTCGCTGCATCCTTATATTGGAGAATATAATTGATGAAAACAGAAGAAGCTGATAACCTATATACAAACTTAATCCATATACGATTTATCCTTAATTTGCTTGGGTTTATGTGTTGGTTTATATCTTACACTTAATCGCTTTGGTTGAAGTTTAGTAAACTTAAAGGCATTCTTTATCTTATATATATTTGAAACATTACTTGTATATTTATAGAAATTCTCATTGTGATGATTACATAAGTGATTCTTTAACTTGAGATCTTCAAAGTTATCTTATATGGCGATTGATATGTTTTGATACTACTTATGACCTATTTAATCATGGTTGTTCAATCGGTAGTTATTAGATGTAGCATGAATCATATGGAGATAGTTGTGTGATCAAGATATGATTCATCATCTTAAAATAATTAGGGAGAATGTTTTTTTAATTATTATTGATTCAAACATCATTGGCCAAGGTAGAATGACGCTTTGTACATAGTTTACAAATTTCATTATTTGAATCGATAGTTAATGACAAAGAATTAATATGATTGGACTCAAAATAGAATAGACATTAATTCTATAATTTATGCCTAATTGAAACTTTGTATGATGAAATGATTGAATTATATGAAAAATTCATGCACGAAAAGATTAGTCAAAACTACTTTGACATTATTAAATATCGGGGTGGTCTTGATGTATTGCTAGATGTCAATCTTGATCTATGATTATAAATTGTTTAATTGAAAAATTAATGATAAATCAAAAGGAGTTTTAATTTATCTAATAATTATTATAATTTCTAATAATAATTATGAATTATAATTATAATTTATAATCATCACTAGCATACTCGAGAACTTAATGAGTCTCATATAAGAATAGGTTGAAGAAAGTACAGATATTTTAATCAAGTTGGACTTGATCATAAAGTTTGAGAAACTTTATAATTAAATATGAAATATTTAATAAATAAGGATCAATATGAGATATTAGATCTAATTTGGACATAATTTATATTTAATTAGAATTATTTTTAATTCTAATTAAATTTTAATTGAAATTAGAATTTAATTTCAACTAAATTACTAAAATGTCCAAAATCTACTAGAAATAGACTTAAGCTCTATAGAGTTAGTGCTTCTTACTTAACCCCCTCAAACATTGATTTTTGTAACATCTCGTGCATCTTATTCTAAAATTAAGAAAATATAACCAATATTCAATGCAAATTTATTAGTTAGTACTACATAAATAAATAAAATTAAAATTTAAACAAGTTTTTATACTTATATAGTTATTTCTTGCTTCTTATGACATTCACCTTTGACCTTTTCTTATAGTGAGTGTATAGTGTGATCCTATCACACTCTTTTCTATATAATCCTTTCTCTCTCTATTTTATGAAAGAAAAATACAAGGCATAATAAATAATATACTGTTTATTAATATAATTATAACTTGTAAACATAAATCTTACATATTTATTTCGGACGACTATAAATGATTTAGACCATTGATTGTGAGGTGTTTTCATTTTCCTCCATTGACCTTTGCCTTATCACATTTTTCTTAAATAAAGAAAAAAAGATTAGACACTACAAAAAGAAGTACAATTACCAACGGAATTTTTTGGCGGAAACTTCGAAGATTTCGTCGGTAACTAAATTTACCGACGGAATAGTGCGACAGAGTCTGACATCGGCGCGGACACGGTCGGTATATGTTACCGATGGTAAGACAATACCATCGGTAATATATTACCGATGGACACAAAAAAATCATCGGTATAGTTGGTAGGAATTTACATACAAAATTGTCGGAGAGAGTAGAAATATATTCCAATGGTTCTATCAGAAAATTCCTACCAACTATACCGATGGTTTTTCTGTTCCATTGGTAATATATTATCGACAGAAACCCATGTCGTCGGTAATTTCAACCCTTAATCAAATATACCCTTGATTGCTTAATCCAAAGGTGGAAGTTGTTAGATCGCTGAAGTCATCTTTAATTCTCTGTAAATGTCTTGTTGAATGACAATTTTTCGAAAATCTGGTCATGAAATTTGATTTCAATTTTAACAATTATAAATTATCTTTACATAAGTTTTGGAATTTTGAACCCATGGAATTTGTTTATAAAGAAAGTTAAATGATCATAAAAAGAAAAAAAATCTTACCTAACTGATAATTAAAACATTAAATAGTACATAAATGAAAACCAAATTAATGATAACAACAATCCTATTGTCCTGGTGAACATGGCTGATGTGAATCTCTATCCCTCGATCTCATTTGGCCCATGTCATTTCTGAGCTTACTTATTACCGACATAATTAATAACTCATTTTAAGTTAAACAATGGAAAATATAATTAAATTTTAATACATTTAGTTTATACAAATTTAAGAAATCTTTTATTTTAAATGGAAATTAAATTTTCTTAATAAATTGGTTTACTTTTTCAAATGACAACTAGAAAACAAACCCAATAGATTTTACATCTTAGAAATACTTTAGATGATATATTAAGATAGTTTACAATTAATGTATAACTTAAAATAATAATTATTTTAAACTATGAAAACCATATGGTTTCTTATATGAAATTGATTTTTTTCCTTTCTGAAAAAGTACATGTAAAATTATTAGGTCATATTATCATCAGTTACCCTTTTATTTATTACAATTTACATTAATCATTAAAAAGAGATTAATATAGTATATTTTCAATTCTCCAGTTTGGCAAATGAGAAAGTCTTACCAAAAGCAACCAAAAAGTCTGAGTTGTAATAACATAGAATGAATATAATATAACATATTTAAAAAATAAATCATGAAAAACAAAAAGAACATTCATTTAAACAAAACTAAAAATAATTTATTTTTAATTTACTTAAATTAATAAATAATTATGTAACTTTTAATTAACATAAAATTCTAATTAAAAAATAGAATAACGTGAGTCTAAATTATAAATAGAGCCAACATAGTGTTCCCACCTTTTATTTTCCTTTTTGGTGTTTATTTGACAATTTGTTTTCAATTTTTTTTAAAAAAAGGTTAATAGCCAAATTATTAGACCACAATACAATTATCATGAAAGCTAAAAAGGGTGAAACAACTGAAAAGGAAACATGAACTAGAAAGAGCCATTGATTTCATGTACAAAGGGCCTGAACATAAGTACTACTAACATGCTAATTATAATATAAAAAACCGACAAGTGTTGAAACGGTTGCCTAGTACTAACCAGCATGAATTTATAACCTTAGTTATCATCCACGATTTAAGTAAACATGGTTTGGTGGTTATCAAATATTGTATTCTAACTAATTACATCCTTTAAGATACCCTAAGTAAACTCCTACAAAAGTAGGTGATGCTATTAAGGTCTTCAGACAGTATAACTCTCTATCTCTGTATGATTGTTCGTTGCAAGCTAATCAAATAGTAAGCTCATCCATTGACTAGTTCCATAGTAATACTATCCATTAATTAAAGAGATTTCCCTAATACGGTTTAATGCATTATAAGTTCACTATGTAGATTTTGTTTCTAATTTTGAAAGGTTATAACATTCCTTTTACTCCATATGGAAAAGATATAACAACTTATATCTAGTATGAGAAGGATGTAATAACCCTTGTTAAGGAGTTTCAATTTGCCCAACCAATCTAAAATTTTCGTATAATCCACTTATTGACAATTGATATTACAGCGACCAGAATCTTAGACGTATTAATTAGAAAAAATGACATTTGAGGAAGATATGATTGATGGTTTCAAATGTCTTAATTACATAAGTTACAACAAAGATTGCTTGTTTGTATATGAAATCTATCTATAGTCCTTAGTCTTTTTGCAATGGCTAACCAAAGAATGAAGGAAGTTTTAGGTAAATTAGACTTGAGCCAAATCAGCTTGTGCTAAGGAACTTGGCAAGAAAGCTCTTTAAACACGTGCAAATAAGATTTATTGGTGAATTTCATGAAATTGCACTTTAAAAAAATGATGGTATCATTTGTTCTTGTTCTTTGGTTAGAATTGTAAAGGAAAAATTAACCATTAAAGAGGTGAAGCCTCTAATGTTATATTGTCATTAATCCCTTGAATGATCTCCGTTGCTCTTACTTGGTCTAACATACTCTTGACATATCTAGCACTATGTGAAGAGGTCCTAATAAGCTTCAATTATCACAATAAGCTTCAATTATCACATCAAAATTAGGTGATATGCTCATTTTATAATAGTGCGCTTCATTTGGAATTTAAGTTTTTCCCTCATCTTTGTTTTTGATTTAAGGCTTATGAAATTATGCATTACGTTTGATTTTTAAGAAGCTTGTCCCTCTTAAGAAGCAAGTATAGATCCATTGCACCCATAATATCTATTTGTCATTGAAGGGTCTCCAAATCCTCCTTGTCAGGAGCATATTGTTCATAGTTTTGATGGGAGTGATGCAAGTCCTCTCTCATTTTTTGAGGTACATATTTATGCTCTTTTGACTTTAGTTTCATATCAATTAGATGCTACCTAATTCTACTTAAGCGTAAGAGACTACCCTTATGTGAGAAGTTAAACAATTTTATCTTTTTGTGTTTATATTGACAAGTGAATTTGTCATCCTAATTTATTATGTGAACAACAAACCGAGTAAAGATTTTAAAAGTGAATACATAAGATTTTAATACTCTCAATTTCTAAAAGAAGATATAAGAACACTAAAAAGAAAAAAAAAGATAAGGTAAAGTGAAAAAACTAACAAAACCAATACAATTAAATATTAGAGAACTCAAAGGACGAAGAATACAAGAAAGAAGAAGCAAAGGAAAGGTGTGAATTATGAGAGCCACGAGACAAGGGGACGACTTAGCCCTCTAAGTAAGACTATGATGATGTAAATTACAACAAAAAAAAAAGTAGTGATAAAAACATAGGATAGGGGTTGGAAACAGAAGAAGAAAAAGCAGTCCAATCCAATCCAACGCATTAGGTGGCCATTGCCGGTTTTTAAAATCTCTTTTATTTGTTTCTGTAGAGTATTGACTTGTCCGTCGTTATCCACCATCACCTATTTATTTATTTTAGCTTTTCTCCTCTCCCTCCCCAATTGGCGGGGACCACGTTATCGTTATCATTGAGTAATTTTCTTTCAATTTTATGATTTAAAATCATCTGCAAGCAAACTGTAATTTGGTTTGTTTGTTTGTATCCATTAAAATAGTTTGATGGGTAACTGTATCAGATAAGATGATCATCCAATCCAACTTCTTGCGATTGAATTTTCCTTTCCTCTAAAACACTTTTAAATTAATGCTCATATGAATTTACATCAAATCGCAAGTTCCTTGTTGCAACAGATAGAGCAGCATAACATTGTTGGCAATAATTTTGAAAAGGTCCCTCCAAATTCCTTGTGTCATGTCACGTCACAACCATTTGATAATTTAATAATCAAAGACATTCCCTGTCTATATTTAATTTACTCCTCCACCTACATTACATAGCGTCTCAGTTCATTTAATTGGGAACGAACTTCCTCTATGTCCATGTCTATACCCATATCCATGGTTCAGTTCAGAAGAAATAATCTCTTCCAAGTCCAAAGAATTAAATTAAGGTATTAAAGAATGCCCATTTTGAAGTCATTTTATAAGATGGTCGTTAACCATTCTTCAACTAATGCATTGACTTTGGCAATGGCAACATTTCAAAATTTTAGTTATCGTTTAAATTTACTGGTAATAATTCAGACAAGAGGAATCCTTTTATGGTAAGAGACTGAGATCCTCGTGTAAGAAGAAATATAACATCTCAATAATCAACATAGACGATGATGATGTGTACAAATATTAAAAGCTTAATCAGAAGTAAACATGAGTTATTACAACTGCTTTCATTTTTTCGCAGGTAAGAATTGCGTATACAAAAGGTCGGGCCGGGGAGTTCACCAGATTTGTTGAAATGAGTACGAACTACGAACTTTAATGTCACCAAACGTTTAGGCCATGACCCTATACTTAGGGTATAAGTTAATTATTTGTGGATGATTAGCTTAATTATATGAAAGCGTATGGATTGGAATGACACTGCACCATACTCTCGGTAAAAATAGAGCATCCGCATACTCAAGATCCATCCAACAGGGACATATTTGGTACGCTGGAAAATGATGTATGCTACGTTTTCCTGTTCTGAAGAAAAACACAAAGTATATTATGTGCATAACTTTTTTTTATAATCTACCGATGTGTTTTAAAAGGGTCTTAATTAAGAAAAGATCGAATAGGATAGGTTTCATATAAGAGACAAAATTTTAACTTCAAATTTTAAATAACTGTATGTATAAGGGTGAGTTTGAACCTGCAATTTTACTTAAATTAAAAGAGCCTCTTACTAACATACACTGCAAAATGATGTATGCTACGTTCTCCTGTTTTGAAGAAAAACACAAGCATATTATGTGCATAACTGTTTTTTTAATCTGCGAGGTGTCTTAAGAAGGTCTTAATTAAGGAAAGATCGAATAGGATAGGTTTCTTACGAGAGGTAAAATTCTGAATTTAAAATTTAAACGACTGTATATATAAGGGTGAGTTTGAACCTACAATTTTACTTAAATTAAAAGAGCCTCTTACTAACATACCTGTATCCTAAATTACACTTATACACTTTTGAATTCTTAAAAGATAATAACTGCCCTTAAATTACTTTGACCATCTTTTAGGATAGAGTTGTAATAAAAGCATGTGCAAATTGCGATGAAGACAAGGGAAGGGCATGTTAGGAAATTGGCTTGGAATTTAAATGATGAGGAGCCTCTCAAGTTGTAAATTGAAATTCAAACACCAAGGCTGGCTAATCCAAACTTCCTCGCTCGACTCATTCACACACCCTTGTCCAATTGTCATCTCTCTCTCTCTCTAACGCCAGCTTTTTCAGGTCCCTTGTGCTTGAGCTTACTGTCATTACAAGCTATGGCGTAACAACTGCCAACTCTCACCCATTTCCTGAAAAATACCTCTCTCTTTCTTTTGAAAATTCATCCTCTTTGTATAAGTATTACAATCAAACAAACAAAACCCTTCTTGTTTATTTATACATCCATACATACATATGCTATATATGTTCTTTTAGATTATACTCATCAGATCTGAACCATTTTGAACAACAAAATGTCTAATACAACACCACCACCACCTAACTTCAAATTTTGAACTAGAAGAACAACCAAGCAAGCAATCCCATCTCAATATGGGAAGCAAACTTCTACACTTTGTTATTCGTGAATTTCCTGAGAGTGAGAATAGAAACAAAACACTCCCAAAACACATGAATGTTTTGTTTCTTCCACAACAGTTGCAACAACAAGAACAACACCAACAACAAACCTTTTAATATTAGCCATATCGTTTCATACACACTAACTCCTTCTCTCTCGAATCTCATAGCTTCGTGGCTTTCGGTGTTATGGTTTTAAATTGCCCTTTCAACTTACGCGAGTTCGTTTCTTGGGGGGTTTAGTTTTGAAGCAGCGTTTATACTTTTCTTTTCGCTTGCAATCCAAATTCGGACAATTCTGTGGAGGGTTTTCTTGGAAAAAGTGGATTGCCTTCGGACTCGGGGTTTTGGGATTCTCGTCACCAATTTGTAAGTGGGCACTTTTTTTATTTGGCCCTGCGTTTCATTTCTTGGAAATGTTGTTTCAGTAGCACTTTGTTTTGAAGTTGTTTGTGATAAAAGGTGGCGACTTTCCTACTTTTTGATCTCAATTAGGGTTTCTTGGGTTTGTTCGATTCCAGAGTTTGAAAATTTTGAAGTTCCTTTTGCTACCTGTTGATTGAGATGATTTTGCCACCTTAGGTGTTTCAATGCTGTTCTTCTGTTTCTGAGATTTGGAAAGTTGTTTTCTTTTTTACAGTGGTTCGATAAAACCATACTGTGGTTTGCGGGATTTTTAATGCCATTTAAGCTTGTGGTCCTCGTCGGATCAGAGTTCTCAGTTTCGAGACGAATATTAGGCTTTAAGCTTCATCTTATCTCCTCATATTGCCTTGTTTACTAAGTGAGCAAGGTTTATACGTGTAAGGTGCTACTTTTTCCTGAGTTGAATGATTGTTTCAGTTTCAGGGATTGGATATTGGAAGAATAGAGTTTGCCAAAAATGATGCTGTCAGCGTCACCCACAGGGGTAACAAGGAGTTCACTGGAAGAGATGCTGGACTCATTGAGGCAAAGAGATGAAGCCTTAGAGAAATCCAAGGACTTGCCGCCAGCATTGCCAGCTCGGCCTCCATCAAGGGCCCGGCTCCCCTCAGTTCGACACTCATTACCCACAGACTTCAAGATTGGCAATAATGGCCAGGTGGAAAGTAATGTGGAGAGTGTAGCTAATGGAAAGGAGGACTCAAAGAGGAAGGAAAGAGAGTTGGGCTGCAGAGCAGGTAGTTTTGGGAGCAAGAAGATGAAGAAAGATCAGAATTCTGCAGATTCAAGTCCATATGCAGAGGAGGAGAAGAATAAGCAGGTTAACATGCATGCTATGAATTCAGTGCGAAACGTTAAAGAGCCTGACTGGGATGATAACGTTAGTTATTTTTTAAAGAAGGTAATCAGAGGCATCGAAGCTTGTACCCTTGCAATATTGTTTACTTTAGTTGTTACAATCACCAATTAAAATCAAATCAACTCTTCCAACTGCATTTTGAATCTTTCTGATCAGAGATAATGATATCATGGATCTATTAATTTGGATTGAATGAAGATGATTAGGAGGTTGCCTTCATTAGTGAATGGTGACTAGGTGCAGGATAGTTTTCCAGAAGACGAATTAGAAATGTAGTGCTCTTCAGACGGGATGGATACACATCACAGATTTGAGTTGTAACAATAAATTGCATAATATCAAGTTACATGTAAATGAAAGGTCAAAGTAGCTGGAATTATGTACGGAGACAGTTTATTGAGAAATAATGACTGAAATAGGTTTCTACGTTTGATAAATGGATGACAGACATTTCCTCTGGCACATTTTAATAATTCTGAATATTAGCACAAAATTGGTGTATGATGTTGACTCTCAAATGATTGGTTTATTTATTCCAGAAACTCCGTGTCTGGTGTCATCTATCTAATGGGCGATGGGGATCTGGAAAGATACAATCAACTTCTGGGGATGAAGCAGTTGTCTTGCTCTCAAGTGGAAAAGTAAGTTAATAACTGTTTCTTTTGGTCTTTGGATTGTTTAATATTCATCTATCATTAGTAGTTCTTTGTGTGACCATCTGTTGATGCTATAGGTTGTTAAAGTGTCCACCGTAGATCTCTTACCTGCAAACCCTGATATTCTTGAGGGTGTGGAGGATCTTATACAGCTTAGTTATCTAAATGAGCCCTCAGTGCTTCACAATCTTAGTTGCAGATATTCCCAGGATATAATTTATGTGAGTGTGAACATTCTTTTATTGCTCATTTTGGTGAATTTACAGCGAATATTCTTTTATTGCTCGTTTTAGTGAATTTCACATCCCATGACCTGCCTGGTTTTCTGTATAGAGTAAAGCAGGTTCCATACTGATTGCCATCAATCCTTTTAAAAATATTCAAATTTACGGGAACGAATATATTGCTTCTTACAAAACGAAGGCTATGGATGGTCCCCATGTTTATGGTGTAGCTGACTTAGCTTATAATGAGATGATGAGAGGTAAAACTTCCTCCCATTCTTTTATTTTTTCAATTTGAAGTTAGTTCTATAATTTTAGGATTTTTATTTTGTTAATTTTTGTAATGTGATGTGCTGGGTTGCAGTTGGGAAGGACCAATCTATAATTATAAGGTCAGTATCTACTCTCTCGTTGTTGATATTCTTTGATTTCACTACAGTGAGTTATCTTCCCTGGTGTTGTTTCTGCAAGTTGTGTACTGGGGTGTTGCAAATGAAGCCCAGTTTTTCCATAAGGATTGTAGTAATCACTTAACAATATGTTACAGTGGTGAAAGTGGTGCTGGCAAAACTGAGACAGGAAAACATGCTATACAATACTTGGCTCTCCTGGGAGATGGCATTGGTGGAGTGGAGTACCAGATTCTTCAAACTAGTTGTATACTTGAAGCATTTGGGAATGCCAAAACAGCTAGGAATGACAACTCTAGTAGATTTGTGAGTTTGTTGTGTCCTATGTCTCATTTCATTGATTTGTCATGTTTTCTGTGGTTGATGTGCTTGACAATGAATGCAGGGAAAGTTGATTGAAATCCAGTTTACCACATTAGGAAAGATATGTGGCGCCAAAATTGAAACTTGTAAGTGCTATTGACTACTCTGTCATTGGTGCACCATTTGACAATGTACATACGGTAGCTAATACATCTTGTTTCGTTCTCGTGTGCATAACAATTGCCCATTTCACTATCATATGTGGGATAGTTCTTCTAGAAAAGGTAAGTTATAGCCCCCGTGGACTTCTGCATGGAAATTTAATTGCCAGCTTACATGACTTTGGAATAATTATTTCTCCTTTCGGCAGTCAAGAGTCGTTCAGCTGGCCAGTGGTGAAAGATCATACCACATCTTTTATCAGCTTTGTGCCGGTGCTTCATCAGCTCTTAGAGGTGCCTTTTTCACCATCCATTTAGTTTCTATCAATTCTGGATTCATAATGTCCTAATATTTAGCTGAATATGTACATCTCCAATGCACTTGTTTTGACTCTTTATTGGTTTCTTTACAGATAGACTGCATCTTAAACCGGCTAGTGAGTACAACTATCTTAACCAAAGTGAATGCTTGTCCATTAATGGAGTTGATGATTCCGAAAACTTTCTTAAGCTCATGGTAATTCAAAGAATTGATGTTAGCGTGACCAGTGGTGAAACTAATCATATGGGCTATAATTGATCATTTCCTCCTTGCTGTTGTGGTTGTTGTACCTCTATTTTTCTTCAGGAAGCCTTGGACAATGTAAACATTTGCAAAGAAGATCAAGAACAGCTATTTGCAATGCTTGCTGCAGTGCTGTGGCTTGGAAACATATCATTTCAAGTAATTGACAATGAAAAGCATGTGCAGGTGTTGGCTAGTGAAGGTATTTTTCATATAGGTCATGGATTTGTTCTCTAATTGATGTCTTTGAATGCGACTATTTAAGTACTCAATTATATTTGATGCAATCCTATTTCTTGTCTGGCCATAAGTGTGGGTTGTATATTTTTTCTTCTTCATTGGAAATCCTTGGAAAAAGAACTAAAAAATATTTGTCACTTAGCCATGACTCTGGAGTAGGAAAAACTGGAAAGATAGCCTCTCCTTCACTTCTTATCTGTTCAATAGAGTTCCTTTTCCTGGATTATTTACTTGGCCCATGGACGAGTATATGTAATTTCTTATCCCCATAATTCCTTGTAAATGAGAAGATACTCTTACCTCCTTACTACCATATGAACTCCTGGCATAAACTCTTCCTTTTTTTCTGCAAACTCTTGTTGGACAAAGTGGCAGCTTCTCTCTCTCTCTCTCTCTCCCCCCTTGAAAGATGAAAATCCTGTTTATTCCCCTACCTTATGTTAATAGGATACTGCATGAGGGAATTGATTGCATTTAGATTTGTCTCTGACATTGATAGGAGTGCTTGGTGGCAAAGTTATGGGACCAAGTATGATTATGAAAGTCTGTTGGAATTCAGTTGAGCTTTAATCGTTAAAAGATTGTACCTTCAGATAGCATAAACAATCATGAGCATGTTGTAGACAAGTGGACCTTTAATGAATAATAGGGTAATTGGAATTTGTATTTCCTCTAGGCTTTAGCGTCCTTGAATTCTTTCTTGTTTAGATCTGATTTCACATGTAAATTTTTTGGCAGCTGTGTCCTATGCTGCAAGTTCAATGGGTTGCAGTATCCAGGACCTTGTGTTAGCATTGTCAACCCACAACATCCAAGCTGGAAAGGATACTATTGCCAAGAAACTGACACTGCAGCAGGTATACTTAATTCTTAACTAATTAAACTTGCCATTGTGGACCCTTCTATTATTGAGTGTCCCTACATTTTTCTGGCCTTTAAGGTTCGTCATTATCTTGTTTCAGGCAATTGACAGAAGAGATGCATTAGCAAAGTTTATTTATGCAAGCTTGTTTGAGTGGCTTATAGAACAAATTAATAAGTCTCTTGAAGTGGGTAAGATGAGCATGTGGAAATCCGTTGGTATCGTTGATATCTACGGGTTTGAGTCATTTAAGGTAACCATAAGTGATTTTTAAACCTCTGATGGTTGGATTTTAATGGTGCACGCTTCTACCCCTGCCATCTTGATGATGATGACTTCTTACAATTTCAGAACAATAGTTTTGAGCAATTCTGCATTAATTATGCAAACGAGAGGCTGCAGCAGCACTTCAATCGGCATCTATTCAAACTTGAGCAGCAGGTAATCACCTTTGGAGTTTAGCAGCTTATTTTATTGGATACCATTGTTGACAAGGCCCATTTTTGGAGAAGCATTGATGCAAAAGAATTACTAGAAACATCCTTTTTTATGGAAGTTTTACTAGAAGCATCTTGTACTCCACACAAGCCTTTTATTTTCTCTTATACTATGCATTTTTTTTTTCAATGAATCAGACAATCATTATGTGATTTTGTACCAGTTCCAAAAATAAATTAAGAAATTATGAATTTATATTAAAAAGTAAATGAAACTAATTGCTTGATTTGTCATTGCACTTGGTTTTGTTGCATGAACAATAATATGAAACAATCCGCTGTCTATGCTAGTGCCCATATATAGGGAAATGAACTTGTTGAAGTTTCTTATATCCCTCCCATTGGATCACTTTAGAATGCATAAGGAGCTGATAAGTTGCCATCATAATTTCCATTAAGGAAATGAGATGAGGTGACAGAGTTCATGTTTTGGTATTTACTAACAATTTGACGTGCATTGTTTACTTTCTCTAGGATAAAGCTCTCCTTTATTACTTGAACACATTTTATGCAATTATTGTAATTATCATTTGCTTTTTCTTTTCTTATTACCTTAAATAGCTTGTGTCATTTTCTGATTTGGCTTTGCAAAAATTGTTTAGCTTCATGGTCCATTCTTGCTTTTCTTGTAAGCTCTTATGTTGACTATTTGTTCTATTGATTTCAGGTGTATGAAGTGGATGGGATTGACTGGACCAAAGTTGATTTTGTAGACAACCAAGAATGCCTGAATCTGTTTGAGAAGGTATTTATTCGCTTCACTTTTTAATAATACCCATATTTTACTCTCTTCATCTATTTTTAAAATGAAAATGAGCCTCTGCTGCATACTTTTGTACAAGCAGAGCATTAGATGCATTGGACTTCTACTTTATCTTCAAATTATGTGAGGATTAGTAGACTATATATCAGACTTGGATACTGTTTCAAAATGCGATCTTGTGTCCTATTGATAGACATATGTCATCTCTTTGGAACTGACATTTTAAAAACTGGAATGGCTGTTTCTCTGCTTCAAGTGATGACTTCTCTACTACCTTGGTTTGTGCAGAAACCCTTTGGGTTGCTGTCTTTATTGGATGAGGAGTCAAATTTCCCAGGCGCTACTGATTTGACCTTTGCGAATAAACTTAAGCAACACTTGAAGAATTATCCTTGCTTTAAAGGTGAAAGAGGAAGAGCTTTTGGTGTACAACATTGTGCTGGCGAGGTAAATAAAAAAGGCCCCTTTATTATTTTTTTAATTGTTCTCCCTCTCGTTCTGTTCCCTATTTGACTGTGATCTGAACTATCAAAACAACCTTATGACGGATAGCCTTTCTCCTGCTGCTTTTGTTCCTTCTTGAAACTAGTTATCAGATTTCATAGGATAATGAAGCAAATATTTTCTGAATGGTAGATTTCTACAACTAGGCATTCTGTCGAACCTTTTCTTATTTAAATATCTGTTCTCGTTTGGATTTTAATCAGGTTATATATGACACAAATGGCTTTCTGGAAAAGAATCGAGACCCAATGCACTCGGAGTTCACCCAACTACTAGCATCTTGCAGCTGTGTATTACCAAAAATGTTTGCGTTCAAAATGCCTAACCAATCCCCCAAATTAACATGCTCATCAAATAAATCTGGTGGAATTGAATCCTCAAGCCCAAGTGTTGGCACCAAGTTCAAGGTATCTAGTATTTGCTGCACTGAGGTCGATAAAAACTATGCAATCTTGTAAAGATTATATCTAGAAATGTGATCAGTTGCAAGAGTTAATTTATTTGAAAGGCAGATGATATTTGGAGTGTTTATGGTTGGAAAGCTTCTTAAATTTGTCAATGATTTTTCATCAACTGACCTTCCCTGCCTCTAATTGCCCACTTTCCTGAGCCCTCCTTTTCCCCAATTTGGTTATAAGCTCTTTCACATTGCCTTGTATTTCTTCCCAAAATTTTCTGGATAATATTGAAATATAACTTTGGCTATAGCATCATTATTTTCTGAGTACAATGATGTTATAGGCAAAAGTTTTGAGCATTGTCTTCTGTACTTGTAGGAACAATTGTTCAAACTAATGCACCAGTTGGAGAATACCACACCTCACTTCATTCTCTGTATAAAGCCAAATGTGAAACAGCTTCCTGGTTTGGTTGAAGAAGATCTTGTCTTGCAACAATTGCGTTGTTGTGGAGTTATGGAGGTTGTGAAGATTTCAAGATCTGGATATCCTACTCGGATGACACATCAAGAGTTTGCAGGAAGGTAGATGATGCTAGCTGTCTTTCACTTAACCAGTCATGCAAATAAGTTCTTTGTTGGTTACATCTATATTCTTATCATAAAACTGAACTTAAATTTAGGTATGGGTTTCTACTCTTCGATACAAGTGTACCTCAGGATCCATTAAGCATATCAGTTGCAGTTCTACAGCAATTTAATGCTCTTCCTGAAATGTATCAAGTTGGATACACTAAAGTGTATTTTCGAACTAGCCAGGTTTGTGTTAATACTTCCCTGAAAGTTCATTAATTTTTTTCTGGGCTAATAATTATGATAACAATCATTTTTCAAAAATTATGCTGGGTTATTTTCTTTTTGCTTTTATATTAAAAAGGGAACATCAACTGCAATATGTAGGATTATGTGACCATATAAGAATCTGTTTTCATCTTGATTATGTATTTCTGTACCTTTAGTTATGTAAACCAGTGTAAGTGAATGTTGTGCTTTCGTTAGATTGGTCTCTCATCACTAATCTGCTACTGCTATATTTAATTCAGGAGGTGATTATCAAGTTTTACCTAAAATATATATGCCTAATGGTTGGTTAGATGAGACAACTAAATTATTATGTTTGAAGCAAGAATTGGAAAAGAAATTTTATAGCACAGAAGCCTTTCTTGCCACTAGTTCCATTCTGCTTTTAAATCATAAGATAAGTTTGAAAATTGGCTTCAGTGAAATTTTATATTTCCCGTCCAACCAAGGTTTCTTGCTTTGGTCTTGGCTAATTAGCTCAGGCAGTTTGTTGCCCATCTCTTCCATGTTCTCTCACACTTGTTTTCTTGTCATTTCTTCTTTTCTCCTTTTCTCCTTTTTCTCTCTTTCCTTTCCATGTTTCTCATTTTTGTGCTGTTTATATAAATATTTTACTTATTAAACCAATCAAATAGCTTGATTTCAAAAGACTGCCAATTTGGTGATATTTTTAATTGACCAATGAAAAAAGTACCTTTTGTGAACTACCAACTTATCCATGATGTTTGAAGTGCATTGTATATACTTCTCCAAATATGAGAACAAGAGGTCTTTGATATGTTGTGGAACTTTCTTAAATATGGCATTAGAAAAATGATATACGTAAGGTTTCGTGAGACCTTATAACTGCTTTCAAATAGTTCTCGCCTAAGATTTCCATGTTTGACATTCATTTCTGTATTACTGGGTCACAGATCTGTAAATTGGAGGAGCACAGAAGACAAATTTTAGAAGCCATAATCAGTATCCAAAATTGGTTCCGTTGTTGCAAGGCTCGTTATTACTTCAAGGAAGTTAAAAAAGGAGTGGCAGTACTACAATCATGTAATACTTGAAGATATTTCTAATTAAATTTAACTCTTCTGCAGAAAATTTATAGTTTTGCTTTGTATGCTGGAAATACTTATTTTGGTGGTTTTAGTTATAGTTCATTCTTGACATGATTGATTGGATATTTTGAAACCTGTTAAACTTTTATCCCTACTGGTGTTTAAATTCATTCACTTTCAAAATGCAGTCATCCGTGGTGAAATTGCAAGAAGGAAATGCCATTCAATTGCACATTGGACTTCTAGTTGCCTCAGAACAGTTGATGAGCATCCGGTTGCAGTTATATATTTACAGTCAGGTAAGTGTTGTGTTACTCATTGGAAACTTTCAGTTCTTTTCTTAAGCAGCATATCTTATTGTTTTACTCTGCAGCTATTCGTGGGTGGCTGACTCGGAAACAACTTTGTGACAAACGCAACCTGAAGCAGTTAGGTCATGAGAATACAATTCATAAAAGAAGACAGGGAAAAAGAATGTCTGAAGTTAAGGTACTTGATATTTAACTAATTATCTGTCCTAGCCCCTACATTGCGGTGGAGCAATGTTAAGCATCTAGGAATCACCTTTGTGGCAACATTATCTTTGATCTTGAGAAACAAAATATCAATCTCTTCTTCTTTCCCTCTCTTTTATATCACGGATTTTTCAAACAATTCTTATGGAATGGAAATGATCCATATAGGTTATTAATTTTTTTTTCTTGCAGCATATTGAATACATTCATTTATAAAAACCTTAACAAATTCCAAACTTGTAATTGCTAGCTTATTTTCAGATGCCAGTTGCATAACATGGAGTATGTTGGGCTCTTTTAGACATTTGTATGTGTCGGATAATGATTGTTCTTTGTTGGCATTGTTGTGGGTCTGAGTTGATTTTTTTTTAATGATGTGGATTCATATCATCTATTACATGTCACTGTTGGCACTGATTGGCCCTTAATAATAAAGAAGATAAGACCATAACTTGTGCATGCTGTTTAAACAAATAGATCCACTATGAGTGCCTTTTATAGTTGGAAATTCATTTCGTTCTCTATTTTTCTGAATTAATCTCATTTCTTTCTGCATTCTCTTGTCCGACTAGATCATGCCACAAGATCAGGTTGAGGCTCAGAGTTCAGTTTTGGTCGAGCTTGAGAAGAGGGTTGTTAAGGCAGAAACTGCTTTGGGACAAAAGGAGGAGGAAAATGCTGCACTTAGGGAGCAATTACAGCAATTTGAGAGAAGGTGGTCAGAGTATGAGGGGAAGATGAAAACAATGGAAGAGACATGGCAAATGCAGATGGGATCTTTGCAAGTGAGTAATTTTTAGAACATGAAATTCGTACAAAGAAACATTGCTTTTAGTGACTGAAGTGGTTGTCTTATAATGTCAGCAAGTTGAGTGGCTTGCTTTTAGTGTTTGAAGTGGTTGTCTTATAATGTCAGCAAGTTGATTTGCCCTTGGTATACTTACTTAATAAATGCCTTCGGAGTTTTTTACTAACTTGTTAGCAACTTGATAAAATGGAGCTCATGCATAATGCCATGTTTCACTATTTTTCTTCTTTAGATGCTTGCCTACCACCAATTCAATTGTTTTAAGAAATTATAAATTAAGATTGTCTCAGCTTGGTCTCATTTACCTGTTTGCAAGGTTAGCTTGAACATAACTTTTTGTTTTACTTCAAAATATACATGTTTGTGATCATAATTGTACAACAAGCATAGTGTTCTAGTTATTCTTGACTACTTATCATGTAGCTTAAGTAGAGACTACGAGCCACTCCAATGGAAGAATGGATATTTCAAGCTATAATAGTAAATTTGTTTTGAAGTAATTAGATGTGCGAGTGGGTTTATTTATCTTGACGACTTAATTTGTGCACCCTCACCCTGCACCTGTATGCATCTTGTAACTAGAGACATTATGAACTAAGTTACAACATTAGGTGGTGTAGTAAATTGATGATTGTCACATTGTCAGTTGAAAGATTTTATCAGGTCTTTGAAAAAATTAGTATGCTCATATGTATTATACATGAGTTGCAGCATGATGCGTCTACTTCTATGCCTGAGAGTACTGTTTTGTGATTTCATTGCAGGCGAGTCTTGCTGCTGCCAGAAAGAGTCTTGCTGCTGATAATAATGCTCCTGATAAACCTGGCAAACTCGAGTCTTCTGCATCACCGCGATGCTATGATTATGAGGACAGTGTGTCTGGATGTCGAACCCCTGGTGGAAACACACCCATCAAAGTTTCTGGTCCAATTCATGATTTCAGATCAGGCAGAGAGCCTAATGGTTCTATAAATGCTGTCAGCAATCTGGCTAAGGAGTTTGAGCAACGGACCCAGAATTTTGAGGATGATGCCAAAGTACTGCTTGAGGTTAGAACAGGGCAATCATCTTCGAATGTACATCCTGATGAACTAAGAAATTTGAAACTAAAATTTGAGACATGGAAGAAAGACTATAAAGTCAAATTACGGGAGACGAAAGCAAGATTTCATAAACTTGGGCTTGGCGAAGTTGAAAGAAGTCGTCGAAAATGGTGGGGGAAGTTGAGCTCAAGAGGGTTTTGACGTTCCAGATTTTAATCTTTCTGCCAGTGAATCAAGATATTTACGAGATATTAGAGAAGAGCCACGGGGAAATGTCTAAATTTTGACATTCCAGTTTTGGCTTATCCTCCGTAATGCAGTTGGGGATTGTATTTAAAGTTCTACCAATTTTCATACTCGGTGGAAGGGTTGGTTGTCTTGTGAATAGCCTTTAGGTTTTATTGGGAACTGTCAGCCCTGTCTTTAGTATAGATTCAGCTTTTAGATAGTTTGTGTATATTCTCGTGCCGTCGATGAAATAGCAAACATTGTGGTACCAAAATTACGAATGAGAAGTTGTTCATATGGCCTCTTTTCTTCTATTCCATTTTCTCTCTTAAGGTACTACGATGGTATAACATCTTTTCTCCTGCTGAGGAGACAATGCTTCTTGATGAATTACAAGGAGCTGTAACTATACTGGCTTGTCATTTCTTTAAGCTTTTGCATTGATTGACCATAGACTAGACGTGTCAAAATTTTCAAACCGAATCCCATGAATGAACAGCTAAGGAGGGGAGAAACTGTAGCTATTGATCATAGCACAAGGATGTTGGAGAACAGTGTATCACTACTAAGGCAGAGGGCAAGGGTACCCTGGCTAAGGAAGGTGATAGATGTACAAAATTCTATTTAAGGACTGTTTTAGAAGGAATATTCTATTTAATGAATAAAATTCTATTTAATGAAAGCTTTCTTTATCAAAAAAAGAAGAAGGAATATTAACAAAATTACTTCACTGAAAGATGGAAATGGTACAATTCTCACAACGAGAGAGGAACTTCATACGGAGGTTTATAACTTCTTCCATAATCCCTTAGGCAGGATATTAGAAGCGACATCATGTGTAGAGGATGTGAAAAGATAGTAAACTACCAGATCCCTTTTGACCTAGTTGAGAGGTTAATTCAACTTTTCACAGTAGATGATTTGAAAAGGCCTTGTTTTCTTTGATTCCGCATAAAGCCCTAGGTCTTGATGGCTTCAACGCTTACTTTTTCGACCAAATTTTTTTTAGGTAGTGGAAGAAATTTTTCAAGAAAGGTAAAATATTGAAAGAACTGAAGGGAACCTACATTTGCTAAATTATTAAGGTGAGAACTTTGATCTCCATAAGAGGTTATACAAGATCATAAGCCTTTAGGGAGTGTTCATAAGGGAAGGTTAATTGGAGAAAACATCCTCATTGTGTAGGAGCTATTCAAGGGTACAATAGAAAGAGAACAACTAGAAATTGTGCCATAAAGGCCTTTGACTCCTTGGAGTGAACTTCCTAATAAACACCATAAATGCCTTTGGCTTCCTAAAGCTTTTTATAAATTGGATAAACTAGTGTATTACCACAATCTCATATGGGGTATTGGTGAATGGAGAACCTATAAATAGTGTCTCAGGACATTGAGCTTGAAGCCTGACCCAATCGGGCCTAAAGGCTCAAACATGAGGCCGAGTTCGATTGGGCTAAGGCCTGATCCTTTTTTAAATATTTTTTTATTATTTTTAAATATATATATAAAATTCTGAAATAAATAAGGTAAATCTCAATTTATTTTTAAAGAAGGTGAACCATAAAGATTATATATGAGAAATGCAATATTCATTTAATTAACAAAAATGCTTAACTAAAAAATTAAATTTTTAGTGAATGTATAAATTAAATGTACATAAAATGATAACATGAACAAGTTAAAACAAAGTTTATTTTAAAAGAAATGAATCAAAAAGATTATATATTAGAAACATAATATTACTTTAATTAACAAATAAAACAGTAATACTATGAAAATCATTTTGTTATCAAAACAAGAGTATCCAAATTTTTTTAATGATACAATTTACAAAAAGTCGAAATGAAATTATCAATTACTGTTGGAAAGTGGAGACTGGAGAGTGAATATTGAAGTTAAGGAAAGTAAACATAGAGAGACAACAATTTAGAATTTGAAAAACACACACACACACACACACACTTAGACACAATAAGTAAATAATTATATCTTCAATTACAATTACAAAATGCTAAAGCAATTTAAGATAACAAACTTGTAGTAGAGGAATGAGATAATTAATCGTTATAATCGGGATCGTTAATTGTTCACACTGCTTCATTTGCATATAGAAACATTATTATGTAAATTATACTAATAAAACTTATGATAATAATCAATTAAATATATCTTTATCATCAAATATTTTATTAAAATATTTTTCAGTTAAATGAATGGTCACCTCCTCATCAATATCTATATTAATATAAAATTAAAAATATAAGATAAGATAATATCTTAAAATAGACAAAATTGATATATCGTAAATAATAAAGTTTACACTTAATATCTTTATCATTTAATCAATTTCGAGCACATATAAGGGTTTCAACAACACTAGGATGAAGTCGAGCACATGAGGACTATTAACTTGGCTAGTATTAAAAACAGGCCCTGAAGTAATAATAAATGATGGAATTGCTAATAGGTCTCATGCAATTACTTAATTGATGACTGTTATAGTAGATAAATCAGTGTTGATATTCTAATTTATCAAACACTCGACTAATACAGTTGCTAACCTTTCGCTTGTATATGGTGTTGACATATAAATGTGAAGCGAATCACACGTTAATAAAAATTTTAATTCAAGAGATACAGATGCACAAGAAGGGGGGATTGAATTGTGTATTCTTTTTCGTTAAGCCCCTTCGTAAACGAATTTGTTAAAAGATACTTGTTTTTTTCACAAAGACTACTGAAAAATAATGTTATAAACTATTTTCGAGATATTCGTATGAAAACAGTAAAATCGAAAATTGAAAGTTAAGAGAGAGGTTGAGAGTTGAGAGATTTTGACACAACGATTTTTATACTGGTTCACCCCAAACCGTGGGCTACGTCCAGTCCTCAGATATCTTTCTGAGATTCCACTATCTCTCAAAATGTTACAAGTATTCTTTGTTTCCGAGCCTCTTCAGGTCTCTTACAATCAGTATTTTTTCACACTTAGCCTCTGCAGGCTATCTGCTCTACTTTTAACTGAAAGGTTTTTCGAACTTTGTTACAGAAAAATAGCTCTAGATTTTTTGCACAATAGTTTCTCTCAAGTATTGCTAAGCTCTTTAATTTCACTAACTTCAGTAACTTTTGCAATCTTCAACTCCGACTCATATTTATAGTCTCTGTCTTCAACTGCTTCTTGATTTTTGTTTCTTGCTTCTTTCAAGAAACGGTTATTCAGTTGAGCTCTGTAACTAACTTAGACCGATTCTTGATTTGACGTGCTTTGCTTCCGTCTGCTTTTCTTCGTCTGCTTTCTTTCATCTGCTTCTCTTCGTCTGCTTTTCTTCGCTTGCTTTTCCGCTTTCGTTTCCGTCTGCTTTTCAATTTTGCTTCCATCTGCTTTTCAATATTGCTTCCGTCTGCTTTTCAATTTTACTTCCGTGTGTTTTTCATATTGCTTCCGTGTGCTTTTCATTTTTGCTTTCGTCTACTTTTCATTATTATTTGTACTTAATCAAAATCATTTATGTAAAGTCATTTTGACTTAACAAAAAAACTACAGATTGTTCCCAAACTATGACAAAATCCAAAAACTCAACTTCAAGCCAAAATTGGAAACTCTTAGAGACAGAATTCAATTTCGATTTTTTCATGAAAAATATACCCATGTGTCTATTTTATTCTTAACTTAAATCATCACATTTGGATACCTATAGATCAGGTTATGGCTAAAATACATATGCATGTTCAGTGAAAACACTGCATCTGTACATTTTCTAGCACTCTTCATCATCATTTTCATCTTAATTCATCTCTTTTGCTTACTCTGTCACTTCTAGATTATTTCCTCAATATTTCCTCTTCATTCCTATTTCATTTCAGCTCAACTTATCACAACCAAATCAAAATCTATCATTTTTCATAATCATTAAAAACAGAAAATCACACCCACGCAAATTTTTCACATTTTCTGCATTTTCATTTTTTTTGCATTCACTTCATTTTCTTCCTCTAAATATCATTTTAATGATTCTTTCTCATCTCCAGACATCACCATAACTCTAAATTATTTTTTAATCATCTCTAAAAACACTCCAAAAATTACGTGTATATATTTATATACATAAACAGATCATTTACATACTCATTTTTCACCAATTTTCTGCATTAATCTCATACGTATTTTAGTTGATCTATCAACTCCAAAAATCATTTCTATAATCTCTTATAA
Source organism: Erythroxylum incrassatum (assembly GCA_026546855.1). Classification (NCBI taxonomy): domain Eukaryota; kingdom Viridiplantae; phylum Streptophyta; class Magnoliopsida; order Malpighiales; family Erythroxylaceae; genus Erythroxylum; species Erythroxylum incrassatum. The sequence goes on from JANVCL010000005.1 coordinate 23,591,349, forward strand.
CATTTTGATCATCAAATTTGAAAAATCATCACATCAAAATTTTCATCCTATATTCACGATGAACATGAAAAATGTCTATTTTCTCATGAATATGAAATATCAATAAATCACCATTTTTATTTCATAAACTAGCAACTCTAAAGGATTAACAAGATAATTACTTGTTTAAAATTCAACTCTTCAAAAATCACTTGAACCCTAACTTTCAAATATCATCCGATCCTCATCTTGCTAAAGGTTGTAGGGTTAGGTATTTTAGTGACAGTAAGAGCTGTTAAGTCAAAATGACTATACGCGATTAATAATTTTGATGACAAACAAAAAGAAGAAAAATGAAAAGCAGACAGAGAATAACTAACTAAAAAAGCAGACAGAAGCAAATACAT
>JANVCL010000005.1:23600701-23613124 GCA_026546855.1 Erythroxylum incrassatum
ATGGACTAAAAGTGCCTCATGGTAAGCTTTCCTATATGATATAGGAAGGTTGTTTGAAATTTTGTATATGAGATAATGTAAATTGAATAACTTATGTAGTGTTTTTTATATAGGTTGCTATTGCCTAGTCGACGCAGGTTATACAAATTGTAAAGGCTTCCTTGCACCTTTTAGGGGTCAAAGGTACTATTTGAATGAATGACATCAAGTTTACCAACCAAGAACTCTAGAGGAATTTTTTAGTATGAAACATTCGACTGCACACAATGTAATTGAGACGGTGTTTTGGGTTACTAAAAATTAGGTGGGTTATTCTTAAGAGTCCATCATTTTATCCAATAAAGGCACAATCGAATTATTATAGCTTGTTGTTTGCTTCATAATTTTATTAGGCATGAGATGATTTTTGATCCCATGGAGAGTGATTTAGGGGATTATTTTCACACCAGTCCAGTTGTTGAGGAGAAGTGTATAGCTGCTATTGACCCAACTAATGCTTGGACAAATTGGAGAATTGAATTGGCGCACGAAATGTTCAATGAATGGAAAACATCTAGGCAAAATGAAAATTGACATTTTTTAGATGTTCTATTATTTTTTAGCGTTAAGAGGTTTTATATTATTGTTTATGTAAGTTGTTATACTCTTTGTTGTTTATGTTGTAAGATGTTATTATAGACTATATTGTTCTCATAAGCTATTGATGCTTAATGTTAATTAAATGAAGAACTTTATGAATGTTTTTATTTTTCTTTTATTATGATGATTATTTTTTTATTTATCAATATTACTTTAATTTGGTAGATAAGTATGTCGAGGAATTCCCCGTCAACTGTTGATTCTCAAAGTTCAAAAGCAACAAAAAGAATGTGGAACTATGATGAGGATGTTGTGCTAGTTTCCTACATGGTTGATTTGTATAATGTGGGAACGTACAATGTTGATATTGGATTTAAGGTTGACTATCTCAATGAATTAGAAAGAATGGTAGCAACAATGCTCCCAAATTCAAACTTAAAAGCCAGACCTCACACAGAGTCTAGGATTAAGACTTTAAAGAAAGAGTGAAGCATTGTTTATGATATGGTAAGGAAAGATACTAGTGGATTTGGACGAGATACTGAAAGGAAGATCGTCACTGCTGAAGATCATGTATGGAATTCTTACTTAAGTGTAAGTATTTAACTTTTAACTTGTTTTAAGTATTTTCTTTAACTACTTTCTTGTCATTTATATAAATTATTGATGTTTTTTTTCATTTTTTTAGAGTCACAAAGATACTGCTCAATTTCGAAGGAAGAGCTTTCCTTTCTATAATGAATTGACTGAGATCTATGGAGAAGATCGTGTAACTGGAAAACACACACAAATTGCTGCGGATATTCTTAAAGAAATGAAAAGGTAAGAAGGTGTAGGTTGAATAACTGAAGGTGGTGAAGATCAATATGAGCATGGTTTGCATGACATAGATAAGTCCTTTACCTAACCTCAAACATCAAATCTTGAAAGACAAGTAGAAAATATTTCAACAAGGAGGAGAAAAAGGAGTAATGATAGTAGAGAAGCAAGCCCAGATTCAATTATTGTTGCTGTCAGGATGTTGGGTGATACCATGAATCAGATTAGAGAAACTTGTGTAATAGTATTAGGACTAAAACGTATATTCAACAAAGAGTTAAACAGTTAGATAGTGCATTGGGTGAAATAGATGGACTTACAAATGATGAAAGGGATAATGATTTAGGCAAAATTCATAATCGTCCTACACAAATGCTTGTGTTTTTCAGTCTTGTGCCTTCTCGAAGACTTGGGTGGGTGAAGAGGTTTCTTGCCACGTATTGAAGATTATGTTGAAGTATAAATATTTTGTCTAATTATTTAAAATAGGGCTGAAACTTTTTTTGTTCAACTAAATAACATTTTAGTAATTTAAAGCCTTGTGTTATATTTATTTTCAATATTGTTCCATTGTTATTTTATATTGGAAGTACAACTATATAATGAATGTTGACATGAGTCGGACCAAATTCACGAAGTAAATGAAGGAAAAATTAACCACTGCAAAATGTTGGAAAATCATATGATAAGAAGAAAATTAATAATAATAAGGAATTTATTAATAATAATAATAATAAGAAGAAGAAGAATAAATAAATAAATAAAATTAATAATAATAATAATAATTAATAAGAATAAGAATAATAAAATTAATAAGAAGAAGAAGAAGTAGAAGAAGAAGAAGAAATTAATAATAATTAATAAGAATAAGAATAAGAAAATTAATAATAATAATAATAATAATCCTAATTAATAATAAGAAGAAATTTTATAAAAATAAAAAAAAATAAAAGTAGTAATAATAATAATAAGAAGAAAAATAAGAAGAAGAAGAATAAAATTAATAATAATAATAATAAATAAGAAGAAGAAAAAGAAAATTAATAATAATAAAGAATTTAATAATAAGAAAAGGAAGAAGAAAATTAATAATAACAAAGAATAGATTAAATCATAAATAATAATAATAATAATAACAACAACAAAGAAATTAATAACAATAAGAATAATTAGAAAAATAATATAATTAGTGATAAATATAATAAATATTTTAATATTTTTTTATCATAATAATAACCATTCCGTTCTATTATTCTTATATTTTAATCAGAGTAACCTTTCTATTCCGATAACGATGGTGACCGCCGTTTCAGGAATAGCTTCTGCTACTTCCGCCACTGAGAAAACCTCAAATTACACTTCAAGACCTACCTGCATTTTTATCCACCGGAAAGAAACCAACAACATGTCAAATGGTGTTCGCGTTACAAATAGGAAGCCCAGTTCAAGACAAAACCCATCTCCAACATATTTGCTAATTTTTGAAGCCAGAGTCATAAGGCACAATTATTGCAGTTTGAAGACGCTTTGACAAGCATCTGATGTACTGGCCGTACCTACCTTCTTGTATATAAAATAGAGCACTGACAATTTGCGAATGGAGTGAAATGGAAACTAGGGTTCAAGGTTAATCAAGTTAGTAGTTCCTTAGCAATTATAATTTTTTATTAAAATTAATTAAATTAATTAAATCAAAAATTACAACTTTTTATTCCTAATTAATTTATCATACAAAAGGATAAAAATAAGAATAGTAGTAGTAATAATAATATTATTAATATTATTCTTATTCTTATTCTTATTAATTGTTTTTATTTATGTAATTAATTATTTATTAATTTATAATATATTATTATTATTATTATTAAAGAGTACTTTTAAAAGTAAAATTTTAAACATGCATATAAAGTCTTTATTTTAAATAATTAAAATCTATCTAAAATAACTTTTATTTTGGATAATATTATTTTCTAGTCAGGAATAAATGTGTGATATAAAATAATTGAATTCAATTATAATCTTATTGAATTTAATTCTAATCTTATTGTTCTAAATAGTTTAATTAAATTTAATTCTAATATTATTGAATTTATTTCAAATAATATAATTAAATTTAATTCTTATATTACTAAATTTGTTTCTGTAAATTAAATTTAATCTCAACTTTATTAACGTAATTGAATTCAGAATTCAATACGTTCGTTAATGAATTGTTTCCAAACAGTCTCTAAAGCAAAATATCCCCCAAACTAGTATACGTCTCTCTTTTTCTCTTCACATTTCCTCTGCTCTCCCCTGCAGCCAAATCAACATGAGTTTGGTTGCAAAACAGTGTGTGACTTGTACTATCACTGATCCTAGAAGAGCTCACCGTAAGTTTCTCTTCCTTGATATGGTAGGAATTCAATAGTTGGAGGGTTTTAAACTAAATCAACTATGCAACTTTTGTATGCGACAGCGAATCCCAAGCTCCGAAACAATACCGTTGGTAAACCAAGCAAAAACCTTTTTCAGGTGCATAAGACTGAGAACCATCGTTTTCGGATTGAGGCTATTCTAAGTTCATTTGCAGGTAGTTCTTTTTTGTTTTTTGTTTTTGTTTTTTTGCTTACAGTTATCAATTTATTGTATTTTCTTTCTCAGTGACAAATTTGGTCCCAGTTGACGCAGCAAAGGCTGTGACTTTGGATAAATTATTGGTTAGTGGAGAGAACACGAATACATAACAATTCTTATCCTGCTGAATTGAACATCAATGGTCCCAACATTGTTTTCTCAAAAGATATAATTATATTGCACTTAGTCAGGAATTATCCGCTTCTGTGTATACTTTGGGTGATGTTAGCATTTTGGATTGGTTTGGAAGCTTCCTGTTTTCAGCTGGACAACAAGCTAATGAAGCTGTTCAGGACCAGCTATCAGCCCTTAATTTTACCAGGTTTCTCATCGATCCAACATTTTTATTAGTTCATATTCTTTTTGCGCTTATTTTGAGCTCTACTCTATAGCTTGGCAGTTATTTTTGGGGCAGGACTCGTAACGAGCCTTTCGCCATGTACTCTAAGTGTTTTGCCATTGACCCTTGGTTACATAGGTAACTGTTCTTTGACAAGAATATCTCACGCTCAACTCATCTTTCTTCTTCTGCTGAACTTTGACTCCCTTGGAATATATGTAGGAGCATTTGGCTCTGGGAAAAGCAGGGCAGAGGTACTGACTTAGTGAATCACCCTCATTTTTCATTCTCTTTTGTGTTTGCTACTTTTCCCATTTCCTGTTAAGTTCAAAACTTCTCCACGAGTATTGTCTACTAAGAGTGTTGTTCAGTAACGTTTATTTTCAATTAGTTTTCTCACTCTCTCACTGTCTGCCCTCACCGAGTTCAAATTCAAATGCAGTTATTAAAGACTTTTGCGCCTTCTTGATCAGGTTATTGGAGATTCTATAGCATTTTCTTTAGGATTGGCAACCACATTAGCCCTTCTTGGCATAGGAGCCTCATTTGCTGGAAGGGCTTATGGGCAAATAGGGCAGGGATTACCCTTGGCAGCTTCAGGTTTGGCTATTGTTATGGGTTTAAATCTCCTTGAGGTATGATTATATATCTTTCTCATTCACTATTTTCTTGCATCAAATATGTTAGTGATTTCATTATTTTCGTAAACTCCTGTTTATGGACTTAAGAGGACTTTGAATGTTGTGCTTCCATTTTACTTGGTTTTAGTTGCCTAATTATCTCCCTCTTCTGCATGTGGGCACATTCTTGTCCAACTTTACAGATAGTGGAACTGAAACTCCCTTCATTCTTTGACAATTTTGATCCCCGGTCTGCTGCTTCTAATTTTCCATCAAGTAAGGGACTTCACAATAATTTTCTGAAAATCTTCTGGTAGGTTAATTATATCCAAAATATATGCTATGACAATTAAGGTAAGAGTCTCATACTTCAGGTGTCCAAGCATACTTAGCTGGTCTTACATTTGCATTGGCTGCCTCACCATGCAGTACGCCTGTTCTGGCAACTTTACTGGGATATGTGGCTGCATCAAAGGTATCACAACATGATTTAATTTCTGATATTCCTCCTAGATTAAGTTTCTTTAAGATTGCACATGCGCGCTTTTCTTACAGTTCACCTGGTCGCTCGCTGCTCTTTCTGCATGCATGTTGGAAGAGTAAAAATAAGGGAAAATAAATTTGGACGCATCCAGAAATTGTTCAATACTCTCATATATCATTCTCTCTTTATCTGCTGTCCTCTCATCAAAACATAGAGGAGGAGAAAAATTATCACATGAATGCATTTTTTGGAACCTTACATCTTAGTATTTATGTTTCAACATTTGGAAGAGCCAATTCTGTCTAGGATGTTTTTACATCAGTCTTTAAACATCTACAACTTGTGGGGGATGAATGTTCTTGCGGCATGATGCTTTTCTTGAAATCTAAATCACAATTGTTCATCATTATAAGTACTAGGCTTGGTACAGAATTACATTAATATGTTCCAAAATAGATCTATTATATTAAAACTTGAGTCTTCTTTGCACAAAATTTTTATGTAGAGATAATGGGAAACAGAACAAGGTTAAATAAGATAAAATCTAAGATACGGAAACTAGAGGAGCAAGAAAACAATTATGGATGACATCTGCTTGCGATCACTGCACGTATTAATCTGCATATTGTTGGTTGGAAGTTCAAATTTTGGTCACACTTAAATGTGCTAACAAAAATACGGGACATTACAGAATCCAGTGATTGGGGGAAGCTTACTTCTAACCTACACAACTGGTTATGTTGCTCCCTTACTTCTTGCTGCTTCCTTTGCTGGAGCATTGCAGGTATTTAGTTTCCTACTGTGGTTTTTACCTCTGTTACTTTAGTTGGATAAAGGAATGTTTCAAGAATTTTAAACTTGGGCGTTGTATCCAAGTAGTGGTCAAGTGATTAATCCATGATTTTGTCTAAAACTAAAGTTAGGCTGCAAAACTTGCTAGCATGCAATGGTATGTGAAGCTATTGACTAGCCTATTCAGAGATAATGAACTTTTTATGTGGGGGACTTCGAATATTGCTCATTGACCACAATTCAAATTTAACCTATGAGACATTTTGCAGAGCCTTCTTTCATTTCGTAAGTTCTCAGCCTGGATCAACCCTATGAGGTAATCCCTATATTCTTAAACAACATGAAAATATAATTGTAGAACAACTGTATGATTGTTCTATAAGGAACTTGTCACCTATATTGTAGATCGAATATTCAATTTCCAGCTGTCATGCTTCATGAATGATTCTCATCTTTGAGATTCCCTATAGTTCTCTTACAGCCAGTACGTGTAATTTGATGTTTTGCAGTGGTGCACTTCTACTGGGAGGTGGTGTATACACATTCTTGGATAGGCTCTTTCCAACCACAATGGCTATGTAAGCTTTCCAGTTAGGTTATGCAGGTTTAAGATGTAATGGCGAAAAATAGTGGATCAGAAAAACCTATGTTCAACATGGTTAGACGTGCTTGAATGACATTATTACAATCATATTGTTTTAATACAAGAGTAAGGTATACAGAATTCTTAATATTGTAAATAACTAGCCCACCCTATCACAGGTTAACAAAAGATATGAGCATGTGTGACAAAATTACCATCACATAGCTTATATTCGGAAGGTTGCACCTTGTCTTTTGTTTGCTTATTCGATATTACCGTTTCTCCGATGAAATTTGGGAGGACAAAATGGTAATTCGCTTGTTAAAAGCTTCTGAACTTGTTTGCTGATGTGATTTCAATGCCCATGCATAGGCTTAAGGTGTATTAGCTACAATTTGCAATACGTGTTTTGCTCAACAATGTTCCCATCTTATCTTTGTCTTGCCACACCTCTCTCACTGTCACTGGGAGTTATATAAACTTGTACATTGTCATTGACCAGTTCTTCTATCTGTAGAAAGTAAGACCCCAAAGAGAGTCGCGAATTTTCCTGAATCCTTTCCTTCCCCGTTCCTTGGTAACGCAAACACATCGCCCCGACCTCTATGGTCCAACTGCTATAATATATATGTATGTATGGACTTAGTCGGTAGTTGAGTGGAAGAGATAAGATCCATCTTGTTGAGTCTGACTGCTACGGTCATGTTATTTGTCCATACTCCATATTACGTAACGTTTCCAAGGTTTATTTATTAAATTTCTTGGACATAACAAAACTTGATTCAGATTCTCCTTTTCCACTGTTTGTTTTTGGGATCACACTGACTATGCATAAGTCAGCAAAATCTTCCTGCCTGAAATTCCCTAATTTACCCAAATCAGTTGATGGAAAATCAAATTAAAGCTTTAACTTAAAGTTACGGTACATATATAGTTGAATAGTTCCATATTTTCCTAAGCAAGAAACAATTGCAATCACCTAAGAATAAGAATAAATGATGCCATGCTCGTAGCACACATTCTGAAGAAGCATGTCCAACATCATGATGTAAAGAGTATCTACTAAGAAACAATTATTGTTTCCTTACCCCAAACCACCTCGTAATCTTTATAGAAAGCTATTCCCCTTTTCTTTTCCACCATTTCATCCCTTTACCTAAAAGGACTACTAGAAACTAAAAAATAACATATCAACAATTAATTAACTCTCTAAACAACCAAGAAGACTGATCTTAGTTAGAAAAAAAAAAGATCCTAATTAAGCTCCTCTCCTAATCATCTCATGGAACCGGTTCAAAGATTCTTGCCTCTGCAGCCTCATTTCTTCGTTAAACTTGTTAATAAAAGCCTCAACTCGCCTGTTTAACTCGTCCTGACTCAATGATGACTCCCTCCTCAGCGTCCCTGAACCCTGTTGCCTTTGGTTTATCAACTTCTTATTCTTTGATGATGACTTGTTCTCACTAAATGTCTCCGACTTTTTCATTTGGCTTGCTGCCAGAGGTGGTGGCGGCGAGACGTTAGCGTCTTCATGGCCGAGGTGAGTGTTCCAGGTGTCGGACTTCTTGAGGTGCCTTGTTAATGGCATTGACCGACCGTCTGTTATCGTCTTCCAGGTGCTCTCCATCGTGTCGTGTTTCCTTGGCTTTGACACTCCTAATGCCAAGGTCGAGGTTTTCCCACCTGAAAACATATTAGGAGGAACGACCAACGAAATATATGTTTAACCACCGCCACTGACTTTGATGAATACATATTTTGTCCAGGTTATCCAGATTGAGCAATACCTAGGCTTGTACTGTATATGTTGTGGTTACATTTTAACAATTTTAAAATTTATTGTTTCTTGCTTTGTTTTGACAAAGCTATAGGTCGGTCATGGGATGGGAATGCCCATTAAAGCAGCCAAACTTAGCAAGCAACGTGGTTGTTGGTACGCAATTAAAGCAACAAATTCCAATCTTCCATCAACTGAATGCATTGAAGATATTAAGCAAGTGCTCTAGCTAAAGTTAGAAAAACAGTTAGCACCAAACATATTAGCACTGGTTAGGATAGAAACAAATTTAGTAGTTGATGATAAATACATTACATCTACTGCAACACCTAAGAAAAGGTATCGAATCAATACTGCCTCTTTAATAACTACGTCATCCAGGAACCAGTAACTAATCGGTTCTGAAGCAAAAGAAAAGGAAATTATCTTACTTGTTTATATCGTTGTGAAGATGGAAAAAGATTTGAGTGTAGTTAAAATGCCTGAAATAAAGAAATTACCTTCAGTGCTTGCTTTCCTGCGTCCAAATCTTGCAGAGATCAGAGGTTTACTTGTATCTTCTTTATCTGCTGAAAATTCCATAGAGTCATTCCTCTGTGGAGCACCAGCCACCCTATTTGACACAAGTTCACCTCCGTCCAATACCGTCATGTCTTCCGCAATAAAAGCTCTTTCCTCCACAACAGCCTTCGCTGCCACCTCCTCCATATCTGATCCGTAACTATATCCATCTTCAACATATTTTGCAGGCACATCATAATCAAAGCTCTTAACATTTGCTGATGTCACCACTACTGTGGTAAAGGGTTGGTCGGTTTTTTGGTGTTGGAGCTTGGAGGAAGCTAATATGGAGATGATGATAAAGTTAATGACAAAGTACAGATACGGAGGCCTAAGCCACGAAAGAACCGAGCTATACACAATAGGGAGGTCGGAGACAGCAAGTTCTGTTACTGAAGGAACAGAGTGCTTTAGTATCACCGCTGCAGATAACAGGCCGGTAGATATTAAAGCTACCTTGACAGAAAGCACCAGACTTCCGTAGCTCCATGCCGGGAATGCCATTTCTATAGATTCGTACAGTTTCCCAACTGAAACAAGTCCTTGGGTGCTAAAGAGAGTGCAGACCGAGAGAGAGAGAGATAGGCTAATCGATAAGAGATCATAATACTAAGAACATAGACGGAGGGTATATATAAGTAAGAGAGAGGGTGTGATGAAATAATGGGCGTTGGATTACTAAGTTTGTGGATGGCAGCTGCATTGGCATGGGGCAATGGATGTATGTCTATGTTATGAGAGCAGTTGCATTGCAATAGCAGCAAGTGGTGTTGATGTCAGAAGGTGGCACGTTGGATTTGTCAAGATGAAGTTTTATGACAAGTGGTGGCCTTGAAGTAAACACTCGGCGGTTTGCCACATCGGAGTAATCTTTGATTATTATGCAACCATTTATTTATATTACAATTCACTTTAAGTTATTTAATTATGTTGTTAATCAGAAATTATCTTGCTATTATTTATAGCTTGAGGCAGAGCATACAGTCCTCCGTGGCATTAAAAACTATATATAGTATAGTTGCTTCAATCTGAAATTCTGCAATCTGCTGTGTTTAGATCTAACTGCATTAATTAATACTTAATTATCAAATATGCATGAGTATTTTTTTTATCAGTCCAACACAAATATAAGCTAACTAATCATGCATGGTGATGGTCCTCAGTATCTAGAATTTGCCACCTGTCTTGATTCTTCATGGATGTTGATTAAGTTTTGTTTCATGATCAACCTAAGTTGTTCATAAAACAATCGAAACCCAAATCTTACAGCCATTTTAGGATCCTGAATCTTGGGGTATCGCATGTGAGGGTCGACCGACCAACATTTGTAGCATTAGCATATATAATGTGCCTGAGTGTTTATGGTAACATTAATTATATTGAAGTTACGTATCAACAACTATTATATGTTTATCACACTACCTACCCCCTAACTAACTTTTAATGTATTAATTTAATTAAAAGAGAAAAATAAGGTGGTGTAATTTTCTTACTCCCTTTTGCATATATATGGAACGTATTTACATTTCCTACAACGTAAATTATATGAGACGTGTATAAGTTAAATATCATTGAAGCAAAATACTACTTTACATTTCCAGCTGTCGTTTTCCTAGACGCTATATATGTTGCCGACAGTAGTGAAAATGCTTGACATGAGAGCTCTATTGAACCTAAATATGCTTGAATGGTATTGTAAGGAGAGGTGATCCCCTGTCTAAGTTGGGCTGTACCAACTATATCCAATGGCATCTTAGCCATCTACTTATGTAAGGGTTCTACATAAGTGAATAGTTAAGATGTCATTGGACAGAGTTGGTACACCCCAACCACATAAGTAGATGGCTAAAATGTCATTGGACAGAGTTGATACACCCAACTTAGACAGGGATATGGGGTGATTGTACGTAATTAATGTTGGACCAAACGGCCTGGCATGATTATACGTCTGTTTTCCGCAATGATTAATATGGCTCAAGTATATGCATGCGTAATTCACGATGCTACTTTGTTCTGCTATCAACTCAATTTAATTTCCAACCAGATGGTATATATATACTATACGAATAGCATTTGTTTGCCATTTGAGCTATAATGCTGAATTGTCATCCCAAAATGAAATAAATAGTGACTATTCCGGGAGATTACTTAAACTAAACGTTAAGCGTTGGACTTGGACATGATGCCATTTAACTTTGTCCATTCATTTTTCTTCTCTCCCAGAAACATAAGGCATTAACCGCCTCAACACATATTTAATAATACGAAGCTGAGACAAGACAACCATCATATTATACACAATTTTGTGGCTGCAATTGATAGAATTCCAATATCGGCTTTGTGGTTTCAAGTTTTTACTTCAGACTTTCAACTTTTGTTGGTTACGGTTTGACATATGGAAGCCTTGAAACTATAGCCATAGCTCTGCCAACAAAGTCAGAGACAGACACCATCTTTTGTTTTGCTAAGCCTGATCTGACTAAAGACGCCGAATCATGAAATAGAGTCTGATAACTTATCAAGTTGTCGATTTGATGTGGTTAGAAACCAAACGTATATAGCAAGTTGGTGATCGTTTTGGTTTCTTCAATCATTCGTGTCCACGTAAAAGCTAGAACTCAAGTATTACTGTAACTATTGAATTTGCTTCCTTAAACGAACGGCGGCGGGACATATCCTCATTTGAGTTACATTTGATTGATCCGTAGATAACATCAACCATTTCTACGCAAAGTAGTTATGAATACCGTATCGAATTTGGTATCGGATTGAACTCTGAAATGAAACTGTACTGGTACCGGTTGATACAGGGTACCGTTTCTAATTTTTTAAAAAAATTATGAAATAGTCCCTAAAATTTTTAAAAATTACAAAATAGTCCATATTAGTATATTATATAGTTGTACTATACACTTTACTAGTTTACTGTTTACTGTTTACATCAACCATGTTTTCAAAAATCTTAATAATAAATAATAATGACAATTAATAATTTAATATTAAATAAAAATAATTTTTAAATATTTTACATATAAATAATAACTACAATTAATATAAACAAAGACAATCATCATCATGCCATAATAAAATTAAGAATAATACAAAGTATTTAAAATATTACAATAATATAATTTCATCATTCTAATAAATAATATTACATCAAAAGATTCAAAACAACCGATAAAAAGAACAATAAATATTACAAAAAGAGTTGATGACGAAGGAACAATCAAGTAGCAGTTAAACCTGAAA
>JANVCL010000005.1:23649310-23663321 GCA_026546855.1 Erythroxylum incrassatum
GCTAATTCTCACATCAATTAACTCAAATAACATTCAAACAATTCTTCTAACTCATTTTTAGCTCATCAAAACACACACAATGCAAAAATCCAAGATTCACCCTTAAACATCAAAATATGGTCCTAATACATGCAACTTTCAATTTTTTGCAATTTTCCCACATTCACAAATTCAATTCCTCAGCACATGTATTCATCGAAACTCTACTGCTTTACCTTCTCATGCATGTATTCATCTCTAACACCAGTCATTATAAAAATCACGGTTCAACAAGATTTACAACATATTTTTAACAACTCCACAGATTCATATATGTCAATAGTGAATCCAACATATAAGTATTTCTCCAAAACAAATCAAAGTACCATATTTATCCATTCTCATACATTTCCGTATCATTTTCATTTTACTCCAATTATCACAAGTGTTTCAATCCCTTTCATGCATTATCAAAATACCATTAAAACATCATCAAAATCACTTACTTGGCTCAACTCAAAATCCGAAAATGAAGTTTTCAGTGGATGAAGAAAACCAAGGATAAACAAAACAAACACTCTCTAAGATGTAAGATTTAAAATCCATTTTCTCAACAGATACAACTTGGTGCTTTCGGTGTTGAACAAAACCGAATGAAGAACAACACAAGCTTCAGAAATGGTTTTGCTTAACCTACGTGGCTATTATGCATGTCTCACATCTGTCACTTAACCAACTCTGCCACTTATCACCACACATACAAGCCATTTTACACATATATATGTTGCCACGTGCCACATTATAATTGGTCTAAATTTCAATATTTTTCTAAAAATTCACAAAAATTCTAAAATACCCGAAATAAACCAAAATTGTCAAATCACATTTTAATCACATTTAATAACTCAATTATACCCTAAAAATGTAAATAAATCCATGTACAATCATATGGATGTGAGAAAAGATGTGCACGTCACATTTAACTTATGCATGACGTGCATTTTTCCTAATTTCTCAATACTTTCTCATAAATTACTATTCTAGCCTTAACTTGGATGATAGGATGTTACAATTCTCCCCTCCTAACAAAAATTTCATCCTCAAAATGCTTAACTGATTGATCAAATAGGTAGGGGTATTGATTCCTCATATGCTCCTCCGTCTCTCATGTGGCTTGCTTACTCGAATGATTCTTCCAAAGGACTTTCACCATTGGGATCACTCGGTTCCTTAATTGTTTAATATGATAGCCAATTATCCTCACAAGTTATTCAACATAGCTCAAATTACTAGACTTCAATCTCCTAAGTCGGTATCACATGAGTTGGATCCAATCGTTATCGCCTAAGCATACTCACATGAAACACATTGTGTATCTAGGCCATTTCCGATGGTAAGGCTAACTTATAAGACAATTGTCCAATTCTTTCAATTATCTTATATGGACCAATATATCTCGAGCTTAGCTTACCCTTCTTACCAAATCTCGATACAGCTCACCATGGTGATACTCTCAGAAATACTCTATCTCCACCTGATACTCCATATCTCGCCTGTGTTGATCCACATAGTTTTTATGTCTATCTTGTGCTTCTTTAATTCTGTTGCAGATCAATTTTACCTTATCGATAGTAACTTGGATCAACTCTGGGCCTTCAACAATTCTTAGTCCCTCTTCATCCCAATATAAAGGCGAACGACACTTCAACAATTCTTAGTCCCTCTTCATCCCAATATAAAGGCGAACGACACTTCTTGCCTACAACGCCTCGTATGAAGCCATACCGATACTACTATGATACTGATTATTATAAGCAAATTCAATCAAAGCCACATACTGATCCTATGCTCCTTGAAACTCTATAACACAAGCTCTGAGTATATCCTCAACAGTCTTAATTGTTCTCTCACTCTAACCATCTGTCCGAGGATGAAATGTAGTACTGAAATTTAGCTTTGTACCTCAAGCTATCTATAAACTATCCCAAAAATCTCAAGGTAAATCTAGGATCCCTGTCCAACACAATGGACACTAGAACCCCATGTAATCTCACAACTTCATTCACATATCGCTGAGCTAGCTGATCTAGTGAATAATTTTCCCTCACTGGCAAGAAATGAGCCAATTTGGCTAGTCTATCAACAATAACCCAAATGACATCATATTGCATCGGAGTCCTTGGCAAACCCATAACAAATCCATAGCGATTCGCTCCCATTTCCACTCCGGAATAGGTAACGAATGTAATTTTCTAATAAGAGTCTGATGCTCAACCTTATCCTGCTGGCAAGTTATATATTTATAAACGAACTCTACTACTTGCTTTTTCATTCCCGACCACTAGTAATGTTGTTTCAGCATATTATACATCTTGGTAGTACCAAGATGTATAGCATAAACTACCACAAGAGCTTCCTCCGAAATCTCTTTCCTCAAATTATCAACATCGAGCACATATAATCTTTGCCTTAACCACAATGTATCATCTCTCACTTCAAAATCAGAATCCAAATTCATTTTCAATTTCTCAATTAACTTTACTAATTCTGGATCTCTGCTCTAAGCCTCTTTAATTCTTTCAAGAAATACTAGTCTCAACTTCAATGTAGTTATCAATGTTTCATTTTGTCCCAAATTCAATTCAACATTCAATGCTCTTAATTGAACTAGGCTCAGTAACCTCGATAACTGTACATGAGCCACACTGCTATTAGACTTCTGACTTAATGCATCAATTACCACATTATCTTTGCCAGGATAATACTCAATGTACAATCATAATCTTTTAACAATTCAATCCATCTTCTCTGTCTCATATTCAACTCTTTCTTGCTCAACAGATATTTCAAACTTTTGTGATCAGTGAACACCTGAAAAGTCTCTCCATACAGATAGTGCCTCTAAATTTTTAAGGCAAATACTATTGTAGTGAGTTCTAAATCATGTATTGGATAATTAATTTCATGAGACCTCAACTGTCTCTATGCATATGCTATTACTTTACCATGATGCATTAGTACACATCCTAAACATTGATAGGATGCATCACTGTCCACAACATAACCTCCAGAACCAAATGGAATAGCTAACATAGGTGTCATAGTTAACCGATACTTTAGCTCCTCAAAACTCCTCTGACAATCATCATTCCATCTGAAAGGCACATTCTTTCTCAGAAGTTTTGTCAAAGGGGTTGAGATCAATGAAAACTCCTCGATAAACCTTCTATAATAACCAGCTAATCCAAGGAAACTCCAGATCTCAGACACATTCCTCAGAGTCTCCCACTTCATCACTGCATCTACTTTCTTTGGGTCCACTTGAATGCCTTGTTCAGACACTATGTGACCCAAGAATACTACTTGATTAAGCCAAAATTTGCACTTACCAAACTTGGCATAAAGCTATTTTCCCCTCATTATCTAGAGAACTAATCTTAGATGTGCGGCATGATCTTCTCTACACTTCAAGTACACCAAAATGCCATCAATAAAGGCGATCACAAAGCGATCTAAATAATGTTTAAATACCTTATTCTTCAATGCCATAAAAGCTGCCAGAGCATTAGTCAAACTAAACGACATTACCAAAAACTCGAATTGCCCATATCTGGTTCTAAATGCACTCTTGGGAATATCAATGGTAATATCCTGATCTCAAGTCTAATTTTGTGAACACTGGAGCTCCCTGTAACTGATCAAATAAATCATCAATCCTCGGTAATGGGTTATTTATTCTTCACTGTGATCCGATTCAACTGCCGATAATCAATACACAATCTCAGAGTTCCATCATTCTTCTTTACAAACAATAGCTCCCCAAGGTGACACACTAGGCTTGATGATACCCTTATCTAACAACTCTTGTAACTGAGATTTCAACTTCTTCAGTTTTACAGATGCCATCCTATATGGAGGTATTGATATAGGAGCGGTACCTGGAACAATGTCTATAGTAAACTCCGCCTTCCTCTTTGGGGGCAAACCCAATAATTCTGTGGGAAACACATCCAGGAAATCCCTAACAACTGGAATATCCTGAATGGTTGGTTCATTTCGAGTGTCAACTATGTGGGCTAGATAAGTCTCACACCCACCTCGAATCAGTTTCAGCACACTCATAAATGAGATTAGTCGGGCTGGCACAGCCTGACTGACTCCTCGAAACACTATTCTCAGCTAATTGAGAAATTCAAGAACCACTTCCTTAGTTTAACAATTCATTACAACCCCATGAGTGCTAAGCCAATCCATGCCACGAATTATATCAATTTCCTTTAACTACAATACAATCAAATCAACTTCTAACTCTGCCAGATCAATCCAAACGATACATCTTTTACATACCTTACCATCCACTATTGTACTACCCACTGGAGTACTCACCTCTAACCCACATTTCAGTATCTTTCGTTCATAATGCAATCTAGATGCCAGATGCGATGTGATGAATGAATGTGTAAATCCTGGATCTACCAATGCATATGCTTCAAAATGAAAAACATTCAACACACTTGCTACCATATCTGGGGAGTTCTGTGCCTCCTGTCTAGTGATGGCATAAGGCTCTGTTGACTGAGTTCTGCCTTTACCTTTGCCCCTCTATGTAGATCTGCCAACTCTACTCTGTTGAACCGATGTCTCAGTCACTATTCCTCCTCTAATTCCAGATTGTGGTTCTAACATTTGAGGACAATCTTTGATCGTATGGTCTATAAAACCACGACGGTAACAAGCTCTCGCTATCCTCTAACATTCACCACCATGCTTTTTACCACAGTGCTCACGCTCAGGTAACTGTTGTGACTATCTGGAGGACATTTGTCCTCTACCTCTCCCAGACTGAACAAATCCACCTCTTAATTGGGATCCAAATTGTCTCGATCTAGACTGGAATCGAGACGATCTGTTATGATGCTTTCTGAAGCTTTTGTCAGAATCAGCCTGAGATTCATCTTGCCTCTTTCTTCTAACCTCTTGTCTGTGCTCTCCTTGACCATCCTTCAAAAACTATTCAATTCTGATTGAGGCCACTTGGAGTTCTGTAAAACTGCCCAAATTGGAAATGGCTAGCCTCATTCTGATCTCCATGTTCAGACTGTCTACATTTGTCTTTCTCAATTGGGATCAATGTAGTTGCATACCCCATTAACTTATTGAATTTTTTCTCATACTCTGCCACTGTGAGCCTGACTTACTTCAGATCTAAAAATTCTTTCATTTCCCTATCCATATAAATCTTCGGTATGTAGTTCTCTCGGAACACCATCAGAAAATCCTCTCAGGTCTAACTACAAGGTCTAGTGAAACTGCCTGGAACAATCTTCCACCACTGGTACGTGGGACCTTGCAGTAGTGAGACCGCATAATCAAATCATTCATCTGCTTCACAATCCATCTGGTCGAACACTCTTTCAGTTCTCTCTAACCACCCTTTTGCCTCAATTGGGCCTGTACTTCTGTAAAATTCTACAGCCTCCTGCTTTCTCAGCCTATCATATTTTCTTTCTCGTCTTTCCAAAAATCTTAGAGGCATTTGAGCAAACTCAGGTACAGAAGACTCCAAATTGGCTCCTACAGACTCCATGTCAGTTGACTCTCTAATGTGATCTCCTATAGAAGGTGACCTATAACAAACAAAAGTGTAATCACTATCTGAATAGCTCACTATTTATCATATCTCAACTCATATTTGTCCATAAAGATGTCAAACCATGCTCTGATACCAAAAATGTAACATCCCACTACCATAGAGTATATACCTAAACATTCAAGAACATTTAAGTGCATATACTATGATAATGGTATGTTGGACCAATACATATATCCAACTTACACATGAAATCATCTAACATAATTTAAAAGTCACTAAATTTTAAACCATTCATTGCATTCATTCACAAAGCTTACACTACTTCCATTAAACAAATATTTACAAACTCCGGATTCGTTATTATTGTTGTGACCAAGTACCTATCACATACTTATACAGATATTGGCCCATTGGGCTCAGTTAGAAACATATATCACAGAGCAAAGCTCTACATGCAGAAACAGAAATCACGAAGCAAAGCTCTACGTGCAAGTGCTTTCATACTGGCTACTCTGGTTACAATGCCTTTATCTGAGCATGCATTTTATGAAATGCATCAAATTCAGAATTTTTCATGTGTAACAGTCACATATGATGCATAATCAGAATCTCATAGTCATCGGACCTAAGTCCGGCATTCAACTTTCATTGAGAATACAAATATCATTCAGAATTGTCAAACAAATCAGAGCACTTCCAATACAGTCCCAAATATTAAACTCCTCGGACTTTAAGTTTGGAATTCATAAACAATCACAACAGTTCAATAATTGGAAGCTTAACAAATTAAATCAAATCAATCCTAGGAAAATCAACTAGGATGACTCACAGATCGCTCCAATATGCTATTGCTTGGATAGTCTAGCAATGTCTGACTGGCGTCTAATGAGCCCCTCTATATCATATAAAACACATTTACAAATATCACACTTTTGCAAAAATGTATAAGTATTCCTTTATGCACATCTACTTTTATAAATTATGCACAATGCATATTCAATGACAATTCTGGGTATCTTATTGTGATCCTTATCATCAAATTAATCAGATATCAAAGCCCTCATTAAAAACATCCATACTTATAATTTGGACAAAAATAAAACAATGTGAAATCAACTTCATAACCTAATTGACCATTTTAGATTTTTCTTACATTCATACGGGACAACATTGCATAATTAATCTGATAAGGTTAATGACAAAATTAGGCAATACTTCCTTCCAGAAAGTTATACTCCAATGTCTTAAGTTTCCAATGCTACTAAGTTCATCCAATTTGGTTTAGTATTCCAAAAGTTATACTCAATTTACTTGTACTGTTCTATGCACTATAACTGTACTCTGTATTGAACTTCAAGTCAGATTCTGTAATTCTTAAAGAAAGAATTAGAATTTAATCTCTGCATAAAATTTGTAGCCTTATGTCTCTAGTATAATTAAAATATGTTTGGTAAAAATCATCCCAGTTATCATACTTCAGCATAGTCACATTTCCATTTTAAATTCATCAATCAATCCATTTCAGAAAGCTATGATTTTTGGTGGAGATGTAGATCAATGTCTTATAAGTCTATTGGTTTAGGAATCAAGTTATTTGGAAATCAGATGAAGAATTTATAACAAAAAGATTGAAGGATGTTCAGAAATGATTTCTTCAAAAAAAATCAATTGAAAGTGGTCGATCATGCAAAAGCAGGATCGCAAGTTTCACCCAAATTTCGCAAAGTTGCGATCGTACGTTTGCATGATTGTGATTTCCACTGCACCCGTGATTGCGACTTTTCTGTTTTCTTAGAGAAATCACTAGCACGATCGTGCTTTTCTCTCTTCTTCTTCACTAAATTCGCTTTTATTATTCTCCTTCCATTTTCCTTTTATTTCCAGAATAACTCATTCCTAATTCATCTATTCTACATTTCTAACTTCAAATACAATCTCTGCACAAATCAAATTCAACTTTACACTTCAAAAATCATAAATCCGAAACTCCATCTACTCTTCCTCTCTCTACTGTAAATTTTTCAAAAGCTAATTCTCACATCAATTAACTCAAATAACATTCAAACAATTCTTCTAACTCATTTTTATCTCATGAACACACACACAATGCAAAAATCCAAGATTCACCCTTAAACATCAAAATCTGATCCTCATACATGCAACTTTCAATTTGCTGCAATTTTCCCACATTCACAAATTCAATTCCTCATCTAAGTCATTTAGCACATGTATTCATCGAAACTCTACTGCTTTACCTTTTCATGCATGTATTCATCTTTAACACTAGTCATTATAAAAATCACAGTTCAACAAGATTTGCAGCACATTTTTAACAACTCCACATATTCACGTATGTCAACAGTGAATCCAACATATAAGTATTTCTCCAAAACAAAATAGAGTGCCACATTTATCCATTCTCATACATTTTGTATCATTTTCATTTTACTCCAATTATCACAAGTATGTCAATCCCATTCATGCATTATCAAAATACCATTAAAACATCATTAAAATCACTTACTTGTTTCAGCTCAAAATCCAGCAATGAAGTTTTCGGTGGATGAAGAAAACCAAGGATAAACAAAACAAACACTCTCTAAGATGTAAGATTCAAAAGCCATTTTCTCAACAGATACAACTTGCTGTTTTCGGTGTTGGACAGAACCGAATGAAGAACAACACAAGCTGCAGAAATGGTTTTGCTTAACCTACGTGGCTATTATGCATGTCTCACATCTGTCAATTAACCAAGTCTTCCACTTATCACCACACATACAAGCCATTTGTCACATATATATGTTGCCACGTGTAACACTATAATTGGTCTCAATTTTAATATTTTTCTAAAAATTCAACAAAAATTCTAAAATACCCAAAATAAACCAAAATTGTCAAATCACATTTAACAACTCAATTATACCCTAAAATGTCAATGAATGCATATACAATCATATGAATGTGCAAAAAATTGTGCACGTCACATTTAACTTATGCATGACTTCCATTTTTCCTAATTTCTCAATACTTTCTCATAAATTACTATTCTAGCCTTAACATGGGTAACAGAATGTCACATTTAAGAAGCTTCAATATCTTTTCTATTAGAAAGGCATTCAAAAAGATATTAGATACTTTACTATTTGTCAACATGACAAATATAAGACATCTCTTAAGGTAGAGTTGTTATAACCTATCCCTATTCTTAGACATTGCTAGACTAATGTTAATATGGGCTTCATTGAGGGTTGCCAACATCCAATCACCATTATATATGTCTAGTGATAATTGACATATTTAATAAATATGTTCACTTCTTAGCCATTAAACGCTCTTACACAACAAAAATTATAACTAATGCTTTCTTCTCTAATGCATTCAAATTGCATAGAATTCTTAAGATTATTACAAGTGACAGAAATCTAGTATTTGTTGTCATATTGTGGCATGAGTTATATCATTTGACAGGGTTGAACTTTAACTATTTTAGCTTATCATCCCTAAACTGATAATCAAGTTGAAGTCCTTAAGAAAATCTTTAGAATTATACTTTAGATGTATGATAAGAGAGTACTTTAATAAATGATCATAATGGTTGCCATTAACTGATTGGTGGTATAATACAACCTCCATTAAGTTGTTATTACGTCTCCCTTCGAAATTATTTATGATTACTGCATTCCACTTTATGTACCATCCTTTACTAGAGATTCCAAATTGGTTATGGTAAATTAAGCTTTGCAAGATCAAGAGACAATTATTCAAGAGATTTAATTTCATTTAAATAGAGTTCAAATGAGAATGTAGCAACAAAACCATAAGAGGAGATTCAATAAAAAAACTTTAGAATGGAGATTAAGTGTTTATGAAACTAAAACTATACAAAAATGTTACAATAGCTAGAAGAATTAAAAAAATTAGCTACTCTATTAGATGGTCCCTTTCAACTATTAAACATAGTTGAACGGGTAGCCTATAAAATGGAATTTCTTTAAGGCACTCTCATACATAATACATTTCACCTATCTCAACTAAAAAGACATATCCTAGCAATCACTTTGTCACTTTCAACCTTACCAGTTAAGCTGATAATACAGGAGAGAATGCTTATAGCAATATTGGAGAGGAGATTGGTCAAATGACAACAAACCAACCCCCTAAGTTCTGATATAATGGTTTGGCATGACAACTAAACAGGCCACTTGGTAGTTTATGTTAATCTTGTAGAAACAATTTCCTTCTTTAAACTTTGTGGACAAAATTGTTGTGAATCATTACACTCTAACAATAAACAATTTATTTTAAGAGTACAAAATGACCTATGATAACTAAAGGCATGCTTGGTTTTGTTATTGTTTTTAATTTTTTCCTCTTTCATATTCAGTAAATTTTTTTTTGTTTTGGTTTTAGTTTTGGTCCTTCCTATTTCATAACTTATAAAAAAATCATAAAAACACATTTTGGTATTCTATTTTTATTTTTCCATATTTTAATTGTATTAATTATTAATAAGAATTATAATTAATATATTGTAATAATATAGTAATTTAATAATTAATATAAAATCTAAATTAAGAATTATTTTTAAAAAATTATTTTAAAATTTAAAATATATTTATCATATATACATTTTAAAATTTTAAATATTTATCTATGAAATAATTTTTAAATATTTTAATAATAAATAAAAATTATTTTTAATAATTTTATAAATAAAATATTATTTTATAAAGAAAATTTTACTTATTTACTTATTTATTATATTATGAATATTAAAAAGAAAATTATTTTCTTAATGAATTTTATAAAATTAATTTATCTCTTTAAATTTTACTTAATCTTTATTTACAACAAAAGTGTAACTACGTTGACATTAATAAACAATTAATTTTATTTTTAAATAGAAACAAAGATAAAATAGAAAAACAAAAGTGGAAGCAACATAAAAAAATGAATTAAAATAATTAATTAGTTTATAAATAATTTTTGTTTATTTTCTTATTTATTTTGATAAAATATAATTAATATTTATTGATAAATATTAAAAGAATTTTTTTTACGTAATTAATTTATAAAGTTAATTCATCTCTAACTTTTACTTAATATTTATTGATAATAAAATATTGACACTAAATTTTTTTTTGAAAAATAAAAATAAAAATACAACAAAAATGAAAATGAAAATAGAACTAAACAATCTTAAATTTCTTTCTTTCAATGGATAAATTAGTTTTGTCTATTTGTTACAAAAAATAACTTAATTCATAACAAATTAAGTTTTCTCCCTCTCCTCTTTGTTATTCTCTCTCTTTTGAACCTTCTCAATGCAAACACCCTCAAATTCACGTGGAAATTTCAAATTGTTAGCATTTAAAAAGCAACCAGAATGATTAAAGACGTATTTAAAACCACACAATTGCAATTATAGTATTTAGAGTTGGAACAAACAAAGCTTATAGGTTGCTTAGTTTCACATATATTTTTTACATAGTTTTTAGTTTTTTTTTCTATTTTTAATTTCTGTATTTTTGTCAAAAAATGCTAAAAAATTATTTAGTTGAGAGTTATAAAAATAAATCATGTTTAGTGTCATTATCCTATTTTTATCTTATTCTTATTATTTAATTAAATTTATTTCTTAATATATCAAATTATATTCTTAAATTAATTATATATATGAGGGTATGAAAGAATTAGAGTTTCTTATGATCTCACTTCCAAGGTTCTTCCATCGCTCACGAGCAGCATCATAGAACTGTCTCATTTTTTGACACAAGAGTAACTATTGCTCTATCAAATTTCGTTCCAACATCCAAACGAAATGAACACATATAATTGAGAAACAAAAACACACCATAATGAAACACATGAAACCTTATCCTTTTATGTTCATATATTTTAACATGTATAAGTTCCAAATAGAAGATGAGCACCATTATTGATATTTATGATTTCTCAAATGTCCACCAAGAAATCAAGTTGAATTACTAACAAGACAACCATGGCTAAGAATTGGATCTAAATAAACAAATTCAAGTTTGAAAAGAAAACTCTTTTTGATTCTTATCACTTGGAACTTTTTCACTTAATGGGATCAAACCAAAAAAACTTCCCTTTCTTTCTTTGTTTCAAATTTAAGTTAAAAAAAAGATATGTTTGAAATCAAAGTAATATCCTGATTTAAAAGGTTCTGCCAAAAGTTTGTTATATATGTCTTGTGGATATACTTTTTTAAGTTTTTACCTTCAAGCTCTGTTTGAGGCTTTTGGAGAAAAAGATAAAAGGGGCCGACTACTAACATTAAACAAAGTTTTAGAGGAAAAATTTTGTGAATTTCACGACCCTGACTTGACAATGCTTCAGCATAATCTGGAAATCTGAAAGTTTTCAAAGCAAAATTTGATGATAATAGTGTATACAATGTCAAGCCACAAAACTGTTGGGTTGAGAAACCTGCCTACTGCCAGGTAAGCACTAAATCCAGAATTAGGTGGATTTAATGATCCTGTTTAACTGCCATATCCACGAGTACATCATTCCTAGTGCACAATATATTGACATGAACAAAAGGGGTACAAAAGGAAGCTTATCACCAAGCAAAAAAGGGTGCAGAAACTGAACCCATGTCTCAACAACCAAAAGACCAAAGAGATAGCATTTCCCAATCCAACCGATGCAGAATCCTTTGTCTTTCGAAAAACCACAGGAACCTTCCTGTTCATCTTGTTGCTTCCCTGAGGAATTCACTTTAGTGGCTTCATTTTTGGGGAATTGTCCCAGAAAGAGGTACAGTGTTAGGATGGTGTGTAGCAACAATAACAGCACCTTGATTGGATATTCTTGGGGTTCATAAAGAAGTGGAAATAGGGAGTAACAAGAGACTGCACAATATACAAAGGAAAGTACTGATATGTGAATAGAAGAGATCATAGTAGCCAGGGACAGCAGAATATTTAGGACATATATATCAATACTTCTAACTGTGAGCCAGTAACTCGCAAGTGTTTTGCATATTTGAAGTTTCAAGTAGTCATACCTACTGAAAGCAAGAAGTAATGCGTTGCATCCTCTACACTGTAAGCTGCTACAATAGCCAAGGGAATAACAAAATGAAGCGAAGCTTTTTCATGAACATGCCAGCCAAACATAAAACCACATGTATAAGCATAGGATATCAATCTAGCAACTGTTGCAGGCTGAGGATTCTTCCAGGCTTTAATAAGGCTAGGAAATAAGGCAAGCAGGACCAGGATGAAGGTTGTCAAAGGGGTGACCTGTCATTTAGTTGATTTAGCTCCTCAAGCATCATACTAGCTTTCAAATGTTAGGAAGAGAAATAACAAGGCAGATGGTGCCTGATTTTGAGAACAACAGACCCCTAATGCCCAGAATAGAAGCCACTAATCCACGGATCATACATAACAAGATTATCCTTCCTCAGGTTGACCAAAACTAATTATGACGTGGACAAAAATGTCCTTCCCACTGCAAGGTCATCTTCCTAAGATAAACAATGCACTGCATCAACAATCCCACCCACCAACTACCAAGTAACTTAAAAAAGTGAAGCACTTTGCTGGACATTATTTGTCAGTGAAACTAAGGGGTAAAGTGTAAATATATGTTGTGCCTAGATCAGATTGACCTTGAATTTACCTGAGGTAGTACGACAAAAGGTGATGAATCGCCTACTAGCCCGCCAGTGAAGGAAGCAATTGGTACTTGGGTATTCAACCCAAGTCTTCTCAATAGGAAAGCAAGCCCTTTATCTAATGTAATATAGAACACCCAGAAATTCGGTGCCCAGTATGCATGACAAAGTCCCCTTCCAAAAGGAAACATGCGGCTTATGACTACTTGTATCTGCAAAGTAAAAGTACATGATCAATAGAGCAAAAAACAGCCAGTAAATTGGGTTGAGAATTTGTTAAGAACACTTTGCAAATTTATCTGCAATACCCGCATCAGTGCATTAGATCATGTGTCTCATATGTTTAAGAATGATTCACATATCTAGGGGTGTAAAATTTGCAGATGGCAGAGTCCAACACACGGAGGTCAGCTCATCAAATACACATTCAATAACGGTGATTATCACCCACAGAAGTACATGTAACTACCAGTGTCTCCATGTTTGTATCAGAGAGATCAAGCAGCATTGCCTGATACAAGTCAATTTGACCTAGCAATCCTATGCAGAGTATAAGATTGAATTGCAATCTGGATTTTGGATGTAACTATAATATGTTCCCAACTATAGCCACGTTTCACATAAGGAGGTTGAATTAAGAACTGTTTAAGCGAGATAGAAAACTAAAACTCCATGCTTTCCTAATGTTCGATCACAGCCAAATCTTCACTGGAACTATCAAAACGTACGGAGCTGGATGTTGAAAGAATCACAAAAGTTGAATATAGGGGGGGGGGGGGGAACGGCTT
>JANVCL010000005.1:23668236-23679498 GCA_026546855.1 Erythroxylum incrassatum
AACAATTCATCATTCAAAACCTCAAAAATAAATCAAAATTATGCTTAATTCATCAAGAAAATGTCCGGGGTCCAACAGAATTTGCAAGCCTGGACTAACTAGGGTTGCGATTGAGGCTAGGTGATCTGCACACTGGTTCCCTAATATTTAGTTTTTTTATGTACCAGTATAGGAGGCAGGCATAGGACTCCTAGTCCTAGTAGCCTCGCCTTCGTTTGTTTTTAATTTTACATCCATAAGGTTCTTTCTTATTCCTTAGAGGGAAATGACAGACCTATAGGAAAGGGAAACAGATTACGCTCTAGCAGTAGAAAGTTGGCTCATGCCCTTGCAAATGAAACGAGGATTCCATTTTATTAGATTTCGGCTACTAAAATTATGTCTGAAGTATCTGGTATGTGTTGTGTTGGAGGATTTGATAGTGGAAGTGTATGTTCCTCTCTATCACCAGCATGTTCCACAACGACTCAGAGTCAATCCCATAAGTGGTATCTTGCTTCATGGAATTTGATAGTGGAAGTGCTTGTTCCTCTCTATCTCTCGCATGTTCCACAATGGCTCAAAGTCAATCCTATAAGTGATATCTTGCTTCATGGACCACCTAGTTGTGGGAAGACAAAGTTGGCTCATGCCATCGCAAATGAAATGGGGATTCCATTTTATTAGATTTCGGCTACTGAAATTATGTTTGGAGTATCTAGTATGTGCTGCGTGTTTAGTGATTCATTTTGATTTATCACTACATTTAATTCAATGTGATTTGATTGTGAGGTTTATTATTGTTTCTCATCACTTGTCGGATGCTATTCGAGTCATATGAGCATGTATGTTATGTTGTTCTATTGATTAAGGATATGCTTAGCATGATAATGATCCTAACAACTACATTAGTTATTACTATGAAGAACTAAGCCAATTAAAAATCAAATTATAATAAAAACAATTATACAACCAAAATACAAAGCATATCCTTAAACAATAGATTTAAATAAATATATTTATTTATATGAGCTCTCTTTTTAACCAAGATTTAACTGGAAAGATGAAAATAATTCCCATTTTATAAATATATAAAATAGAAAAGATTTTTAATATTTTTGTAATTTCTAGTTGTTTCTATTTTTTGAATAAAGGACTCCAATCCCTGGGTTAAGGATCCTTATAATAAGGAGTGTATATTTTAGTTACTATATTTAGATTATTTATGTTTTTATTAGTCTTTTCCAAGGGTACAAAGTACCCTATAAATTCAAAATAAAGTTCTTAAAAAATCCTACATAGTATCAGAGTCATAGGGTTCAAATCTAAAAAATGGTAAAGACTGCCATGATTGGTGCAAGCAGAACCCAAAACACATCAGAGGTTACCTCTGAAACCAACCCAGATAGCTCTCTCTATACTGGTGTTGATAAATAAACTCCAGTTCTTCTTTACAAATAAACTACCTTGAGTCATCTCAGTCCGTCAAACTTGTACTCGAAGGCAGAGGAAAGCTCGGGTACGTAACTGGGGAAGAGAAGCAGCCAGAAGAAAAGAAGCTTGGCTTTAAAAGATGGAGGGCAGAAAATTCCTTGGTAACAACATGGCTTCTAAATTCAAAGGAGGCAACGATTGCAAGGCCGAGCATGTTCCTACCAACAGTCAAAGTAGTGTGGGACTCCATCCGACAAACATACTCAGACTTGGAGAATTCTGCACAAAATTTTGAATTAAAATCAAGGCTTTGGCAATCCAAGCAAGGAGATCGTGAGATTACCGTGTATTGCAATGAGATGGTGGCTCTTTGGTTGGAACTAAATCAACATTATGAAGATGAATGGGAGAATCCAAATGATTGTGCATGGTATAAGAAAAGAGAAGAGAATGATCATGTCTATATGTTGCTTGCAAAAGTTAATAGGAGCTTAGATGAGGTAAAAGGAAGAATTCTTAGTAGAAACCCACTTCCCTCAATTCGTGAAGTTTTTTCAGCATTACGGCAAGAAGAAAACAGAAGGAGAATCATGCTCATCAATGTTGCACCACCAACTGAGGCTGAGAACTCAGCTCTTGTCTCTCAGAACTCAGGAGGGACTAAAGAAGACGGAGAAAGGAAGAAATGACCATGGTGTGATCTTTGTAGAAAACCATGGCACACTAAAGAAACATGCTGGAAGATTCATGGGAAGCCAACACATTTAAAGAAAAAATAGGAAAGGAATGGCAGGGCACTTCAAACCATAACTGATGATTCTCAAGAGCAATCAATCAACTCGGATGAGCAACCTTTCACAAAGGAATAGTTAGAGCATCTGCACAAAATTTTTAAACCTCCACAATTCTCTGTTACTCCTTCATGTTCTCCTGTAGCCCAAGTAATTCTTATGTCACAACCCTCTCTAGTTTTGGTCTTTCTCCTAGTCCTTAGATTATAGATTCCGAAGCAATAGATCACATGACAAATTTCTTCCAATTGTTCTCATCATATAATCCATGTGCAGGAAACAAAACAGTTAAGATTGCTGATGGATCTTTTTCGGCAATAGCTGGGATTGGTTCAATCAAAGTTTCCCCGCTTATAACTCTTTATAATGTGCTTCATGTTCCAAAATTGTCTTGTAATCTTCTTTCTATTAGCAAAATAACCCGTGATCTAAAGTATCAAGCTAATTTCCATCCAACTCATTGTGAGTTTCAGGAAACGGCATCGGGGAGGATGATTGGTAGTGCTAGGGAAAAAGAAAATTAGCGATAATACATAAACATAATATGAATATCATACTTATAATCTCATTATAATTTCATTTGCAATGTACATTTATCACAAGAACTTTATCATGTACATCTAAATATATATAAGATAAAGAAAGTCTTTAAATTATTTTGTCACTAAACTATAACTAACTAATTGACTGTGGGACATAAACTAACATTTTATAGTATTTAATAACTAGGATTTATTTGATTTTGATATTAGTAACCTAAGTCCGAAGCTTGGTTCTTTGATTTCAAATTTTATCATCAACTTCGGTGCTTTTCTTCTTTTTGCTAATGGTTTAATCCTATTTCTTAACTTTCCAATTTTGGTTGCATTTGGTTATTTTCCTTTCTTAATGTATTTGCCAAAATTTCAACTTAGAATTATTGTTGGTATGCAATACTCTATTGAATGTTCTTGGGAAGGCATGAATGTAGACTCACTATTTAATATGTTTCCAGAGACAATGTATTTGTTTATGTTGATATAATAATCCTAAGTTGGCTTATGTTTTGTTATTATATATAATGCCCAAGCGTAATTGCAGGATCATAATCCAGATACTTTCTCCTTCCAGTACTCGTTCTGGCATTATAAGGCTTTTGGTTGAGATTTGCTGTTTATTTCAGCTGCCCCATTTGACGTGACTGATGTTTTAGAATGGTCGCATGGAGAAGCATATTGTGGTTGTCCTTAGAAATAATATGGGATTATGAAGAGAAATGATTGTTTGCACAACCATACTTGGTGAATTAAGGTTTGGTAGAATGGGATACGGCTGCAAGCTCTATGATGCTTTCATGAAATCCAGAGTTGAAGGTTATTCGTCTGGAACCAAAAAGAAAATAATCTTCATCTTGTCTCGGCCGGCTCAATTAGTGACCTGAATCGTCCAGAGACTAGGTCATGGGATCAGTTTCTCAATCTGAATGTAATTAATGTGTAAGTTAAAACAACGCTCTGAAGGCTGTTGTTACCTGCCACTTTCAAGCCTTCCATGTTATAGAGGTTCTTTTTACCTATGTATGCATGAATGCATCAAAAAACTGTTCTGTTTCCAGACATTTGTTTGCTTGTATGGTTCAAACTAGGGACTCAGAAGTATTGTCTTAACGATGGTCAAATTTTGATCAGCTGCTTTGATGGTTAAATAAATAAAGTGAACATTACATAAAGCACAATACTAACGAGAGATGATCATCACAGGGCTATTGTCTTCCAACTTTACTCAAGTCCCAAGAAAGCTCTTCTCTGCGCTTGGACGAGTTTGTACAGAGACATCTTCAGATTAACTGATATGGGTAGGTCCGACATTTTCATTCCACTTTTTGTTCTAGTTTTGAGAGGAGGCTAATGAGTTTCGTACACAACGATGGAATGTGTAAAGCACATTTGCTGATGCTTGATGTATCAATTTATCTGACTGATTATGTTATAGCAATCAATGGATTTGCTGCTTCAGTTTTCAGAGGTAAAAAATGCTCATGGTTTATGTTTTTGCTAAGTCATTTGAGTGGAAACAAACATCTATCTGCCCTGCAAACATATCTATCAGTTGACAGTCAACATTCCAAAACAGGCATGATACATTACTGTACAAATTGGAATCAAAATCAGACACCTGAAAGTACTTAATACTTCTATAGTAGTTGCAGCTTCTTCCAAAATTATAGATACAACAGAGAATCCTCCACGTCAATGCCACGGCCAATCAGCCACCCCGTGTCTCCCAAGTAACAAAATTGTTGCTTCCCATCAAAACTTAGCCTAATATACTCTTAGGGTGTCAGGAATGCACCTCTCCTCAGGATTTGTCGGCTTGTGTTGCACTTAATTTTACAGAACATTAAACAGCCAGCATAAATTACTGCTGCCTATTAATCATTTCCCATATTTAGGCCTCAGTCTGCATCTTTTATTTCTGCTTCAACATCAACAACTGCCGACGAAGAATCCTTCCCTGAACAGTGTACAGGGGCCAACTTAATAAGTCAGATATTTACTGGTGATATTCACTTCAATAAAACCAACTTAACAATTCATTTCTCTTAACCATTAAATGCCATAGGACAACAAATTAAGTAGCGTATTTCAAAGTGAAATGAGTTGGAACTAAGAAGACCAAGCCATACCTTTCTTGGGACTAGGATAAAAGTCATCATACGTTTGTCCAAACTTTGTAGATTGGTTGGAAAACTTGACAGAGTCTCTCACGAACTCATCATTTACAACTGAAATCCAGCAGATATACCATAAGACAAGAAAACAATCGAGGATGTGATAAACAATGTAGTATCAAAGTTACAACTCAACCAAAAAGTTAATTTCAAGACAAAGCAAATTAAAATCACTGTCATCACCCCTCCCAAATACGTAAACAATTGTATTCGTTGGCAATTAGATTTTTAATTTCATGTTCAATAAAACACAAACTTAATTAAATGATTTGGATGTACTAAGAAAGAGAAGAGTGTGCATCTTCCATTCGAGGAAAACCTGAGGTTGCAAAGGCAATATAAAGATTTGAAAATTGAAAGCTAAAGCTGTGATGAAATTTTCATAAACAAAAGAAATTGCAAAACATGAAACCTGATGCCATGATGAAAAACACAGGATTATGCGCAGGGAGATACAAAGAAATGAGAAGGATGACATTTTTTAAATGGCAGATCAGTCAGAGAACCAAATGCCAAGTGGCATAATAATTGGCATCAAATGTCCCTCAAGAGAGGACATCCTTACCAAATCGTGCTACATAAGACCAAATTCCATCTAATGATGGAGTGATTTTGAAAAGTTCAAACTATGGCTTACAAATCGAGATATTAAGGGGAATCATTATGACTCGTAGAAGATCATATTGTAGGTCTTAGGTATTCACTCCATGCCATGCAACAAAGGTCAAGGGTACAGCAGCACATGTGTACATTGTGTGCATTGCATAAGCTGAGAATAATATTCACTGAAAGGAGTCAGTTATAGTTACCAATCAAAGAGTAATTCATTAAAAAAATCACATGCAAATGGTCCATAGCTTACAGTAGTGTGCTTCATAATTAATCACGCCTATATTAATGGACTGAAACTACAAGAAAGCTGCGGGTAACTTTTCTTGCACAGAAACCTTTCAAAAAATAAACTTTTCCAGAACAAAGCGTCTGTGAATTAACTTTCACCTGAAAATGGTTGACTGCAAAAGGGGCAGAGCTGCAATTCTTCATTCAAAGTAGACCTAAAAACATAGTATTGTGGTGTCCAATAAAAACAACTATCCAAGAGATTCTCACAAAAGTTTATGATAAAAATCGTGGTCCTTACTTGAAGATCTGGAATTCATTTCCACAGTTCGGGCACTAAAGAAAACACAATCAGAACACACAAATCCACTTCAGTTAATGAAAAGAAATAATTGTACAACTACTTCAAGGAACCAAAATGAACTTGATGTTTGAAAGGAAAGCCAAATATTTGTAGGATATAGGAAATTGCAGAAGCCTTACTGTGCCTTGAAGTATGTCTCGGCCTGCCCACCAAAGAAAAGCCCCCAAGCCCACTACAGGTACAATTACTGCAAGGAGCTAAACAAAGATAAATTAAAAAGGCATTAGAGTGACCATGAAGACAGAGAAGAATGAGAAGAAGTTTTCTGTATTCAACTTAGAATAATACTACAGGTATTTATACAGGAATACAAAGGTTTAAACTAGGAAAATAATCCCTATAATCCTGCTAAATCCCTATAACTATGCTATTTACATTAACTATATAATCCCTAAGGAGGCTACAAAAGACTTGGAGTAGGGAGATAAAGCATGATAAGATACAAAAGAAGAAACAAGGTAAGCGCATGCACATTTACATTGACAAAGAGCAATAGAAAGATAAAGGGTAGCATCAAGTAGTGGTGAGGAATCTGGAGACAAAGCAGAATGGGTCGGGTCCATGTCTTGACCGATGGGAGGTGCCTCAATAGACTACTGCACACGTCGAGAATAAACATGACGAATAACAGGCCGAGAGGGAGGAGAAACTACCTACTTACCGACAGTATAAATACAAAAATCGTCCCTTGAATTGCTAGAGTGCGAAGAAGGCACAGGAGAACCAAAGAAGGGGGTATTCTCGAAAAAGGTAACATTAGCAGAGACTAAGTAATGACCCAACAAAGGAGAGTAACAATGATATCCTTTTTGAGCACGAGAATATCCCAGAAAGACACACTTAGCGATTTGGGATCCAATTTTGAGACCTAAGGTTGCATATCTTGAACAAAGCAAGTACACCAAAAAAATTCGAGTAAGAGGGAACAATGTATATAAGGGAAAGAGAAGGGAATATGGAATCTAACCGTCAAGAACAAAAGAAGGCATTCGGTTAATTAGGAAATAAACAGTAGAAACTGCAACGGCCCAGAAAACTTTTGGGACCTGCATATAGAACATTAGTGCCTGGGCAACTTCTAACAAGTGACGATTCTTTCGCTCCACTAGACCATTTTGTTGAGGGGTAACAATACATGATGACTAATGAATAATACCATGCTGAGAGAGATAAGATTGAAAAGTATGGGAAACATATTCTTTAGCATTATCACTTCTCAAAATGCAGATGGATTTGTTGAATTGAGTTTTAATTTCAGTATGAAAGGAACAATATATAGTAAACAATTATGATTGAGATTTCATAGGATAAAGCCAAGTAACCCGAGAATAATCGTCAATAAATGTCACAAAATAACGAAAACAAAATTTCGATGGAGTAGGACGAGGACTCCATACATCAGTATGCACTAAGTAAAAGGAAGACTCAACTCGTTTATTTAGTCTAGGAGAATAAGAAACCCTGTGATGTTTAGCAAATTGACAAGCTTCACATTCCAAGACAGATTCTTGTTCAAGACTAGGACACAAATTTCATAAAAATATGATAGACGGATGACGAAAACGACAATGAAGTTGCAAAAGGGAAGATGAGCTTGTGCAAGCAATCGATCAAGGTACTGTCTCAGAAGTTGAATCAAGAACATACAGGCCATTCACCAGACACCCCTTACCAATAATCTGCTTCGTCCCAAGATCCTAAAAAAGAAAATAATTGGGATAGAAAACAACACAACAGTTGAGACTTTTGGTGAGATGGCTGACAGATAATAGGTTAAAAGGAAATTGTGATAAACATAAAACAAAAGATAATGGGAGAGAGTTTGTTGAGTTTGCTATCCCATGCCCAATTACAAAAGTGGTAGATCCATTGGCTAAAGTAACACAAGGTAAATCACTAGTAGATTTGAAATAAGAGAGAATACCTGTGTTGCCAAACATATGATCAGTCGCACCTGAGTCAATAACCTAACTATGAGATGAGGTGGAGAGTAAAGCAACAGGGTTACTTGTATTACCCAAAGTTGATGTCGCAAGAGATGGCTATTGCAAATCATGAGTGGCCGAAATTTGTTGATAGGCATTGGTTAAACGGGCATCCTCATCTGTTGAAATTGTGATAGAAGACAAGGATGACTGAGGAAGGGGTAGGATGCCATCCTGAGTAGCCACATTTGCAAATTTTCTGTTATTATTCTTACTCGAGTACTTGGGAGGCTTACCGTGTAATTTCCAATAATTCTTCTTGATATATCCTTCGACTCCACAATAATTACAGGTGTGAGGGGTGCCACTGTTCCCAGTAACATAACCAATATTGTTCCCACCACTCAACCTTGCTAAGAAACACTGTACCACAATCTGCTCCTCTTGTTCTTACATTTTCTTTATGTCAGCAACAATTGGAAACATGGGTCGCTTTTCTTCAAAGCCATGTTTTACTTCAAAATAGTACTAAAACAGGGAGAGACCTCTTTGTTCCTCTCGATAAATCTTTAACAATAATTCATTAACATGAGACAGATCTTGTTTGCAAGCATACAAAAATTCCAGATATTCCCATAGTTCTTTGACACTATCACAACGATTCACAACATCATCAACAATTGGGGCTAGAGTATTTTGGATTTGATTAAACAATTTATAATCCTCCATTAACCATTTCTTCCGAGCAACAGCATCAATCTTAAGAGGCGGATTACTAGTTAAATGATCTTCCAAATCTAAACTAGTCACAAATCTGCAAATAGTCCTTTTCCATTGTGCATAATTTTTCCTTCCAATCAATTTCCTATCAGTAATTTTGGATGAACCCAACATAATTTCAGTAATAGTCTTCCTATCTCCACCCATAACACTACTCTCAGCCATTTTCCAATTGACAATATTAAGCAAAGAAAGGAGGAAATAAATGGTAGAAACAAAAAAGAGGATAACTCGGACTGTTTAGAACAAGATGCTTCTCCACTACATAAATCAGAAATATTCAGCAACACCATAAAAATATTTCAGCAGCCACACCAACACAACAGAAGGGAGCTACAAAATCAGAAGCACTCAAAAACAGAAGGGAGCTACGACTGTCTTTTACACCAACACATACCAAGAATACCTTGAAACTGACAGATATTCAGATAGGGACAGAGGAGGCAATGCCGGAGGAAGAAAACGGTTCAGAAGACGGCAGCTCGAGCGCCCTCACGTGTTGGCGCCTGAAAACGGTGTCTGGGACTGGGCAGTGCGTGCGGAACACGCGCTCAAGATCCAACGACCGGATTTTAGGGGGTGGCTGATCGGCACAGTAGTGTCTTATGAAGGAGGAGGTGAGAAAAATTTTCTCCAAAAAATGTATCACCCATACAGTAGGTATACTGCCTTACGGTAGGGAAAAAATGAAAGACAGAAAACTAAGGAAAAGACCCAGAAACACGAATAGGCTCTGATACCATGAGAAGAATGAGAATAAGTTTTTTGTACTCAACTTAGAATAATACTACAGGTATTTATACAGGAATTCATAGGTTTAAACTAGGAAAATATTTCCCTATAATCATGCTAAATCCCTATAACTATGATATTTACATTAACTATATAATCCCTATAATTAAGTAACTGCTATATTCTGTAACAAAGACAGTTTTGGTGATCTTCCCAACAAGACAGCGGTTCTGGGAAAAAAAAAAGAACAGAAGAATTGCAGACGAAGCACAGCATAATATTAAAGCAGAAAACAATTAAAAAAATGAATATTTGGAGAATGAATAATAACCTTTATTCATTGGAGTAACTAAAAGAAATATCTAAAAGACAATTTCAGGCATATAGACATCAATCTAACAGTGCAACCGCAGAATTGACAACGTTCCTAAGATCAATACAATTCCATCAAATCGAATACCGGAAGAAAAAGAAAGAAAGATAAAGCAAAAGACAAGCATGGAAAGCCATACCCAAATAGAAATAATAGTGTCAACAACCCAGCCAATAGCATCAAAAACCCAGCCAAGCTGGCCAGTCACTGATAGATAAGTTAATCCAACGGCCAAAGCTATATTGCCCAGAAGCCTTACAGTGCTACTGTTATCATTGCCCCCGCCGCCGTTAAATCCAAACCCCTGATTAAACCTCACCAAAACTACCCTCTTGTTCCTCTTCCACCCATCTTTTTTAAACAAAATCGCATCTTTTCTCCTACCCACCTCCAGTAATCTCCATTTCTGACTAAAGGCTCTCAATTTAAACCCTTTTTGTGTGGAAGATGCAATCTTTGAACTTGGTCCAGAGTGGGAATAAGTGGATCTTTTGTATACTATACTTTGAAGGGTGTTTAGCGACGACGAATTGACAGATAATTGCAGTAAGGAAGTCATGGAAGGACAAATTTGCAAGTATCCTATATCAAACTTTTTTATTTATATTTCCATTTTCACTTTTATAATGGCCAAAAGAAGAAGATAAAATGGTTTAGCAAGATAGATCCATCAAATTAGACAGAGAGAAGCTACGAGTCGGCGAATTAGTTTCGACCGTAGGTACTACAAAATCCTATTTTGTACAATCTAGATTGAAAGGTCTAAATATACACACGCACACGTGGACGGATAAAGTCGTAATCTTTTGAATTTTATAAACAATAATATTCATAGAAATTCTAGGTCTATAACAAAAATGGCTTTACATGGAACTTTTGGGTACGTATACGACTCTTGGCGAAATTTAATGTGTCAATTAGGTGCCTATAATATTTTGCTATTAATATTTTGTGACAATTTGGATAATAAATTAATATTGTCATGAAATATCGAATTGAGTTTCGTTGCCAAAAGTCCCTTATGTTGTGGTGTTGGTTAGAATTGAGTTTCATGCTGATTACAAAAATTCCTTCTCTAATTCACTTCTTTGCATTTTTCTCAATTAAAACCATTACACCCTAAACACATGTAGATTGAAACGATCTCCATGTATGTTGTTGTACACACTAAGAATAATTGAAACTTGTGTATTTCCATTCAGGGCCGTTCCTATAGTTTTATAGGCCCGGGGCGACATGAAAAAAAAGGGCTCCAATAAATTGACAATATACTTAAATTTACATATTTGTATGAAACATAAATGACTCAATTTATAAATTTACGTAACCAACTA
>JANVCL010000005.1:23715987-23730460 GCA_026546855.1 Erythroxylum incrassatum
AAATAGAGCCCTTCTCATAAAGATTGCATATATCTGCACAAAGACCTGAAGAGAGACAAACACCAATATCCTTCTTATGAATTTCACAACTTTAGGCTAGCAAAGCAAGAAAATATGAAAGTCGAAAAAGACCACCAGTTGACCAGTTATTAAAGGCTGAAGGAAGACTTATTCCTTTCTTAAGTTATTCTTCAACTTTTATACACCCAAAGCAGAAGAAAAAGTCTCCCTTCTCTTCCGCAGCAAATCATGACAAACTTCAATGCCGTCTTCATAAACCTACAGCAAGACAAAGTAAGTGTTAATTTCTTAAAAGTTCCTTGAGTATCAATCTTTATTAAAACAATACCATAATCTTCAATTGCAATATTTCCTAATGATAAATTACTAGACGAGTAGTCGTTTGAAAGCTTGAAAGTGAGCTGAGGTCGACTAGTGAAGAAATTCCCATAACTTAAATGACAGTGAACGAATCAGAATATCCTGTCCAGTCAGTATCACTAAAGACAGTTAAATAATCAAGATATATAATCCCAATGTATCAGTGAAGAAAGAGAGACCGTTCCTTCTTTTTTTCTCCACTCCTAACTTTAAACATAATACAGGACAAACTATTCATCACGG
This sequence comes from Erythroxylum incrassatum, assembly GCA_026546855.1. Classification (NCBI taxonomy): domain Eukaryota; kingdom Viridiplantae; phylum Streptophyta; class Magnoliopsida; order Malpighiales; family Erythroxylaceae; genus Erythroxylum; species Erythroxylum incrassatum. The sequence continues at coordinate 23,716,612 of JANVCL010000005.1, forward strand.
AAATCTCATAGAATCTAAAATTATTAACAAATCAACAAATGTATCAAAGAAATGGAGATTGAGAAACAATACATGTTCATAAGCCCCTAAAAAATAAGAAGAAGACATTTACGCAAAAAGTCAACAGAGAGGAACCAATCACAGTAACTGTTCAAAAGAATGATTAAATGAGCATCCAGGAGGCTCAACTTCTACTGTTGGAATAATTGAAGGTTTCTATATCTGTCAATAATAACATAGAATTAAGAAATAAAAAGGAAAAATAATATACAATTAAAGAATCAGCAGAAATGTGATGGTGTTGGGTAAATAAGGAGCTCATCCAAAGATGCCTCATTAAAAGATAAACACAAAACCAATGCAAGCTTAAGATCAAAGAGGACTTGTTCACCATATTTAAAGGCAAACCCATTGGCGTGGCGAGGATGGAAATGAGCATAATCGAGATTTAGAGCCTGAACAACCTTAGCTAGGAGCAGAACCGTTGAAACTTGGTAGGAACATTTTAATTAGTTACACTCTAATTAGTCATATAGGAAAAAAGAAAAAACAATTTACACCCATGGACACAAAATAATCTACCAAAACCTATTTAGTTCTACAAATTTTATTTGTTTACATAATCAACTAATTCATAAAAATGGTTCGAACAGAAGCCATGGTTAGCTTAATTTTAAGGCAAGACAATTCCCTAAAATGGTTGGTAGGTATATACAAGCATCCTTTGACAAACACCTTTTAAAGAACTAGAGGTGTAAATTTCAACCAAGCATCTCATCTCCAGGATGTTGTTACAAATTCATTACTCTGATTGATTGCATTACATGAGCAGCATATGAACAGAATAGAAGAACTATACATTTATTGGATAAGAAGCACCTTCTTCACAATCTCATTATTTAGAGCAGCAATCTAAGAATCTAGAGATTTAATCATCTCCTCTTTTTGCTTCTCTAAATTAGCCAGAGCCTCTTGCAGCTCAGCCTCAACTTTCTTGCTTCCTTCCGCCAACTTTTGCTTAACCTCAGCCTGAGTCTCCTTCTTTATCTTGTTCAGAGTCGCCGATATCTCCACCCTCGCCGCCCTCATTATTGCCGCTAACTGCTTCACCTCCTCCGATGTGTCCTTCACACCGCTCAGCTTCTCCTTTATTGCCGCGTCTCTCTCATCCATGAATTTCCCCAGTGGCGTGAACCAGATCTTGTCTAGAACGACTATGAGGATTAGGAACTCCACCATTATGATTAGGAGAGTTAGGTTGAAATCGAAGAGAGCAGCTTTCTCTATTTCTTTGGTGAGTAACGGTGGGGCGAAGGTGAAGGAGGTTGCGGTGAGGAGGGAGAGGGATTTGAAGGTGGTGGATGAGAGAGCGATGAGGTGGGTTTTGCTGAATTTGGTTAATGTGGCTTGGAGCTTATTATTGGGTTTGTTGGTAATGGTGGAGAGTGAGGGAGTGGGAGTTGGCTGTCTGATGAGGAGTTTGGAGAGTTGAGAGCATAAGAAGAGTGTAAACCTTGCGTTGCTTTTCGCTTGCTGCAGAGAGAAGAAAGTAGAGAGAAGAAACTAGAGAAGAAACTAAAAAAGAAGAAATGTCAAAGTATAAACCAGCTAGTGAGAAATGAAGGCGTAAGAAGAAAATGTTAATTTTAAATAATCTTCCGTGACTTTTCTTCAACAAAACGTCGTTATAAAAAAATTTCATGAATAGTATGTTATTCTTGTAGTGTAGGAATCACAAGCTATAGTGGTAGTTGATTTTGCAAATGAAGAAAATAACTCCCCTTCAAATGAAACTACAAATAAAACTCCACAAATTAATGATGTTGCCAGTGCCAAATGGAATTAACAAATGTAAAAGACAAAGGAGATAACTAAAAATCATGGAACCTTGAATGGAAAATCTGGTGATGCAACTCTTGAGAAAGAAGAGTTCACAATTATAGAAGAAGAGAAATATGGGTGTAAAGCCAAAAATAAAACAAAAAATCCACATAAGATGACAATACTAGTATGGAATATTAGAGGTATAAATGATCTCAAAAGGCATCTTTTGATAGTAGATTTAATTAATGAAGTTAGACCATTTTACTTTTTGGTTTGCTTGAAGTTGAGTATTGAGGCATGTGAAAACTTATGGTTCTTAAACAAATAGAGAAAAATACAAATCACAACCATCACTGTAGGGGGAGGATAGTAGTTACTTATAACTTTGATCAGGTCAAAGTACTCAAGATGTGAAGCTCAATGCAAGGAATCCATCTGAACATAGAGAAAAGAGAGATAGGGAGCTTCCGGATCAGCTTTATATATGCTTCCAACTGCCAATTTCAGAGGGAGGACTTATGAAAAGAGCTTATCAATCTTAGCTCACTGATCTCAAGTACCTAGTTACTCTTTAATGACTTTTAACTACACAATTTACAATTATGAGTCAAAGGGAGTAAGATGCAATACCAAACTAAGTAAGGAACTAGGATCCTGGTTATCCTCAATAGGAGTGAATCAACTCTAGGTTCCTCTTCACTTGGAGCATTAGTTAGCCCAAAAAGCATCACCAAGAATTCTTAATGTCTATAATTGGTCCTGAATGCAGTTTTCAGAACATCCACATCCTTTACCTGCAATTGATAGTACCCTGATCGCAGATCTATCTTGGAAAATACTCCTGCATCTTTTAATTGATCAAACATATTTTCTATCCTTGGTAATGGATACTTATTCTTTACTGTGACTCTATTCAATTACCTGCAATCGATACACATCTAAAGAGTAATGTCTTTCTTCTTAACAAATAAAATTAATGCTCCCTAAGGTGAGATACTGGGTCGAATGAACCCCTTATCTAGTAGCTCTTACAACTGCACCTTCAACTCCTTCAATTTAGTAGGAGCCATCCTGTACAGTGCCCTGGATATAGGAGCAGTGCCAGGCATAACTTCAATAGATAACTCCACTTCCCTTTCAAGAGAGAGTCTGGATAGCTCTTCAAGAAACACATCTAAAAATTCACTCACCACTAGAATATCTTGTAATTTACTACCGTCCTTATAATCAAACACAAAAGCTAGATAAGCTTCATATCCTTTCCTAAGGAACTTTTGAGCTTGCATAACAGATACCACACTAGCCAGAGAGCTAATGCGAATGCTATACAATATCATTTCAGGTTGATCAGGTTTCCTAAGCACAACTGTCTTAGCACTACAGTTAACCACTGTCTAATGCTTGGATAACCAATCCATACCTAAAATCAATTCAAAGTCATAAAAAGGCAATCTCATTAGATCCGCCACATAATCACTTCCTTGGATCCTAACAGGACAGTTCCTATAAACCTTATTAACCAACACACTATTACCTAGAGGATTAGTTACCTGAATATCATACTCTAACCGATCTATAGACATCTCTTTATCAGGAATTTCTCCAACATAGATATAAGAATGAGTAGATCCAGGATCTATCAAATCATGCATTTTAGAGTTAAAAAGAGAAACAGTACCAGCAATGACTTCAGGTGCGTCCTGATCCTCATAAGTTTTCAAAGTATAAATTCGAACAAGAGTAGAAGGTATAGCAAATCGATCAATAGTCTCTGAATGAGTACTCGAATTAGGTTTGATCTAATTAGATCCTCCACATCCTTTACCTCATCCTTTATTTCGAATAGGTGCATGAGAGGCCTCCCTATTAGCTTGTGATGTTTGAGAGTGTTTTATAGGGCAATTGGCTATCAGATGCTCAGTACTGCCACATTGAAAACATGCACTCATAACCCTCCAACAAGTACCCCAATGACGTATGGAGCAATGAGGGAACTCTAGAGTAATAGAACCTCGGCCCACAACAGTCGATGAGGGAAAGTTTTGTCGCCTTCCCCCAACTATAAATCTCTGAGTAAATTCCGGTGTAGAGGAAACACCTTTACAACTCTGCTTGCCCGAAGACTGACCTCCTATAACAAAGCACCTTTGCTGAGCCTTATCTCTCTTCACCATCTTTTGCTTCTCTAATGTAATAGCAGCTTGCACTAGCTGATGGTATCTCGCTTGCTACAAAAGAGTGAATGTTTCCAGATGTTCTTTGATTGAGTTATTTAAACCATCTTCAAACTGATGGCACCAGAACTCCTCAATAAGTACAGGTTCAGGTGTATACTTACTGAGTCGATTAAACTCTTTGTCATACTCAGCAACAGACAAGTTTCTCTACTTCAAGTTTAAGAACTGCTTCTATTTCTCCTTTCTATAGACTTCCGTCACATACTTAGCTTTAAACTCGTAGGAAACAAATCCCAAGTCAGAAGCTCTAGTAACTGAGGATTCCTCAAAGCAAACTTCAAGCACTCATAGGCTGCTCCCTAAAAAAGAGAAACAACATAGTGAATCATCTGATCTGGTGGGTAACTAATTTCTTCTAACACCCTCTTCACCTTCTCTAACTAGAATTCAGCTCTTTCAGACTTCTCTAGAGATGTTCCAGTAAATTCCTCAGCTCCATGCTTCCGCAACTAATCAATCGGAGCCTTGAGTGTGTCATACGGTGTAGCAAAGTCATCATGTCATAAGCAGTCTTTAGTTATTCACATTTAAAAGCAACTCAAACATTAAGTGTCTCATAATATTTTATGATTCATCAATATAGAACAAAACATATAAATATCATAACAGAATGTCATTGTTTCGGAACAAAATGCACAAGTCTCCAAACAGAACATAATTGTGCCAAAACAGATCAGAACTTGTATCATATTAAAATTTATTTTATTTCATATCAAAACTTGTTTATAACATAATCGAACATATATCAAAATATAAACCCAGTTAGCCTGCTAATCCTTTTTATAGAAGTGGGTAATAGGACCATAATAGAAGATGCCATGATTGTTATCATAGAACAAGAGAGACTTATGTCTCAATATCAGAAGACACTATTGTGTCAAATATTAGGAGACACCTTAGTGTCACAGGAGCAGCTGCAAACCTTTTTAGGCATGCTTATTTATTCACGACTAGGACTTAGCACTTTTAAAATATTTCATTTCAGATTTTAGAATCATAAGCAAATAATGTAGTGTATATCATGTCTTTATTTCATTTTTCTCAAATTGAACATATTCTCTCCTTTTACATCAAACTCAATATGCCTTATAAACATAAGCATTTTGATTAATATATCAATGAAACATTAAGTCATTACATATTACATAACATTATAGAAATTCCCAAATCACAAACATCTATATCTAACTCACATCACATAAAACCCTTGGAACACATTTGTATTCTTAAGAACACATTCATCTTGAACATACCATACATTTTAACATTAGACACATTATTAATTAATCACATATTCTTTAAGTTATTACCTCAATTAATGGTCCATAACGAGATTAACTTCTACTCAATTAATCTAACATCATCTAGGTTCATTTTCAACTTCAATTAAGTTCAATTAAACCATTACTAAGTGCCCTAACCTTATTTATGTCAATAATTGCACAAAACCAAGTTTTTCACCTTCCTAACCCTTTTCCACAACAACCACGAGGATATGCCCTATAACCCACAACCTTCAAACTGCTTCCAAAACTTAACTCCTTCATACACCTTCATCACCCCTTCATCATAGTTCACCAATTCCACTTTATTTCCACCTTATTCATGTCTCAATTCCTTATCAAATTCATGTCCAAACCAATTCAACAATCATTCATTAAGTAACTTGAAAATCAATATCTTCCATGCAACAAAACCAAATCAGAAGTTATCATACAAGGATCATTTTTCTAGCATTCATTTATCATCATTTGAACACATATTCTATTCAATAAAAGCATCGAAAATTTCATATTATAACATGAAATAAATTTGAGCATTCCCTTACCTTCTTAACTTTAAAGAACAACTCCAAAGAAGCAGGCCAACTAGTCTCCCAAGCAACCAAACATAACTTCTAGACCAAGGTGCAAATTTCAGCATTAATACAATAATAACACAAAAAATAGCAAGACCTACTTCTTCATACGATAACTTACAAAGATGTTACGTTAAGATTATCCAAAATCAAGAAAAATTGCAAAAGTTGAGAGGAAGTAAGAGGTTTCAGTAGTGAGAAGCAATGGATAGAGAGAAGGTAGCAGAAACACCAAAATGAGCTGGAATGAATCTGCACTTGCCTAAACCTTGTGATGCAAGGTGTCTCATTTTGAAAGGTCACATGTCACATATGAAAGTGTGCTAGTTGTCCTTCAATGAAGCCATCTACATGTCTTCATGTGTGGCTATCAAATGTTACAATTCAATTAGGCTACTTGTCACTCAACCAATGTTGTTAAATGTCAATGCATCAACTATGCCAAATGTCACTAACTCATAAGCTTAGTCATTCCAATTTTCATGTATCAACCTGTCTTGCCACTTGTTAATTTTCCTAATCCAAATGTACATTTTAATACCTTAATTCTCTAATGGTGTTAATTAACTCCAAATCACTAAATATAATCCATTAGATCAAAATTCTAGACTATGCAATTCACATTCAAATCATAGCTCAATTTTAACACCTATCATATAAGTGCTTTCATGAACATGTAATATTTCAATTAGGGTATAATTTGGGTCCTTACAATTTGTCAGTGACTTGAGTTGATTCCATAGAAAGGATCTTTGGTATACACTATTATAAGTGTATACAAATGATATGAGGAATGATATACCTAAATTCTTATTATATACCTCTATATGAATCAATTGGTTTGAGGTGACATTTGTGGTAACATTGACAACAGTCGAGTCATATATAACCATAATTCTACCATTTGGATGATGAATGTGATTAGAGATAAGATTCCAATTCTTTGGCAAAAATGAAGAAGGTTACAATTGTGCTGCTTGATTTAAGTCTCTAAATTCCTATTATAACTGCTTTATTTTAAGCTAAAAAGCTCTTTATCAAAAGTTTTTTACAAGAGGCATTAGCCCCTTTGATGTTCCAGGTTAGAATAATCATGATTCTGACTCCCCAGTTAGGGCCTTCTTCTTCCTACTTGATCTCCTTTTAATTATAGATTCAAATTCTTTAGTCTACTTAGTAATTCTATTTAGAGTGACATGCTAAATTATATCTTACTCGTATGCTACTGGAGTCTCAGTAAGTATTGCATTTTTATTCTTTTCTTCACTAGCACTATTGAGCATGCTATTGTTGAGTTGTCATGATCACTAACATCCACAACTTGTGTTGCTGGAGTATCTTCATCTGCGCAAAGTCCCATGACCTTCTGATACTCTCCAATCACAAAGGTTCTACCAATTGGTTTCCAATTTTCTTATTAGTGAACTGTGGTTTCCAAGCATATCAAATTCTTAATTGGTCTTCAAATGTTTCTAAGTTTTCATCCAATCGAATGATGGGGATGCATTTAGGTAAATCAGTCATAGAAGATACCAAAACATAGATTCTAGCAAATTAAATCCTCTTTATCTCAGTTGTTACTTGACCCATGAAGATAGGCTTACTAATGAAGCTTACAATGTGACTAAGCCCAAAGGTAGTCCAATAACCAAGTGAAACTACATGAATGCAGATCTATGGTGGAATATACTCCTACTTAATGTCTTCCATCCTTATTCCAGGTCCTCGAATATATAGAAATAAGGGCTTGTTGTGTACATGCCATGGTTACCTAAAGGAGCTTCTTGACATCATTTGGATTTGAAAACTTAAAAAGAAACACATCATCAGTATTTATGAGAATATCTGGAGGAAATCCTGGAATATGAAAAACTAGAGGGAAGATAGAGGTGTTTACATCTAGAGCTAGATGGGAGTGTTGAAGAGGATTAGAAGTAGGCGAGGAAGCTAGAGGTGCTTAGGAGTTAAAACTCAATGAGGTAGTGAGGATGGTGTACAATGAAATAAGTTGGATATGAATTTAGGGAAAACAACACAAAGAGTGAAAAACAAGAGCAAGAAAAAAAAAGTTTGAGATAGAAACTAAGAGAAACATAACATAAAGGTAGCACAACACTAAAGGATTATAGTGGAATCCATGAAAATCGAGTAAGCAAGATGAATAGTAAACTTAGCAGAGTGAACAACACCAAAGAATAAGCCATTATCCTTGTATTTTTCAACAATGAAATAAATTGATAGGGCGTTTGGTTGTATAATGTGGACATGCATATATTGTAGAGTTTAGTCTCAAAGATACTATACTCTTTTGGTACATCCCAACATAATTAGATTTTGTATTTTATCCTACTTTGGGACTTTTTAATGATATTTTCCTTTTTGTAAAAAAGCATAAAATAAATATGAATTCTAATACACATGGTTATATTAATAAAAAATTAAAATGTAACACATAAAAATAATAATTTGTTTGAAGCAAATATGTGAAAAACATACAATCTTGTTTTTATTGATAAAGCAAAATTATTAATAATTCATTGTTTGAAATTGTCATTAGTAATCTTTGATAAATTATTTTGAATCTATATATAATAAATTTTATCCAGTAATTAAAAAAGGAAAAAAAAAAGAACTGACATCAAATCGTGTAAAAATAATAGTCACAATTATCTAGTTCATTGCTTAGGTTGCAACGTAGGACCAAAAATATTGTCGAGTACATTAAGTTTTACTTTTCTTGGCAGAACTTCACCCTGCAACGATCCTTACCGCACTAAATAGAGTTTAAACTTCAACTACTGTAGTGTGACGTCTGCTTGGACTCGTTCCGACGTTACACTAGTCTGGTTTCATCACACGGTTTTACAATTTAAAATTTAGTATGAAATATGGGGGAAAAAAATAATATTTGTTCAAGTTGGGTCACCACCTCTAGGGAATCTCATTGGGCTACGACTATAAATTAAGAACAAAGTAAATTCCGTCAAAGCTTATAGGGTTGGGCGATTCGAAACAAAACATTTCCCAATTAACTGAGTTAACTCGCTTCCCACAACTTTCGAGGTCATATCCAAACAATCCCTAGAAATCCTTCACCATCACAAATCGATTTTTGTACTCCAATTCACCGTTGCCCCATGAGGTGAGGTTCATTATCTCATTTAGAATTGGTCAGTTTCTTTCTTACATTAAGTTGTATAGGTGGGGTTCATTTTCAAAGTTAATTTTAAAGTGTGCTCAGTGTAGTAAAAAATGCAAGTTTCATTGTTGCAATCGTTGAGAACTGCGATATTTCGGATGTCAGTTTTCTAATTTGAGTTAGAACAGAAATAAGTGTTATTTGGGACATTGAATCTGAGCTTTCTCTGCGCAATGTTGTGGGTTCTTGAGGTGAAATGAGGAGTCAACTGAAGGACATAGTTGTGTTTAACTGTTTTTCTTGTTGAGTTTTCCATATTATATTTGAGTTGATATGTAGCGGTTGGTGAACTTCAACTATCAGTGTGGTATAAGTTTTTCAAGTATGAATTTGAGTTAAGATTTTGGTTTCTTGAACAAGAAGAGAATGGAAACACAAGGTAAAAAGGATTTTGTTAGCAAGAGGGCTTTGAGGAAGAGAGACCGTATGCACAATTATGATGAAAATTTGATGGATGAATTGATAGAGAAGCATTTAGGTGGTTCTTTAAAGAAAAGGAATAGAAGTAAGGGGGATTTCGAGAAAGAAACTGAAACTGAAGCAATGATAGCAATATCGCTGGGATTCCCTATTGATGCACTGCTTCAAGAGGAGATCCAAGCTGGAGTTGTAAAAGAATTTGGTGGCAAAGAACAGAATGACTATATTGTTGTGAGGAATCATATCCTTGCAAGGTGGAGGAGTAATGTACAGACATGGCTATCGAAAGAACATATTAGAGAAACTGTTAGCAGTGAGTATGAACATTTGATATCTTCTGCATATGACTTTCTCTTATACAATGGTTATATTAATTTTGGAGTTCTAATGCCACTTGGATCACACATGCAAGAATTTACTATTGAATGGTCTGTTATAGTTGTTGGTGCTGGACTTGCTGGGTTAGCAGCAGCAAGGCAGCTGATGTCTTTTGGTCTTAAGGTGGTTATCCTGGAAGGAAGAAATCGACCTGGTGGTAGAGTTTATACTCAAAAGATGGGTAGGAAGGGAGAATTTGCTGCTGTTGATCTTGGTGGAAGTGTTATTACTGGTATAGATGCTAATCCTCTGGGAGTTATTGCTAGGCAACTTTCTATTCCACTTCATAAAGTCCGAGATAATTGCCCTCTGTACAAACCTGACGGTAAACCTGTTAACAAGGAAATTGATTCCCAGATTGAGTTTGTTTTTAATAAGTTGCTGGACAAAGTCATGGAGCTGAGGAAAATAAAGAGTGGATTTGCTGCCGACATTTCACTGGGTTCAGTTTTGGAGAGACTGAGGGAATTGTATGGTGTTACTAGAAATTCTGAAGAGAGGCAACTACTTGATTGGCATCTAGCTAACTTGGAATATGCAAATGCAGGATGCCTTTCTGAACTTTCAGCTGCATACTGGGATCAGGATGATCCTTATGAAATGGGTGGGGATCATTGCTTTCTTGCTGGTGGAAATTGGAGGTTGATAAAGGCATTATGTAGAGGGGTTCCCATTTTCTATGGGAGGACTGTCAATGCCATCAGATATGGTCATGAAGGAGTTAAAGTGATTGCTGGAGAAGAAGTCTTTGAAGCAGATATGGTCCTATGCACGGTACCTCTTGGAGTTTTGAAAAGAAGAACAATTAAATTTGAACCAGAATTGCCTCAGAGAAAGCTTGCAGCAATTGAGCGATTGGGTTTTGGGCTGCTCAATAAAGTTGCCATGGTTTTCCCTCATGTCTTCTGGGGTGAAGAGCTTGATACCTTTGGACATCTCAATGAGCATAGCAATAATCGAGGAGAGTTCTTTCTGTTCTATGCTTATCATACTGTTTCTGGAGGTCCAGTACTGATTGCATTGGTGGCTGGAGAAGCTGCAGCAATGTTTGAAGACACAAATCCATCTACTTTACTACATCGTGTTCTAAGTGTTTTAAGAGGTAAATTGGCATTGTTGGTACTGAACTATTTAATGTTTATTTTATCTTGCCCTTTGTGAGTGTTCAATTTTTCTAAAATTGTCGCAGTGTTTGCTGTGAATGCTACTGCTTACAATAACATCCACTACTGGTTGGCCTTTTGACAGGTATATACCAGCCAAAAGGTATTCATGTTCCAGATCCCATTCAAACAATCTGTACGAGATGGGGCAGTGATCACTTCAGTCATGGTTCATATTCACATGTCAGGGTTCGGTCATCTGGCAGTGACTATGATATACTTGCAGAAAGTGTTGGGGGACGGCTATTTTTTGCTGGGGAGGCTACAACTAGACAATATCCAGCCACCATGCATGGTGCTTTCTTGAGTGGGTTGCGAGAAGCTTCTCATATAATAAAAGGCAGTAGAGATTGGCAAACCAACTTCAGAAAATCTTTGTCAAGAAATATTGGACTAATCAATGATACATTGGTGGATCTATTTAAGAGGCCTGATCTGGCATTTGGAAATTTTGTGTTCATATTCAATTCTTTGACCGATGATCAAAAGGCAATGGGGATTATGAGAGTTACTCTCCAGAATCTTGGAGATGATTTAAAAAAGGAATTGGAGATTTGCCTCCTCCAACCTTTGAACATACCCCTGCAGCTTTATACAGTGTTATCTTTACAACAGGCTCACGAACTTCAGCAGCACAATGGAGGTGATGATGATAAGCTCTCATATTTGATTAAAAATCATGGCTTGAAACTAATGGGACGATGGACCCTGGCAAATTCAAGTTGTTCCTTGATTTCTAGCATTGCTAGTACAAGAAGAGGCAAAAGCAAGAGTAGGATGGTTGCTGGACAACGCAATTCCGGACTAGGTATATCATCGGTTTCAATGATCAACCCTTAGGTGGTTTATTAGTGTGGAGTCTTTTGATGTACAATGCTCCAGATATGAATTTGGCCTGCCTTTTCACATCTCTATACTGTAGCTCAATAGGGTATTCATTTGCTCCGAGAGCAACCCTTGGGGCTATTTGTTTATTGTAGACTACATTCTTTTATCTGGCCGTCACAAATCGAACAAGTCATTGTAGCGGCGTTGATCTAATGTAGATTAAGACTTGTACATCTCACACAAAAAGACTCGAAGAATGTATTTCTTAGCTTTGGTGGGGATGAGGCATGAGTGAGAAATTGCTTTTGTTTTCTTTGGCCAGAGTTTGATGTATTTTGACTAGCCAATTTAGTTCCATACATCTTGTACTTTCTTTTGGTTTATATAGTTTTAAACGAAAAAAATATAATTATTTTAGATTAAAGATTAAGTTTAATAGAAAATGGCTCCAATATGGGTTACAGGTTTGAGGCAAGGATAAGCATCTCAAGCTTATCTTGGTTACAGAACCTTTTCGAAGCAATTACAATTTTCCAATGCCAAAACATGCGCTACAATTACAACATAAGAGGACATGATGAGGTGACAAGTGCCGCTAATGACACTGCCAAGTAGTCGTTGCCTGACATGTAGGATGCATAACTCTCGTTTTATCACTCGCCTACGGCTCATCCTAGAGGCAATAAGGATAAAAAATCCCATTGCTGGGAGTTTTCAGAAGATTATCCTGTTACTCTATGCCTATGCAGCTAATTTATTTTAGTTGTAAATATTTAATGAAGGATTGAATCCATAAGGATATGTTATATTCATTAGTATAAGGATTTGTTATGATTCCTATATTGATTAGGATTTGTTTATGTTTTATTTTACTTTAAGTTTCCTAGTTAGGAAGGTTTTAAGTTAGCTTTAAAAAAGGATTTTAATTAATCCTTTTCCTACTATAATTAGGACTCTTATATACTATATAAAAGGGAGGGTTAGCATATGTTTTAGGCTGCCCAAATAGCATTATTTTAATAAAATTTCAGCAAGATATTTTCCTGAGAGAGAGTATCTTCTCTTGTTGATTAAATCATAAATTTTATGCTTAGATTTAGTTCTGAGATTAACCTAAAATCTCTACCTAATTACTTCCGTTGTGTCAGTTGGTATCAAAACTTAAAAACCCAGTTTTTCTTGGATTTCTTTCCTGGTGCCTTTGTTGTTTTGTTTCCCCTTTAGCCATCTTTCAGCCCTATTTTTTCTTACTTTTGCTTCTATTCCACACCCTCCAGCCCATCTTCTAGCCCTATCAACCCAGAAAATTCTTCTAGTTTTGTTTTTGCTTCTGCTTCAACCCATCTTCCAACCATAACAACCCAAAAAAAAAACTTTCAATTTTGTTTCCTCTTCTACTTCTGCTTCTGCTTCTGCTTCTGCTTCAGCCCATCTTCTAGCCCTAACAAAAAAAAATCTTTCTATTTTGTTTCTGCACCAACCCATCTTTCAGCCCTACCAACTTAAAAAATTCAACCCAAATCCTAGAAAAGTCAAACCAAACGTTTCAGTCTTGACCAACCAATACACATGGCTGATCAAGGAGATAACCAGAGATTTGACGAAGTTTTGGAGGCTATTAATGGATTAGCGACTCATATGGATCAACTTTTAACCATTATGGGCCTTAATCAAGCCAATAATGGAGGAATACCACTTAATGGAGCTCAAGGAAGAGGTTTATTTCAACTCCAACTTGTTGGCAGACCTGACCTTCCAAGGAACGCAGAAAATTGGAGAGCTCACGGGCAGAATCAGTTACCTCTTATGTAAGATAGTTCGAATGAAGAAATTTTAAACCAAGACCAACCAAGAAGAGGCCAAAAGGGTAAAGATGATTACAAGATTAAAGTTGAAGTCCCTTACTTTAGTGGAAACCTAAGCATTGAAGGCTTTCTTGATT
>JANVCL010000005.1:23740077-23752337 GCA_026546855.1 Erythroxylum incrassatum
GACGGGAAGGGTAGAATGGTAATTTGGCAAAGGGTGAGAGTGCTTAGGACTGATTGGACATTTTTATGCATACTGGTACTGGTGAACAGTCGATTTTGCACATGAAAAGTAATTGTACATGCATTCATGATTATTTCTCGATAATTGGGCCTAAATGGAATTTTATTGTGAATAAAGTGGCAATTGTTTTTGAATTCGACTGACTGATGTAGCACACCACCCTCGCGGGGCATGGATTCGGATATCACCAACGATTTCAGGTTCAGGTCACGCGAGAGTGGGGCGTTACATAAAAGGCATTAGAATCATTGCCACAATATGGACAAGCCAGTTTTCCTGTTGTGGTCCATCCAAACAACATGACATATGCCAAAAAATTACTAATGGTCCAAATCAATGCCGCTCTCAACACAAAATTTTGTTTCAGAGACACATCATATGTCTAAACACTATATTCCTAAAGATGCTGCAATTTTGATATCAATAGTTATAAGAAAACATCAATTTTATGCTTCGGATTTAAAGGGCCTGGCACAATCACTGTCAAGAACATATATGCATCCTCCATACACGTCCATGGAGGCAAATTATAAGGAGTTATTATGATTGGCCATGATGAATATTGCTGGCCAGATTGACCAAAAGGTTGGAATCGTTCGGTCGACTATCCCAACCTTACATTACGATTTTCAATTGCAAACTCACGATGGGTATCGTTGAAATATTTCTATGCTAGTGCATCTGAAGGATGACTCATAATTTTGTCTTCCTGTTCGTGTTCATTATGCCATCTCATGTGAGATGCAGTAGCATTAGAAGCATATAGTCTTTAAAGTCTCAGAGTTAGCGAGAAATAGTACATCTGCTTCCAAGGTACTAATTTTTGTTTCATTGAACGCTTTCTAGGATTGAACCTTGGTTGACCATAAAATTTGCACTCTTGTAATTCCACATCATCTCCCCAATATAACATACATCCCAATTTGCAACAACCAATCTTCTCAACAAGCAAACCAAGACCTCCAACTAGTTTCTTCATATTTTAAAAACTATCAACCATTTTATGGTCAAGAAGCAATGATTCATTATACCACTTAAGAATTTTATCAAAACTACGATCCGAAATATTCCCTTCAAACTTTATCTTCAATATTTGAGAAATTGAAGACAATTGAGTCATTGTCTCACAATGTGGTCATAACTCTTGGTCTGCTGACTGTAGTAAGTCAAAAAACTATTTTGTTTATAAGTTAGGTTCTTCAAGAATTTACATATTTTCCTCAAAGGTATTACGGATTACATCATAAACCATTTGAATGTACGGATTTTCAGTTGCCTCCTCATAATTTGTTCTAAATGGAATCCCCCTTTTAATCTCATTGAAGTTGATAGACGATTCTTCTTGATTACCCCTTGAGGTGCTACAAATGCCAGGTTCCTCATGTCGTGTCCACTTAAAATAATTGGGGACAAACCCTTTTCTCAACAAATGCCCATTAACTTCATCAATAGGAAGGAAACATTTGTGCTTGCACTTTTTACATGGACATCTTTCTTTGGCCCATCCATATATGCAGGTTGAGACCATGCATAATGAATAAAAGCTTCAACTCGGGCAACAAATTCAAGATTAGCGTAACCATCAGCTATTAATATTCTATAAATCCAAGATCTATCAACATAACTCATTTTTGCACAACTATTAATTTAAAACAGTGAATCATGAGTTAGTATCATTCATATTTGCCAAATGTTACTTCACATCTAAGATACGACTTGTCATTCAAGATAACAAATTCTCGTTGTCACTCCTAAACTCCTTGTATTTTGCACCGATAAGCCTCACAGGAGCAATCATCGCAGGTTATGGGTTAAGGTTTAAGGGTTTAAATCTAAAAAACGAACTTATCTTGAAGATCTCACATACATGTTTGTAATCATATATGTGAGAAGATTATTAATATTACTAGTCCTATATTAAATATATACTCGTGCCAAATATAATAAATTTTCAAAAAAATATGAATACTTATTTTAATATATTGTTTTAACATATAGCTAGTTTTTAAAAGATGCGTGTACAAATTTTTGACATAAAAAGTAAAGAGAAGCTAATCACGATGGAATAAGAATCAATAAATAACGGATTGCATATTAAGGTAATTGGAGCTATAATATAAGTCAAACTCATCTAATATTATTTCAATGATAAACTGAAGTTAATACCACAAACAAGTTTCACATCGTGCATGTCATATCAATTACAAATGCAAGAAGTTCATATAGGAAGTTCATACCGCAAACATATACCCAAATTAAACCAATTATAAAAAAATGTAGTGAAAAACAAAATCACTTACCTGAACCGACACATATAAGGATCTTCCTAAAGTACATGAAGGAAGACGATGATGATGAAACTATAATGAAAAATATAGAAGCTGATGCAAATGTCATTAAAATGTGTGATCATTCATTGTTGACATTGTCACACTATAAAAGAAAAAGAATGTCATTTAAATACCTGCGAAAGCTTCTCTTCAATCTCCTTCAAATATAAATGCTGGTAACCAATGAGTTCCTACAACTAAAAACAAATTCCTTCACAGTTTAGAAAGCGGGATATATTAAACCAATTGCCATGAAATATTATAATCAATCAACGTCATTAGCTATACTGAAATAATTCAACCAGCAAGTGTTATCCTTAATAATTTACAAAATTATAAGTCTCCTCCATAATAAGATCATAAGTTAATACTAAGGAGCTCTTGTTTTAATTTAAAAACAGTGATGTCACATTTTACGAGGACTCTATTGAAAATTCGGCAAAATTTTCCCTATAAAATGGACATCCCTCTTTTCAAACAACAGTCCCCCTGCAATAAAAATACACTTCTATATCGACCAGTAACCACAACTCAAATTGGGTGTCCAAACTATATGTCTATTCTTAATTCAATCCACATTTACATCGCAATATCTATAATAATCAAATTCACAATTTTAACATGGCAACCTTTTTTTTTGCTATTTACTTCTCATTCCTTACTCAATTTGCATATTATTCCCTACAAGGAAATCAAAGATTTGCAACTAGCAATTTAAAAAAAGCCTTAAAATGTATTTTTTAATATTGAAATTAAAAGGCCTAAAGAAATATGTAGGGAACAAAGATAAAAAGTCTCCAAGAAAAATTGAGAATTTAACTATTACAATGCATAGAGAGGCATATAGGATTTCAAAATAATAATAAAAGTCATAAATTTAAGAGGTATCTAAGACATAGAACAAAACTTATGAGACAAAATTTATCTAGGTTCTAAACAAAATTGAAAGTCCTATAGAGGTTCTTGGGACTTTAGACAAAAAAAATTAAATTCCTAGATAAATTTTGGGAATTAAAAACTATAAACCTAAAGAGGAAAATTTTTGAAGATCATATAGAGGTTTCTAGAAATTAGCTATTACAAAGCTAAATAAATATAAAAGGTTTTAAGTTAAAATTGAAGGTCTTAGCTAGGTCTATGAATTAACAACTACAATAGTACATTAGGATTTAGGGCTTTTAAAAAATTTGAATGTCTTATATATGTTACTTGTTAAGCGACCGTTTCACCCCAATAGCTTAAGTTGTTGTATGAGGTCAACTTAATTGGTTTTATATATTCACTAACACACCCCCTCAAGTGAAAACCCGTTGGGCTTGAAACTTGCACAGGCTCACTCTACCTTGTGCTGAATAATAGGTGGGTAGTAGGATTTGAACTCACGACCATTTGGTTACAAAGTTTCTGATACCATGTTAAGCGACCGTTTCACTACAATAGCTTAAGCTGTTGTGTGTGGCCAACTTAATTAGTTTTATATATTCACTAACATTACTAACAATTAATAACTACAAGTCTAAAGATGGATTTAGTTATCAAAAAACAATTAAAGGTACTAAGGAGGTATCTATAAGTTAACAATTAAAACCCTTTAAAGGTATTTAGGGTTTAAAAAACTAAAGGTCATATAGAGTTTTCTAAGAATTAACAATTACATAATAAGAGGAGTATCTAAGGATTTAGGCAAAAACCGAAACTCTTTAAGATAAAATGTAAGACTTAGAGAAGTTTTTAGGTACCATGAACTTCAATCATATAATAATATTTAAGGTTTTCAAGCTACCATTACAACTTTCATATGAATTCAAGTTCATTTTTATAAGAATTGTTACTTGGTTAAACTTTAAATGTTTTAATCTTCCCTTCTCATTCATGCCTTTTCTTTTTTATAAGAATTGCTGCTTGGTCACCTTTGCATCATCATTGAAGACAATTTTGATGAATTATACATTCCATAAATATCAATATATTTATTAGCAATTCTGATTTATATGATGCCTAACTTACCATTAATATAGATATTTATTTACCTATGTACGATGTATTACCTTCTTCCTTTATAGCTTAGGAAAATCTATAACCATTCTTTCAAGGATACTAAGGATGAAGTGTTTGCACCAAGCTACTTGTTGACAACAGTATCTAGATACATATTGATACCACAATTCTTGTTCAAGAATAAAAAACAAACCCAACATAAAAAGAAGGAAATTCCAATGAAAAAATTTCTTCATTTGTATACCCCTAAATTTCTCTAATACGGATTGATTCACTATAGAAACTCAATCCCACACGCAAACATTTTCACATCCATCATTTTGTACATGAAACAAACCATAAGCATCAACAACGGTTTTATCAATTTTGGCAGAAAATTGAAGGGCAGAAATATCGGCATACCTTGACCAACAAGGCAACTCCACGATTGGAGAAGACGGTAGCAACGGTCGGAGAAGACATGGCACCTAGACAAAGAAGACGCTGGCGAACGCGAGGGAGAACAGCGGTAGATTTGAAGAGGAAAGAGGAAGGTCGAGTGGGGTAGGGGGAGGTTCTGTTGAAGGGTTTTAATAAGAACAAAACGACGTCGTCTGAAGGCTTTTAATAAGAACGAAACGATGTCATTTGGTTTTCATTATTATTAAAACCTTCAGTAATAACGAACCAAACGACGTTGTTTCCTTAATCCTTCAGCAATAATGAAACAACATCGTTGTGTTACATCAAACGACGTCGTTTCATTATTATTAAAATGTTAAACATAATTAGACGAAGGACGACGACGTATTGATAGCCACTTTACCGAAGGATTGCGGACGGAAATTTCGTTTGTAAACCCATTTTCTTAGAATTTCTTCGACGGATATTGCTACCGTCGGTAGTTGAAAATTTTCCACATAAGTTTTCTAACGGTTTGCGAATATTCCGTCGCTAATTAGTTTATTTCTTATAATAATTACTGACGGTAACTTTTACCGTTCGTAAAATTCGTCGCCAGTCTTGAAACAACTATTTCCCTCCATTTTTAGCGACTAAAACTACAACTGTCGCTAAACGAAAATTTTCCCATTGACTTTAGCAATAGAAAACTCATTTCTGTTGTTAATTTGCAACGGTTTATTTTCCGTCTATAATTTTTGGTCGCTAATTAACAGTTTTCTTGTAGTGTTACTTATTTCTATTATTTGTATTATAAAATATTTGCTTTTAATTTTTCACATAATTTTATATTAATTTATTATTATAGTACACCGAAATGAAAAGATAAACACTTATAATGTTCTTCCTTTTTCCAACTTATAGTTTTCTTTGTTATAACTTTTAATATTAAGTATGTTACAGAAATTGCAGGAAGATAAGGGAATGGGTACTATATATAAACTATGAAAAAGCACAAATATGATACATTTGTTTATATGCAATACGTTGGTTCTTAAAATAATAAAAAAGGATTCACATCTTCTTTATACTGAGTACTTATTCTTTAAAGAATTATATATTTTAATACTTTAAAAATGGTTTCTAGACATTAATAAATAGATATATACACTCCAATTAGTTTTTTTATAATTTTCAATAAACTGATAAATATTGTGGTTTGATTTTCATTAAAAAATTGAACCAAAAAATAAACGAAAGGGTGTAAGTCTATATTTTAATCAAGTATGAAAATTTTGCCTTTAGAATAATGGATTATGAGATCTTTTTTTGGAGAAGAAGAAGAATATGCAGACCTTTTATTTAAATAAGAATAATAAAAATTCATATTCTAATATCATTAAGTAGCAATTTTTACAATACGACCCAGACTGCCCACTAACAATGGCTGGGGTGCATAACACTCTTCACTTTTAGCAATAGAAGTTACTTCCACGATCAGTTACTTCGAGTTCCTTTGTCCCTGAAACTGGATAAACTACTAGAATTTGATTGAAAATGCAGCCACGCTCCTCCTGAATTACTTATCAGAATAATTAACGTAGTTCGTCCTCAATCTATCTTAGCTACGAAATCCACGATCATGTGTCTGCCCACTTCCTAAGTAATTTTGGAGTATTTTCCACAGTTCCTGATTTTTTACCTATCATTTTATTCCATTAATCTTTAACGAAAGCAGATATACAGTTCAAAGTATCATGCACCTTGTAGTCTCCTTAAGCACGAAGGAATGGAAAATGCAATAAGTCAACTAAGCCATGTTCATTCTTCAACTGGAATCCAAGCTGAGGAATGGTTTAAAAAAATGAAAAGAGATGTCGAAAGTGCAAGTAACCCTTCTTGTTTTGATCCGTATGTAACACATTAGTATAGTCTGTGCATCCTTGTCCATATTTACTCTGTTTCTTTCTTCTACAATCAAAAGAGAAGTTATGAAGATTACAAGCAGCTATTCCTTGTTAATCGTTTTGGTAGTTTGTGTTTCAGGTTTTACACAAACACAAGCACAAGTTGAAACCTTCCGGTGCCAGTTTGGAACCAAATGCTATGGGAAGTATGTAGATTGTCCCTACGAATGCCCCAGCCTTCAGCCAAAAGACCCCAAAGCTAAAGCTTGCTATGTCAACTGTCATTCGCCACAATGCAAGCCTGAATGCAAGCGTAAGAGATTGACAAACCCTTCTTTAAACTTCAGTAGTATTAGCATTAGTCGTTTATTTTGATATAGCAATGAGGTTGAATTGTTAGAAGCAATTTATAAATTTCTATTGAGTAATTTCCTGCACAACTTTTGTTTTCCATTTTCAGATCGCAAACCGACGTGTGAGTCTCCAGGATCGGCATGTTATGATCCACGATTCATCGGTGGTGATGGAGTTGTCTTCTACTTCCATGGCAAGAGCAACGAACATTTCAGCCTAGTATCGGACACCAATCTTCAAATCAATAGTCGCTTCATTGGCCACAGGCCAGCAGGTCGAACAAGAGACTTCACTTGGATTCAAGCCCTGGGAATCCTTTTCAACTCTCGCACATTCTCCCTTGAGGCCACTAATGCAGCGACTTGGGATAGTGAAGTCGACCATCTAAAGTTTACTTTCAACGGCCAAGATTTGGTTATACCTGAAGCTTCTCTATCCAACTGGTATTCTCCAGAGAAAGATGTGAAAGTAGAGAGGGTATCAAGCAAGAACAGTGCGATTGTGACACTGAAGGACACTGCAGAGATCCTGGTGAATGTAGTGCCAGTTACTAAAGAAGATGATAAGGTGCATAAATATCAAGTACCTGCTAATGACTGCTTTGTGCACTTGGAGGTTCAGTTCAGGTTTTCCAACCTCTCCCCTAAAGTTGATGGAGTGCTTGGAAGGACTTACAGGCCTGATTTTGAGAGCCCTACAAAGCCTGGTGTGGCAATGCCAGTTTTGGGAGGTGAAGAGAAATACAGACTCGCATCTCTTCTCTCTGCAGATTGCAAAACTTGTATCTTTTCTCCAGAAACTGGTCCAGTCACGTCATCACGAATTGATTATGGTACGTTAGACTGCACCAGTGGAGCGTCTGCGGGATACGGCATTGTCTGTAAGAAGTAATGGTGGACTTTGCTTCTCGCCAAGTGAATAACGTGGAGCCCGAAGTAGCTTCCAATTGAATAAACAAATGGTGTGAGCCTTTTATATGCCAAACGAAATGTTTTATCTGCTGTGTACTGTGTATCCAGTTATGTTCTATCGAATTGTTGCATCATACTATTGATGTGCTTGATATATAGATATGAAGTCATCGAATTCTAAGATACATAAAGAAAAGCAATATTAGTATTAAAAGCTAACTTGCAAGGCATAGCAGTAGCATCTCGAAAAGTGAAATAGATATCAATTATCTTCATGTTTATCAAATTGACTTGTAAAGGCGTTGGCAGAACAAACTTGAGCGTGAAGATAATTGATATTCATTCTTCTACCAGCATCAAAGTTTCAAGAACAGGGACCATACTGATTAGAAGTGCCATTCTCCGCACTTGGACACGGTTTCAACATACCCATGTTTCAGCCCATTTAAGTAGATGTATCTTTTCAGAACATGAACATGAGCTCCAAGATGCCCGTATCTTATGCCGTGTCTTTATCAGAAAATTCTCACACCAATAACACACTCGTATTCCGAACATGTTCTAGCCCATATCTTTACCTATGTATTTCAGATAAAAACATGTCATATTACATGGAGATGTGCTAGATCATGTTCACTCAAAGAATTTCAAGAAACACTTTTTAGAGACACTTCAAGCTTGTACCTCTGTATATATGAGTCATATGCAATAGTCCTACCT
Organism: Erythroxylum incrassatum; assembly: GCA_026546855.1. NCBI lineage: Eukaryota > Viridiplantae > Streptophyta > Magnoliopsida > Malpighiales > Erythroxylaceae > Erythroxylum > Erythroxylum incrassatum. Next base: position 23,748,739 of record JANVCL010000005.1, read on the forward strand.
TGGTGATATACCAAGTTCAACCAACACACACTAAGAGTCGCCTCCAAGATTTCACATCTATGTATATGAGTTATACACAACAACCTCTATATATCTTGGTAGATATACTGTAGATAGGTTAAAGTATAGTCATGTCTAACACCTTCAGATATTAACCAAGTCTAAGCAATGCTTTAACTTCTCTTTAGTAATCGGTTTTACCAACATATTAGTTGCAGTCTTCAAAGTGTGAATCTTTTTTGTTAAGATTTAGCCAAGTACAATCAATTCTTTGATTTTGTAAAACCTCACTTCCATCACCTTAGCAGCATCCATTTATTCTCGTAACTGGTTATAGTTTCCTAAAAAGTAGTTGGATCCTCAGTATTAATGGTAAAAGCATATGTAACTGAATCTTCTCAACTATATCTACTTGGTGGCTTGATGATCCGCCTCACTCTATTCATGGTTATACCATGCTGATGCTCTCTTCTTGACATTGTTTTATCTTCCAAACCAAAATTTCAAACCTCTTTAGCATCTGTCTAGGTTTTTCTAGTTCCATTTGTACCACTTTTAAACCAACATTACTCTATTGGCCTTGGCACATTCTCTCTTTATGTTTACCTTAACCTATGATGCTCCCTAAATGTTGTGTCCTTAAAGGTTACCTTAGAATTTTTTTGAAAGTGCTCAAAACTTTCAAAAGTTTACCTTATTATGTTCTACACCCTCCAATATGTTCCCTTTAAGACGTTTTGTCATCCCTTGCTTACCACATTGACCCATCCATATATACTATACTGCAATACTATCTTTCTTAGACTCTACTATTATAGTTTCTCTACTTATAACTGTATTCCCTATCAATCTGTAGATGTTATTGCCCAATCTTTTCCTTTTCATTATATTCGTCACAATCTTTACTACCTTAACATTGTTTCCATCAGTTTTATAAGATGCTCAAAGAGATCACGTTCTTCCTTAAATCAGATACATGTCAAACTCTGTTCAACATCCTAACGTCCATCAAATATCTTGATCTTGACCTGTCCTGCTCTAATGATTTCATAGCTTTATCATCCCTAACCATACAATGACAAAGTTTTCTAATGTGTATGACACAAACCAATCCTTTTTTGATGTCATATGGTGTGAGCATCTTATATCTATTATTTACAAGTCCTGAAGCTAACTGATTAAATTGTAAAGCATATCTTTGTGATGCAATATGATTACCCAATTAGCATTATATTAGTAGACCTTGACAAATTATCAATTTTCCTTTCATTCCTTTGCTTTTTCTTACCTGGACAATCCCTCCTAATATGTCTACTTTGCTTGCACTTATAGCGCTGGACTGTCTTTCCACTCTTAGGTTCAGATCTCCATTTAGACAAACCATCCCTATTGTTCTTCTTCCTTTAATCTTGATATCTCTTTACACGTAACTCTTCAACTTGAGAGCTTTCAGCAGTGGTCGATTCTCTATTAGTTATAATGCAATAATGTAGTGATGATTTCCTCCATACCAATTGTCTCCTTACACAATATAAATGTGGTCATCAAATACTCTTAAGAAAAAGGAAATACTCTTAAGAAAAAGGAAAGAACGAAGTATAATCACTACTTTATCCTCGTATGCAATAGACACCTTGAGCCTCAACAGATCACTAAAGATTTTATTGAACACAATGATATATTATTCCAATTATACATGTTTAACATATATATTCTCTACTTTAAATACAACTTGTTTATTAGAGAGTTTAACATGTAGCATCACTCTAGCTTCTTCCATATCTTTATAAGGGATGCAACCTCTATGACATGGTGCGGGACCTCATTAGTCAAATGCTTTCAAATACTCAAGTCTATAGCTCAACCTAGTTGAGCTCATCCCATATCTTCTGGTTTATTTTTCCATAACGTCATCAACATCGCTTTGTGCCAGTAAGTTCTTCATTCTTTATCGTTACAATATGAAATTCTTAGTTCCATGAAGCTTCTGCACTTTAAACCTTATGACTAAAATCATTATCTTCTCAGTTATGCTCAAATACCACTTATTAAGAAAGAAAACATGTCCAATAAGAATAATTAAGAAACAAATAAACAAACAAGAATAATCAATAAGAAGATTTTAATGAGTTTCATCCAATTGAGCATGATTACATCCTTGAGAGCCAAAAGTCACTAATTTTCTATTGATTAATCACTCACTCACTTAATGAGGATTAAATGTTTACTTTATATAAACTAGGTTTAAATAAGTATTCTTGACTGTAATATTTAGCTAGTACAATCCTTGGCAATTTTCTCCTTACCAACCCTATCCTAACTTAAATCAATTGATGAAAATTCCTTTTAGTTTTAACACTTTCTTAGTAGAAGCTGAAGAATTCGATGAAGCAATCACTAGAGATATAAACTACGAATTAAAAAGGCATAAATCCTTCTTTTGTATAAGGAAACTTAAAAAAAATTAAGGAGAAGCTTAAGAATCTCAATCACAAAGTCTATAATAACACTTATTATGCAATCATTGATGTTTAGGCAAAGTTAATTCAAGTTCAAAACACCCCTTTTCTTAGCTTTAATAGTTGTAACTAGTTACGAAGAAGAAAAAATAGCATTACATAACTACGCCTTCGCACTATAAGTGAATCTTTCCCTTTTAAAGGAGAGATGAAGAATTAAGTTTCTTAAAGAAGGGGATATAAATACTACCTTCTGTAAAAAATATCTCCTCTTAAGGAAAAACTTCAATAGAATTATTTCACTTTAAAAGGAAAATGGAAATGTGGCTTAATCTCAGGATGAAACTATGTAATTAGAAACTCACAACTATATCACAAACAAACTTTGTACTCCTTATAACTAACACTTTTCTATATATGCTCAAAACTCTTTCATCTCTAAGCAAATATCTAGCTAGGCGGTGGAATTCTTACTTAGACCCTTTAAAGTTATAGATGTGTTGAAAACATTATTTGATCTAAAACCTAATAAAGCTCTAGATCCTAATGATATAAATAAAAATTTCTTTCAGAAGACTTGGTCTCGTACTAGGAACATTTTCATTGAAGTAGTATTGGAGTTCTTCAATCATAGAAAGATATCAAAGGAACTAAATAATGCTTCCGTTTGCCTTATTCCAAATAAACCAAATCTAACTTCTTTAAAGATTTCAGGCCCATTTCATACTTAATATAATTTATAGCATCATTGCTAAGCTCTGAGCCTTGAAACTCAGAGCTATATTAGAACCATATATCAATCCATCACAAAGTGCCTTTATTAAGGGGAGACAAAGTATATATAAGATCTTATTATCGCATAAGGTATTTAAGAAGGAAAAATATGTAGCATTCAAAAAAGGGTTATGCAATAAAGATTAATTTTCAAAAGAACTTTAACATTATCAATTGGAAATTTATTCTAAACATTTTGAAAGCCGTTGGTTTTCTAACAAAATTCATATGTTAAATAGATCAATGCACCACAAATATCTCTTATGACATCTTAGTAAATGGAGAATAACAAAACTCATTAAAGTATCTGCCTAGGATATCCCATCTCCCTATGCTTATTCATACTTAATATGGAAGTCCTCACTA
>JANVCL010000005.1:23755529-23769431 GCA_026546855.1 Erythroxylum incrassatum
TTAGCAAACAAGTAAGACTTGAGAGGTCAGTATGATCGGTACTAAAACCAGTCAGCAATCAGTCGTGTCCCATCGCTCAGTCGGTCGGTCACCCCATCCGACCATCAACTTTCTCACACTCATCTCAATCGGTCGGTCACCCCATCCGACCATCAACTTTCAGCTACGATGCATGCCAAACTAATGCTTATCCTTTGTCTCTTATTGAGGGGTCCTAGCCCTTCCTTTAGGGACAGGATGTTACAGATTATGAATGTAACTTTTCTTCCAAGTTAGAGTGCCTATATATAGCTCATTCGAGCTTTGCTCTTCTTATTCAATCAAAGAGAGCATTGCTTGTATTCTTTTGAGGGAAAGTATATAAAGGTCGATTTTATCGTATCTCTCTTGTTTCCTTGTTGCCTTTGTTTTATTATTGCTTTCATAACTTTGTTTCTTTGAGTGTGTGAGGTAAACACTTCGAGGGTCATTAAAGGCTGAAGTCTTGCTTAAGCGAACTAAGTGAGATTGCCATGCAAAGAAAGTTGGTGATCAACTTCGGTGAAAGTTCTAATCCTAAGGTGACCTTTGTATCAAATAGTAGGGTGGTTTTGCAATTGATAGCAACGTGCAAGGAAGTAGAAACAGAAGTCGGCATTGTGACGGTCCTATCCATATTAGTCTGGCTAAATCAATAGTGGCACTACAAGCAATTGAAGTTGTTGTGAAAGAATGGAGTTTGAGGTGATTTGGTTACAGCAACTGTTGGTAGCTAGGGTTTTCTTAGTTCGTATCTAGGGTTTGTTTAGGAAGAAACTGGTGTTTGGTAAATTAATAAGGATAAAGCCTAGGTTTAAAATAAGTTTATTATATGGCTATAATAAGAGGTGCTAGGAATAATGAATATAACTATCTGTTGAAAGGATTTTTTGGACATAAGTTTAAGTATGACTTAGACTAAGAAAAGGATAACTAATTTATTTTTTGGATTAAAATAATCTTAAGATTAAATTAAGATATTTTAAATAAATAATAATGGATTCTTAATTTACAAAGTTCCAAACATGATTTTAACATTGTTTTAAAATCAGTTTTTAATTTCAAAATTAAAGTAATTATTTTCTTAATTTGATTAAAAATAAAAATTATATTGATTCCTAATTGAAATTTTTTAAAATTAAATTAAAACTAATTATTTTCAATTAGATTGAAATTAAATAGACTTCTTAAAACTAGGAAAAATATTTTCAAATAATTAAGAAAAGTTTTGTAATTAAATTTATTTATTTCAATTTAATTGAGATAAATTAATTTTATTATTTTATTTACGTAATGATTATTGTATTTATATAGAAATTTTTTTATTTATAAATAATGATTTTATTAATTTATTAGAAAGGTATTTTTTGTTTAACTTTTGAAAAGTGTTTTAATTTTTTATTAAAAATGATTTTTCTTTAATTTTTAAAATATTTTTCTAATTTATTAAGGAAAGATTTTTAATTAACTAAGAATTCGAATCTCGAAATAGATAATATAAATGAATTTGTTAATTAAATTAAAAAATTTATTTAATTTTGAAAATAATTTTATTTTAATATTAGAAAATAGTTTTCTAATTAAGAAAAATGATTTTTAATTAGATTAGAATTTTTTGTTTGGTAAATTTTGAAATTTGAGTTTTTCTAAATAAGTAAAAAGCATAATTTATTGAAAATTTTTAATTTAATTTTGTTAAAAGAGTTTAGATAATTGGAAATAGTTTCGAGTTCTATTTGAAAATTGTTTCCAAATCAAATCAAATTTATATTTATAATAAGAATTTAATTCATTTTAGAAATTATAATTTAATTTAATTATCCAAAGAGTTAAAAATATTACCTTAGATTACAAAGATCAATAACTACAAAATCAAACAAAGCTTGATATTTCATGAAGATAATTTGATTATATTATTATGAGAAATTGCATGCTTTATTTATATGTTTGATATATATTGAATTCATGTTAAATTGTATGCTTTTTAAGTGTGATATTTTACATGCAAATTTGTATTTGTTAAAACGAATAAAATTAAATTACTCATTAAAATATTAAGTATATGTTAAGAACATGATTATTATTTTTTATTATTTAAGAATAAAACAAAAGTTATGTTTATTATAAGGTTTGTTGAGTGATTTAAGTACCCTTTAACTCAAATATGTTTTTATTAAATTAGTGAGCCTGCTTAACTAAATTTGTAAGATTTAGATGAGTAACTCATGATCATATGAATTTAAACACAAGCTTAAGAATAAATATAAGATACGTTTTGGTAAGAGTTGTCACATAATATTTCTGTGAGTCACATACGATGTCATTGATAAAGATGTTATCTACCTAATTTAAGTTTAGTTGACTTGTTGAGAGACTCAAGGTTAACAAGATTTAAATGGGATCCTAGCCCATTAAAGAGACTAGAGTAATCTTTCCAAATAATAGTTAATGCTATTATTTCAAATAAAATAATAGGAGTAACCAGATACATAATTAGAGTCCTAATTTTATTTGGTAGATAATCGATTACTTGTTATTCTTACATTTATGTTTTCCTCTGAGTAAAATTTGCCTTATTAATATAGTTGATATTAAGTTAGTGAACTTAATTTCTTAAATATAATTTAATCCATATTGAGGACTTGATGCTAAAGTTTTAGAGATGTGTCAAAATAATAAGGATGATAAAAGGTATGGACATTTTAAGTTGACTAATATCTCATAAACTTCAAGGACATCGTGTATGATATATGTTAGCAAAATGCAAATCGTTGCATGAAGTTAAATTGAGAGGTATAATACTTTAATGGAATTGTTCCACTCAATATAGCCTATTAAAATCATAAACATAAATAGCTTCTATAGTACGATAATAGTTATCATAAGAAGAAAATGATTGCATAATTTTTCTTGCCTATATGTGATATAATAAAGATCATATGTATTCCTAGTTCATGCTTATGAGTATTTGATATTGAATATGGATTCAACATTATTATAATGTTCAATGTATGATGAGAAATAGATTGTTAAGTAAAAGTAGTTGGTTCAATCTTATACAAATAGTTTGTATATATTGAATCAAGAGATATTTATGCTTAACATAAGTAGCAAAAATATAAAGTAGGATAACCAAAACTATACTTTTATGCCACATTAGTTAAATTAGCATAATAAAAATCATAAAGTTATATACTAGGTATATGCATCCTTTTTATTATAAATCTTGAAATTTGTAAAACTTATTAAGTAGAAGAGAAACCAAATCAACCTTTTAGTGAAAGGATTATGAATGTATTGAATTGTTAAATCAATAACAATTCAATACATGTGATCTATTAGATTAAATAACAATTTATAAAAGGATGACTCTTATATTTCTTTAGATTGCTAATGTCTTTATATGATACAATGATATGTATTAAATGAAATATTGATTTAGAGTTTTGAAAAGCTCAAATTGTTTAAATCTAAGTAAAAATTAAGCATTAAGAATGTTGAATCACTTCAATAAGATCAATGTATTGAGATATAAATTTTTCGGCTATCTACAGATGATGAGATTCTCTAATAAATATCTAAATAATTAAATTTCATAAGATTATGAATTTTTATAAAGAGAAAATTCCAAAATAAGATATTGTACTATGCAATATTTATTTCTATCACTAAACCTAGTAGTATAATGACTTACATATAGTAGTTCTAATTAAATCAATTAACAAGATTTCATATTAGATATGAAATGCTAGGACTTTTAAAAGTAAATGATTTAATGATGTAATGCATAGTTGAAGTATATATTATCCACTAAGTTTAAAATTAAATTGGATAATAAAGGTTATGAGATATACAAAAGGTTAGATATAATCTCACAGACCCATTGATCAAATTGTTTGTTTCAATGTATACCTAAAAAAGGATGATTTTTAGGATAAGAAGTTAGAGTAAGGTGAAATTTGAAAAGCCCAAATCTCTTGACAATGCATACAAGTGGAACTAATACCTTTATGGATACATTTAATATATAGTTAAATGGTTATAAGACTTTGAAAGATTAACTTTCATGATGAATTCAAAAGTTTTGTTTTGGAGATGATTATGAATTTATCATGCCTACAAGAAAGTTAGTGGGAGTATGTAAAGACATATTGCTGACAGAGAATAATAATTTGTTTCTCAATTATTGCAAATATAATTATCCACGATCAGTTCATATTGGACATGAAAAGGTAATAACTTAATTATAGGAATAAAATCTATAGAGATAGATTAAAAGTAGTTTACCTATTTTAGTCTAAGTATATAGCACTAAAGGTGTTTATTATTTGAGATATCTAATACTTAATGAAGTATTAAAAATATTCATTATTTTATGTATAAGTTAATATTTGAGTTCAATGTTATATGGATATTAATTTTAGAAGTAAATTTTATTAAGGTATATTTTACATATAACAATATTATTTTAAGATTGGAAAGGTTCCAATATAGTAATGATTGTTAATTAAGCCATTATACATTTTTCATTTAGTGAAAATGATTATATGGATCAGAAGTTCTTTAGTGAACTTGGTATAGTTCCTTGCATTGTTTAGACAGTAATGTTTTATAGAATATTAGAGTCGTTAGGCATGCAAAAGGGAGCTAAGGTCTCATTAAAGATCCAATAATGTATTTAAGCAGTTTCTCTTAATTATGATGATAATAGAGATTAAAGTAGTAAGATTTAAGTATGTGCTCACTATAAAGAATCATGTTGAATTCTCTCACTAAACCATTGTCCTCCGAACAATAACATGATCATCATACAGTAATATGGTATATGATGCTTACATGATTAGCTTAATGCAAGTGGATAATTGTTGGTTTATGCTTTATAGTCAATCGGTTGAATGTAGTTTAGTGATATAATTGCTTAAAGATATTATTTATCTTATATATATTTAGATGTATATGATAAAATCAACAGGGTAAATATAGTTATTATTTAAATTTATCTCATTGTGGTGATTATATAAGTGATTCTTAGATTTGAGATCTCCAAAGCTATCTTGTATGTAGATTATTATATTTTGATACTACTTATGACTTGTTCTAGTAAAGTATAATTCAATCAGTATATATTGGATATGGTATGAACTATATAGAGATAGTTGAGTGATCAATATAAGATTCATCACTGTAAAGTAATTAAGGAAAATGTTTTATTGTTCTCGATTAGTTTTGATTCGGAAAATCCTTCGCTAAGGTAGATTAACACTTTGTAAACTAGTTTATAAATGTCATTAATTAAAATAATTACTAATGATAAAAAGTTATTATGATTAGACTTAAATAGAGTACACGTTATTTCTATACTCTATGTTTAATTGAAATATTGTATGGTAAAATGATTGAATTATACGAAAAAAATCATGCACAAAAAGGTTAGTCAAAATTACTTTGACATAACATTTAGGTGACCATGATGTGTTGTCAAACGTCAATCTTAATCTATGAATATACATTATTTAACTGGAGAATTATCTAATTCTAAATATAATTTAGGGTTATAATTTATATCTATTGCTAACATATTTAAGAACCTAATGGGTCATTGATAAATAGCGGGTTGAAGAAAGAAAGAAATATTTTAATTAAGCTAGTCTTGATTGTAAAATTTGAGGAACTTTATGATTAAATATGAGATATTTAATAAATAAGGATCAAATGGATCTTATTTGAGCATAATTAGTATTTAATTAGCATTATATATAATTTAATTTTAATTAAATTATTAAAATGTTCAAAACTATTATAAATAGGCTTAAGTTGTAAGAGAGTTAACACTCTTTCCCTAACTCTCTCTCTAATAATCACAGAATTCTCTCAATACGTTCTGTAAATATTATTAGAGACCAGACACTTGTACATCTATAATAGTTGAAATGAGCCAAGTTTGGAAGCGATTCGAGGGTTACAATAGGAAAATGATCAAGCTTTAGAATAAAGTGTGAATTATGATTTATGTGTCAATTATTTTATAAAATTTAAAATGATCTTAGCTTTTGAAAATCAAAATACAAAAAATTTCATAATTATTCTTCTGAATGCAAGATTAGATCTCAATGTGATTTCTCAACAGTTTTTTGTTAAATGTATTAGAGGAATAGATAACTGTATGTCTATCCTTGAGCCATAAAAAGAAAATAACGTTCTAATGATTTCTAAGAAATACAACTCAATCTTCCAGATAAATGATGTTTTCAAACTGAAAATGGAGTTCCAGCAACTAAAAAAGTGCAGGATCACAGCAGGAATTTTAATCATTCATTAAGCAAAGAAAAATGGAAGTACGCCAGATAATCAGATCATAAGCTCTGCCTTATTTCTAGTTTTCCAGTTGAGTGAAATTATCAACACATTATACATTGTAATACCTATTACTTGTATAAAAACAATAAAGTGGGCAACTGAAACCCACAATGGATTTCAAATCAAGACAATGACTCACGACAGTAATCGGAGATCTGATGGATTAAACGGTATCCATCATTAACACGTTAATGGAAAATTGAAGGCAAAAGAACAGAACCATTTTACAAAAAGTGACCTTCTTTTATCACTTGGTATTCTTTTGAGAACTTCGTGTTCAAAATAGCCAAATCTTGCAAAGAAATGTTGTATCTGTTGCTTCTCATCTTCCACGAGGATTGACTAGTTGGGAAAATACAGCACTTGTAGCAGCATCTTCTGCATCATCATCTGTTCCTGATCCTCCATCAATTATGCTTACACTGTTGTTAAACGGTTCAAGGGGCGTCAAAGGGATTCCAGGGATATGATTTGTACTGTTATCATCAGGCTCCCTGAGTGCAGATGATGTTTCCTCAAGCTGGAGTGCATACTCAAGATTCCACAAGACATCTCCCATAGATGGCCTATCAACACCATGCTCAGCAAGGCACTTCTCAGCTGTCTCACCGAATTTTTTTAGAGAAGCTGGATTAACCTTTCCAACCAGAATGGAGTCCATAATTTGATCCAGCATCCCCTTCTTTTGCCAGGTCATTGCCCATTCCGCTATATTAACTTGCTCCCTAGGGAGAACAGGATTTAGAGCTGGTCTGGTGCATAGAACTTCCATTAGAACCACCCCAAATGAATAGACATCAGATTTCTCAGTGAGTTGTTGCCTTCTGAAGTATTCAGGATCAAGGTAGCCAAAGCTACCTTTAACAGCAGTACTTACATGTGTCTGATCAAGGGCAGGGCCTGTTTTTGAGAGGCCAAAATCAGCAACTTTGGCTACAAAGTTCTCATCCAAGAGAATATTAGTAGTCTTCACATCTCGATGAATAATGCTTTGAGCTGCACCAGTGTGGAGATAATGGAGTCCTCTTGCAGCCCCAATACATATTTCAAGTCGTTGCTTCCAGGATAATGGTGGTAGATCCGATCCATAGAGATGACTCCTGAGTGGTCCATTAGCCATATACTCATAGACAAGAACCATTTCTGATCGCTCATCACAATAACCAATAAGAGAGACAAGATGACGATGGCGGAGTTTGGACAACATTTCAATCTCAGTTCGGAATTCAGCAAGACCTTGTTCAGATCTGGGGTTACCTCTTTTGACAGCTACGTTTGTCCCATCTTCAAGAGTCCCCTTGTAGACTCTGCCAAATCCACCTACACCAAGAAGCAGGCTCTCATCAAATTTATTGGTTGCATCAAGGATTTCTTGAAATGTAAAAGGCCGACCAAGGTTGGTTGAAGCCAATGAAATGCAGCTTGCTGTAGCACTCTTTTGAGAAGTTGTAGACATCTTTGTCATCGTTTGAGAGTTCCCATATAAGGGCAAATGAAGCCATGGTTGTCCTTGTTGAGTAGTCTTTAACTTCCGGGCTATAAAGCAACAGGAACATAGTCCAATTAAAGCAAAAGCAACAACAGCCCCAACAATTAAACCAACTATAATTCCGATGTTGTTTGCCTTTGAGGCTGATTCAGGGAGGAGGTCTCCAACAGAAGAAAGCCCATCTAAGCTTTTGGCTTCATTGCTTATCTTCAGAATCTCCAAACCATTCATAGTTGCGTTTGTAATATCAGATTGCATATCTGGACCAATGCTGACATTCAGAGTACCTGACTGCAACGAGGAGTTGGATACAAAGTCTCTGTAGTATGGAACGTCTAAGCCATTTGCGAAAGTTGACAGATCAAGACTCTCAACAGCTGTGTTGTCATTGATGTAGAGACTAAACACAAGATTGTTCAGAGAGATGCTGATGATATCACAGAAATGAACCCGAACAAAGTAGCTAAAATTTGGATTAACAGAGAAGAGCCAAGTTATATTGAAGTTCAAGTTTGCTACATTTGCATCTCCCATGGCTTCCGCTGTGGCATAAACCCAATTCGGTGCTATTTCAGTTGTAACTGTAGCTGGATATTTTATAGTTGCAGGACTAACTGAAACGTTAACAGCAGAGCTGTTCACGTGGAGGTACTTGGCATCATTCTCCCAAGTTCTTCCAAGTGTATCATTTTCAGCTGTGATCAGTGGACCTCCCATGTTTAAACGGTAAACAGTTTCAAAGGCAAGTTGAGAAAGACCATTTAAAGGAGTAGATGGATTTAGAGCCAGTGCTTGGTCAGGGAGGACAGCATCCGGAACAGAGACAACTTCAATTGCATTAACAAACGTGAAAGTATTGTTGGAAGGAATGAAGGAGAGAGTTAAGGAATCTGAAGTCACATTGACCGTATACTCTTTGAACAAATATGAACTTTTATGGTTCTTGAACGTGAAATTGTTCAAAAGCACAAAAGCATCTGTGACTACAGTAATGGACGCAGATGTCAAGTTTTGGTCAGGAATAGGATAAAAGTAAAGGCGGATCCAATGCCTACCCTGTTGCTGAATGTCAAATTCATATGAAGCTACGCCTGAAAAGACTCGAGCAGATTGATAGATTGGAGCTGGGGGAGTAGATTTGGAGCTAACAACAAAAGAAGTTGCAGTTTTTAACTTGAGAGAAGAGTGCCACGAATCAGGAACATAAGTTATACCTAGATATGTGACATTTTGTGAAGAACCACAGGCAATCAAGTAGTTGTCAGGAGGAATGAATGCAGCAGATGATGTGTTGAAACAAAAAACGTGTAATAAAAGAAGAGTAACAACTACATGCAAGCATTTCACTAATTTCATCTTCTTCGTCTGCAGACCCTCAAGCTCCAAAGAAACAAAGCAATTACCAACTACCATCTCAAGGAACAATAATCCAATCCAACAAAAACTTGCTACAATCCCAAGGAAAGACCAATCCTTATAACTCTTTTCACAATTACAAATACTTCAACAAACAATGCACCAAACATCAAATGCTACAAGCCCGGTTCTGAATCACTAAGTCCCAAAAAAGCAGTGCTCTCAGAACCAGATCTAACTGAACAAATTTCAACCTAAATGCGCTATCATAAAGTAGAAAAGAAAAGAACTTGAACTTGGGAAAGAAGGCAAAAAAAAGAAAACTTTGCTCAAATGTACACCCTTACCTGAACGAAGGAGGTAGAAGTGTAAGATAAACAACTTGAGTAGAGAAAGAAGTGTGCGTCGGGTCAAAGAATAAAAACAAGTTTGACGATAAATGGCTTCTGTTGCCGTAAGACCCCAACCCCATGAAGCAGTGGCAACTATAGAGCTATAATTAAAAACAACCCTTTCCAGGCTGGTAATTAGGCTGTCAAAGGCCTAATAAAAGCCCCGATGCAGGACCCCACAACATAGGAATAGGGATATGATAATGAAATTAGACTCAAGAGGTGCACTGCTACTGTTGAAGGAAAAGGAAATTGGTCGTAGAAGCTTTATGGTTTGTTTTTACTTTTCACTATTTATTTTTTAACTAGAAGAAGAATATGTGGAGGGAGGGTCAGTGGAGAGGGGTTTAGCTGTACAGGGACCAAAGATTTCTGGGACCCCCTTCAACACGGCTTTGAGACTAGCAGCTGGCTCGCAGTTTGCTAATGCGTCAAAGCTAACGGCGTTAGTTGATGCAGCACCAATATAGAATGGTCGTTTTCCTTTTGTCAGTTGCAACTTGCATGAAATGCTTTTGTACTAAATGGCAACACACCAACCCTGTACGATAATTGTAAACAGAAATTACAATTTACAATAATTGATATTGATAGTAATAAGTATATTTGAAAGGAGAAGAGATCTGCTGTGCCAACGGCTAAAATTGATTGGCACAAAATTAAGTAGCACGGCAACTCTCGTCTCGTCCCATTTGAATGTTTGTTCAATGATGAAAACCAGACCATCCTTATGATATGACAGTTTATGTTTTTGTTTTTAAATTAAAGAAACCGCCGCTCATGCACATGGCCACCATCACTATCGTCTACATCAGTTCCATTTCATATTTGTCATTTTGCGAAAAACAATTGCTTGCTTCATTGCTCCACCACCGACCGCTCTGCTATGCCAGTCAATCACGTATGCATAAAAAGGTCAACCGATTGCAAACTCTACCGCTGAATAAACTGTTAACTTCGGTTAGGGTCGACAATGATCAATTCATAAGTCTGCCATGTTAATGTTTTTAAAATAATTTTTTTAATTAAAAATATAAATAATATTTTTATAATTAAATTCGGATTTAAAATATCAAAATTCAGGCTCTTTTTGAATCTCAAAGCGACTTGAACTAAGGCTTAGCCTATAAACTACCCATTAATAAAAATGTGACCAATAGTAAACAAATATTAAGAATATCAACAGTATGATCCTAGCGAAGAAATGATATTTTACTTGAAGTTTAAAGTAAAGTCACTTTCTAAAATTGATTGGTGCTGTTTGCCCATTTGTTATTATAATCATTTCTTTATGTCTCTAATCTAAAGCTTATACAAAAGAAAAATAAGAATAATGACAATAACAAGTGCTTTTATTTTTACTTAATGAAATCTACTCGGGATAAGATACTCTTATCGTGAACCCTTTTCTACTAATCAATACCTAAACTCCACAATTTATGATTTGGAGTCTGAAAATAAACAATGTAGTCTTAAATTTTTTTATGAAAATATATGCTTAATCTTAACCAGTATAAAATGAAATTTAATATTTATAAGATGTTAAAATTAAATCTAAAGTGGTCGAACTTTAAACTATTCATACATTATATGTAATATCAATATTAACATGGTACAAATTTTGTAAAATGGTATCTTACGTTGTACACACATGTGGTACGGTAGGATTCACTTTTTTTAAAAAGAATCTTAAAGCAATTTTGATTATTTTTTAATTCTAATTATATTTATGAAATCTAACAAATAGAAATTTAACTAAATAATCTTACTTGATCATAATTATCTTAAACTTATGTTTCATCTATTTATGATTAATTTTAAACGTTTTAAAATGTTAGAGATTGACTTGTAATTTCTTCTAAACTTTGAATTTAGAATCACAGAAATTTCAAATGCCAATTATGAAATATCACCTTAAATAAATCCATGATAGTATTGCACAATCTCGTTTCGTTTCTCGTAATTAGGATGACCTATAGAGGTATGTAAAATATAGATATATATGGAATCAAAATATCACAGGCTAGTCAATTATGAAAAGGGTTAATTACTTTAGAGCTCCTATTGTTTCGACAATTATTAAAAGGCATTTGAATTTAAATATCCTTTACACATTTAAACTTTTAAACTAGGTTGGCAAAATCACACCCAAAACGATGATACGCAAGCTGTCACAAAGGTCTACTTTGGACTCGAATTTCTACCGTAAGTCGCGCACATAAGTGTTTCTCTCACACACAAAAGAACACAAGTATATAACGGAGTAAAGAAAGTAACAAGAGATATAAAAATAGCCGAAACTACTCTTTCATTAATTCTCAACAAAATGTCAATAAAAGATACAAATACCTCCTCCTCGAAGCATTTAAGCAACTCCGTACTCAAAACCTTTACAAGGAACTCCCTACTCGAAGCCCTTACAATGAGAACTCCCCCAAAAGCTCTCAACTCTCAAAGTTGCCTCCTCTGATCTAATAAATAAGTCTCAACTCTAATGAGCTATTTATAGGCTCCTCTAGATGACTAAGTTAGAATCCTGATAGGACTCTACTAGCTAAGATCACGATCTTATCCTATCTAATAGGATTAAGTTACATCACATTAACAAGATAAAAGATTTCCCTATTCAATAATGATTATCCTTATCCATGAAGATCTTTTCTATCTTCAGATGATCCTTCCACATGATCTTTATCTCTTAAAGCTGATGATCATCTACTGTAATCTTATCTACCACGTCATCATGTGCCACATCATCCACAATTGCCACGTCACTTCTAATCTGTTTCCACCATGGCCTATCCGCACATAAGTCCATCAATGCACGTCCATAGACAAGTCCATCTTTCATGATCAAGCTCAGTCATGGTGCAGTCTCTGTTAGCTATGGGTCCCTCTCACATGGAGGGACACCATCTTTGAATGCAAATGGTAGGCATGCAGCGCCTACCAATGTTGAATGGACGAACATGTTGTTTTGTTGAAGCCGCAATCGCAATTGTTAAATCAAATGCTGCATGCTTTTGTTGAATGGAGAAAGACAGCTGCAAAGGCAGCAGCTTCACGTGGTGGAGTGCCTATATAAGGCACTCCCCACTTCACAACAAACATGCACAAATCAGAGAGAAAACCAGAGCATTATTTTTGCTTTGAAGTTAGGTAAATTTTTTCTAAAGGGTTGGTGAGTGACAAAATAGTGAGGTTAGTATTTTTAAGTTAAGAAATATCTCGTGAGCCACTATTTTAGTTTTATCTCTGTATACGTACTATTTGTAAAAATGAAAGAAATATTATGAGTTTTATCCGTAGACGTAGCCCAAAGTTAAGGGTGAACTACGTTAAATATTATGTGTCTATTTTTCTCATTTTTATTTATCTTTTCACAAAATACACCCGCTGCGTCCAACAAGTGGTATTAGAGCTGTGTTTTCAATGGAGGCATTTTGCGAAAAGAAGCACATCACTGGGAAGAGAAAATTTCAACGAATTTTTTTAGCGTGATCCGTTCGAAAAGTTGACGTAAAACGGCAAAGGTGATGAATAATACTTTTACGTTGTTTTAATTAATTTGCAAGGTGACACACTGTGCAGTAACTGAGTCCTATAGTACTATTTGCGATACTATTCACAAGTTACTATTTATCGGGTCCCGCGACATTATTCCAGTAAGGCCCGACGACAATATTCCGGTGGTATTATTCACAAGTTACTATTTATCGGGTCCCGTAATTCCTATTCTGGTAGGGTCCAGCGGCACTATTCTGATCCCGTGGTGAAAATTTAGAAGATATCTTTTCTACCAAATTTTGACGTCTTAGTTCCATATTTAAGGTCGGTTTTTTCAAATCTGGCTTAATTTGGCAAATGGAGGTGAAGACGAGCAAAATGATCAATTTAAATGGTATGAACTACCATATATGGCGAACCAAGATGAAGGATCTCTTGATAATTACAAAGATGCATTTGCCGATATTTTTGACAACTAAATCGGAGGAGATGTCTAACGAAGAATGGGAGTTTGAGCATGAACGAGTGTGTGTTTATATTCGATGGTTTGTCGATGATAATGTGTACAATCACATTTGTAATGAGACTCATGCAAGAACGTTGTGGAATAAACTGGAGTAGTTATATGCTTCAAAGACCGGCAACAACAAATTATTTTGTTTGACAAAATTAATGCAGGTAAAATACCAGGAGGGTACTTCTATAGCTGATCATTTAAAAAATATGGAAGGGATGGTTAATCAGTTATCAAAGATGGGCTTAAAGTTTGACGACGAGGTGATT
>JANVCL010000005.1:23772571-23807308 GCA_026546855.1 Erythroxylum incrassatum
AAAGTTGCTGATTTAATAAGATCTGATTCACTTCCTGAATCACCAGCAGCGGATAGGACCAGAGCTTCTATTTACTCTATAATGTCTATTAATATCAATGACATATTCTATTAATATAATATGACAACGATATATTGATCTTAATATTATTATTAATGATTTTACATTTAAAAATGTGTGGAGAAATTATTTGTCATGTTCATCTATGTGCAAGTTAGTGCAATTGGTGTTTTGCAGTATGATATTGCTATTTGATTGCTACTACTACTATTTTGTTATTGTTGCTACTATTTTTAGTGATTTTTATTATTGTTGAGGTTTGCAAAAATGTTGTTAGTTGTTATTATGATCATTTAGTATTTTGTTGAGTATGTGGACTTATAACTTGAGTCACTTATGAATAATTATTAAAATTTAATAATAAAATATGTTTTTAAAGTTTACATATTTGTATGTTGTCAATTCATTAGGGCTTTTCTTTTTACTATTTCCCAAGTTTATAAAAAGTTAGGAATGACTTTGCATGTTACTTGGGTAAAAATCTCCTTAAGAAATAGAATATGACATGTTATCAAGTTGCAATTGTGTTTTAAGTCTTATCTTCAAGTTTACCAAATTTGATCCAAATTGACTCAAATCTTCTTCAAATATAACCTTTCCTTTGAAAGATGGAAATAAGATTTAGAATAAAATATAAAATGGTTCTAAGTACTAAATCCTATGAAAATACATAAAATACAAGCATAATGCTCTAAAAAATCATACTAAAAATATGGTGTAATTAACACATATCCCCTAAGCTGCATTAGGTTTTGAACTTGAAATTAAAAAAAGGGAACCTACAACTTGACAACAAATGCATTATCTAGAAGGTCCAGTGCAGAGATGTGTGCTATATTTACTTCCAACATACATACGAACTTATTTTCTCATATTTAAATGAGTCAAGAGAGTAATCCTTTTATATCTGATATAATTCACAATATGCTTACGTGAATAACAGTTTCCAATGGAAAGGTCAAGTCATTGGTAAATATGTTAACTTGAGGAAGCATATCATTGGTTATTTCATAGCACTATATAGTGAGATATCATTTGGGGTATCTTAGTAGTTTAAGGAGAGGCAAATGTATTTTTTGGCAATGGATGTTAGTACGTAGAGGGGACCTTATTACATACCCAGGGTCCCGTGAAAGGATTAAAAATGAAGGTAATGCGGAATACCTAGATTTAGTTTCATCTCTGATTCCGATGCCGATTCCGAGCTCTAAACGCCTCCGAATCTCCCGGGTCCTTTAGCGTAAAGGGCTCATCGACTTATGGGTAAGGCCTTTCTACAGTTTCCCCAAATCCTGAGCTTCCTTAACTAGTTAGGAACCTTATATTCGAGAATCCTCTTGTTGAGTAACTGCAGGAGACCTTACCTTTATATAGCTTCCATATCGGGCTTCCCTATCACAAGGCTGATATGGACCCGGTCCACACTAATTGGGACTCATTTTCTACCTGGACTTCGACCCATTGATTTAGATCATTTATTGGGTCACTTAATTATCTTTATCTAGATCAAATGACGTAACTTAACCAATAATTTTTTTAAAATCAAAATTGCAATTAATGTTATTCCAACTTTATGAGACATTGACAAAATTGCCCCTAAGGACAAAAATGTCTAACAATGGATGCAACCAAATGTGTGCGGACTTTATGAGAAATTATGAAATATGTCAATGCAACAAGTTGAACAAATTTCCAATCCAGGTAAACTTTAACCTTTACTGACTCTTGATTCTTACGTTAAAGGAATCATCAAGCTATGTAGGTTCTTTGGTGCAATTGTCTCGAATCCCTCGACAATCCTCGAGACAATTTTTGGTAATACTTTTATGATCTACATTAATGATACCCTAATATTAACACTATGAACAAGGTTACTAGGGAAGGGGGTAATGTTGCAATAAGGAGACGTGAGGAAGAAAAAAAGTTGAGCTGATGAGTAGCTTAGAGATAGAAGTAACATCATTGAATGCTAAGGAGACACAAAATGAAGAGAACATCGTCCTTAATGGTAAGAGTAGTTTAATACTCCCTCCTATTCAAAATAAAAACCGTTTTGCATATTTATTAAGAAAGTTAATGAAATGTTTGATATACCTTTATTAATTGCATGTTGAAGTGTCTTGACAATATAATTTGTGTAATCTGTGTAATTAAGATGTGAGAGAAATGAAAGGGTAATTTTAGAAGTAAAATCATAAATATGCATGAAAAGTCAGGAACGACACTTATTTTAAATAATAAAAATCCCTCTAAAACAATTTTTATTTTGAATAGAAGGGAGTAGTTGATAGGTGTTGTAATTTCATTAGTTGTATCGAACTACTTGTGATTCGTTATATTAGCTACTACAGTTCTAAAAGAACTTAATCAATTAATAACAAAATCTTCGTCTTCTTATTTCTTCTTATTCAAATTAGGGTTTCACATAATTTGTTGTAACACTGATAGGTGTGAATATATGATTTTCATGTAGAAATAATTATGTACCAAAAAGAAGAAAAACTAATCTATCGTAACAAACTAGACGAGATTCTCTGTACCGTAAACTAATTTCTACTCCCACACAAATGTGTGAATGAGATTTAATAGAACATGGTAGAAATTGGTTTACGGAAACAAATGATCTCTTTCCATAACAAACCCTTTTTTAGAAATAATTCTACATGATGATATGCTTGAGGGTTTTTCTTTCTATTAATTCTTTCTATTAAGTAGAGGTAAAGTTACGTATTATTGGACCTTTTCAGATTTTGCAACTCAATGAAAGAGTTCTTCTCAATGGTAATCAAACCTTAATTTAAATAGGGCTTGGTGAGATTTTTCAAGAAGATTAAGTGATTACTCAACTAATTAAAATAAACTACTGAGTTATATCCTTTGACGGATTTGACTCGTATAATTTGACTAACTCATTTAATCTCATATATTAAATTTGAAAATAAGAAAGACTAGGTTTTAAGATTGAGTATACATCGGGTTTTAAGATTTGAATTTCAGTTGTACAAAAAAATAAAAATTCAATATGAGCTAATATCTATAACTAATTAATAACTGCTTTAGATATGATTATCATTAAATATTTATTTTATATTTATATAAATTGTATTATTTAAATATTATTAAAATTATGAATCTTTATAATTATATATTTGTTTAATTTTTAACAATTTTGATAATATAGACTTATATAATGAAATTAAATTTAAAATATGTAACAACCGGTCGTAGTGTCCGTATGCGCCTGAAACTTCTTTGGCGTTGGCACTTGGCACACATGACAGCATCTAATTGGCTGAATTCCCTCACACGACGTGGCAACATAAAACTGAAATGCCGGGACTACCCTTCCGTCAACATCAGAATTTCCCCGACGTTTTTTCTCCTCTTATTCTCCATCTTCTTCGACCATCACTTGAATTTTCTTTTTCCTTTCTCCCGTGAAAATGAAGCTCTCAGCTTGTAAACTCACACTCTCTCTTCTCACTCTTTCACTCCTCCCGATCTCTCTTATCGCGACACGTCCTTACGTCCTCATCCTTTCGCCGGACGACCTCAAGGACATCTCCAATGACGCCGAACCGCCCGCTGACTCTTCCCCGCCCGAATGGGACGAGTTTGGCGACTCCAACTCCAAACCAGACCACGAGCTCGACCCTGGCTCATGGCGTCCCATCTTCGAGCTAGATTCCTCCACCACCGAGTATTACCATGACATGTCCGATTATTACTCCACTGTCGAGAAGATGCTTACCGCTGTTAGTGGCGGCGAGGTTCGGGTTGTGGAGGAGGCCGCTGCTCAGATCGAGGCGTTGGCCGTTGACGGGAACCCTCACGCTCAATCGGTGCTAGGGTTTCTCTTCGGGTTAGGGCAATTGAGAGAGAAAAGTAACGCTAGGGCTTTTTTGTATCATCATTTTGCCGCTGAAGAAGGGAATATGCAGTCCAAGATGGCTCTTGCTTACACTTATTCCCGCCAAGATGTAAGATTTATTCACTCGCGTAGTTATTAGGAAGTTTTTAGACTGTGAAGAAAAATAGTAGATAACAATTGTTACTTGATTGTAGTTTGATAGATGATTGGTTTGTTTGTATCTATGTTTTATATCAGATGCATGAAAAAGCGGTTAAACTATATGCGGAATTAGCAGAAGTGGCAGTGAATAGTTTCTTGATTTCAAAGGATTCGCCTGTCATTGAACCAGTTAGGATTCATAATGGAGCTGAGGAGAACAAGGATGCTTTTAGAAAGTCCAGGGGTGAGGAGGATGAGGACTTCCAGATATTGGAATATCAGGCTCAGAAAGGGAATGCTGCTGCAATGTACAAAATTGGACTGTTTTACTACTTTGGATTGAGAGGTTTAAGACGCGACCATGCTAAGGCATTAACATGGTTTTCAAAGGCTGTGGAGAGAGGGGAGCCAAGGTCAATGGAACTTCTTGGTGAGATATATGCAAGGGGAGCTGGGGTTGAAAGAAATTACACGCGAGCACTGGAGTGGCTCACTCTTGCTTCTAAACAGCAACTATATTCGGCTTATAATGGCATGGGGTATCTATATGTTAAAGGTTATGGAGTGGAAAAGAAGAACTACACTAAAGTAAGCTCTTATAGCTTGTCGGTATCTTTTTTTTTTGTGAACTAAAGAGTATTTGGAATCTTTGACTGTTCCATGCTGCATTCTATGCTCTGTCTCATTTTTCTCTGTTTCGTTACATTAAATCCCTTTTGTTTTACTAGGCTATACTAGATTGCGATGTTTGACTAGGAGAAGGGATTCTTCTTGATTTGCTATGCTCAATATGTTGACCTAAGAATCCTTCAATGTGGCTTTGGTTGCCTTTGGCTTTTAAATTTTGGTGTCAAACTTAAGGAATTGGCAGTAATCAACGTTTTTGAATTTATTCAGTTTATCCATTTTTTTTGTTTACTATCTCTCGTTGCAAGGTATATTTTATACCTCCTTCATGGTTTGGGCTGATTTCTAAATCTTGTCACTATTGCTTATACATTGCAATAGCTTCTTTATTTTTTCTATACAGGGAAGAAATTGATGAAACAGGTACAATATACAGCATACTGATGGTAAGCCTACATTCATCAGAATTCTGTCTCTGACGCATTCGTAACTTGCATCTTCCATGTCAACTTTGATCGAGTCCTGTCATGTCTCAGCACTCTTTTGTGACTACTAGTGGAATTTTGACTATAGATTATTTAGGAATTGTCATTTGGTTAAAGGCATAGGCATGAACGCAACATGAGAAGAATAGCAAGTTGAATATCTTGAATACCTCATCAGAACATTGGAAAAATAAACAAGTTAAGATTTTTGAAGGGGTCTCCTTCCTAGTTTTGGTCCAGCTGATTATAATTCTGGTATTTTCTTCTATATTCATGCTTTGTTTTCTAATTCCTTGAGAAGAAATGCCATAAGACCTGATAAAGCTGAGTGTGATTCTTCTGCTGGAAACATAGTTTTTTATGGTGTATCTCATGACATTCTTGTTGCTTGCTTTGTATTGTTTCCTTCTCATTCACTGTGTTTATTTGAATAGCCTGTATGTGTTTGTGTTCTGCGCATACTGCATTTCATTTTCCTCAATAACTGATCCCTTAGGTTATGGCCTATATGGAGTGTTTTGAGGTTCTTTTATAGAATGGTTCAAATTGGAATGCTTATGGTGCATCTTTTTATAGGCAAAAGAATATTTTGAGAAGGCTGCTGAGAATGAGGAGGCTGGTGGGCATTATAACCTTGGAGTAATGTATCTCAAAGGGATTGGAGTAAAGAGAGATGTGAAGTTGGCATACAAACTCTTCATATTGGCAGCTAATGCAGGTCAACCAAAGGCTTTTTACCAGCTAGCAAAGATGTTTCACATAGGTGTGGGATTCAAAAAGAATCTGGTCATGGTAAATTCCTTTTTTTTTTCTCCTTGTTTCTCGCCTCTCTGTACCTGTTATCTTTATCTGTATTTATTATGCCCTCGACAATTTGTTCTTCTTTCCTAGTTCTTTTTTTTTCAATTCATTATTGGGGATGGATACTCCTCTCATTCCAAGACACCTCAAACTTCACACGAACCAGGTGGTTATAGGGATTGTCTTTTTTTTTTTTGAATTCTTAATTTCTGAAAATGACTAATATTCATGTCACCTTTTTCCTTTTCTTTAATATTTTACACCAAGTACATAAGCATCCCCTTGGTCTGCAGAAATACAAAAATGCTTCATTTGGGTTGAATCGCCTCTTTAAAGATTTATCTGATTTCATATATTTTAAGATATATTTGTTCTCTGAGCTTGACCAGCAGGCAATAATATAAAATGAAGTTAAAATGTCTCCCAAATGTTTTTTGATAAGTTTGTAGTTATTCTTGAACGATTGAAATTTAAAGATCTATTGATAGACTAGTGTTGATAACATTGGGTTCTAACTGCCCAAAAGACACCTAAGAGGGTACAGGATTGTCCTAACCTTATAAGGCTTGTTAGGCTCTTTCTTCTAGTTGATATGGATATTCAGACATTTAGTACACACCTCATGCTCACAAATGAAATTTGGTGTGCAAACTTTGGAAGAATGGACATCTGTGGTTTAGATATCATGATAAAACTGTGTAAACTCCACCCCAAAAGGCCTTTTGAGGGGAGCAGGATTGCTCAAGTTTTACAGGGCGTGTAAGGCTCTTGCTTCTAGTCAATTTTGGATATTGATGCACTGAATAAGTAATATGGGCCTATCCTTTATTAATATGTTTAAACCGTAGCGAATTTTATGTTTTAGACCTTGTATTATTATTTTCATTGCTTGTAACCCTTATGTTTGATCATCTGTAGACATGCATATATCACTTAATTTCTGGTTCCAGGCCACTGCATTATACAAACTAGTCGCGGAGCGAGGACCATGGAGTTCCTTGTCCAGGTGGGCTTTGGAATCATACCTAAAAGGTGATGTGGGGAAGGCATTGTTGTTGTATTCTAGAATGGCTGAATTGGGATATGAGATTGCTCAAAGTAATGCTGCATGGATTCTTGACAAATATGGGGAACGTAGCATGTGTATGGGAGAGTCTGGTTTTTGTTCTGATGGGGAAAGGCATCAACGTGCACATTCATTGTGGTGGCAAGCTTCTGAGCAGGGTAATGAACATGCTGCTTTGTTGATTGGTGATGCATATTACTATGGTCGGGTATGTATATTTTTGTTCGGTTATAAATCAGCTAATGCTTTTTGTTTATGCTTTATGAAATTTGAATCATAAACTTAAAAACTATTTCTTTATCAAAATTTTGCCTATTTTACAGGGTACTGAAAGAGACTATGAGCGTGCAGCTGAAGCTTACATGCATGCAAAATCTCAATCCAATGCACAAGCCATGTTCAACCTTGGTTACATGCATGAGCATGGACAAGGACTTCCCTTTGATCTTCATCTTGCCAAACGTTACTATGATCAGGCCTTGGAGATAGATTCCACTGCAAAATTACCTGTTACTTTGGCCTTGGCAAGCTTGTGGTTACGAAAGAACTATGATGGCAGTTTCCTGGTAAGTTTCTGTTTGTGTCTAATTCAGTACTAGGAAAATATTATATAATATTGTAAGATTTGCATTCTATGCATAGGCACAACAATTAACATGTTGACTTTGCTATGGCTTCCTGAATCGTGTACCTGGTAACATTTTTTGTGTACTGAAAATTATTAAATGCTAACAAATATGCAAGTTCCAGCTTACCATAATTTATTGGGATAGGGGCTTCAAGAAGTTAGTTGTAGATGTTTGAGATTATATGTAATTATTTTGTCAATGTGGCATATTTTTTGTGGATGGTTATCCGAAACTGCAGTTTTGTTATTTGTAATATGGATGGCACATGACTTGTCTTTTCTAATAATAATCTTATTGCCTCTTACGATACCCACTCCTTGTCTATAGCAAATTCCAAGCAATCGCCATGATGGTTAATTTGGGTTGAGAACAGGCAGGGTGGAGTTCTGCATTGTTTTTGTAAGTTATTCTCACAAAGACTTCAGCTTACTAATCCAACATATTGCTGTGTTTCCTTTTAGGTACACTTGATTGATGCATTGCCTGAAGTCTATCCAAAAGTTGAAGATTGGGTAGAGAATGTGATCTTGGAGGAAGGAAATGCAACAATTCTAACTCTATTTGCTTGTCTCCTTACTGTTCTCTATCTTCGTGAACGGCAACGAAGGCATGCTGTTATTGGTGCTGCTAACATTGGTGTACCACATCAGCCAAATCAACATCCTGTCGTTGCAGCTAATTAACTGGCAATAGTGATTGATCCTTTTAGCTACACAATTTCTTTATACTTCTTGAGTAGAGCATGCTCTTGAATCTCTTTTTATAGTTTGACCTACAAGGGGTCCAACTTTACATTGCAATACCGTGTACAGATGATCAGATCTCTATTGGTAGAGCTGTGTTGATTTCAGGGACATTGTACCACAGTGAGACTGAAATTTGGGCACGAATCTGAATGTTTGGCCTCACAATTCGACTTGTATTTAGAAAGTTGTCAGAAGCAACAATCAGTTGTGAAAGAGAATGAATTGAGTTTGTACAACACGATTTCATCCCAAGGCTTTTTTCCTTTGATTTTATATGCCTACCCAGAAATAATGAATTGAGTTCGTAGAGGCATTTTAGACACTGCTATTGAAATAGCTCGCCTAACTGTGCGCGCTGAGAAGATCGCCCCTTCCTTCACAGGTATTCACTATTAACTTGCTGATCTATCCTACGATCAGATTGCTTTATATTAAGTGAATCGCCATGAAGTCCAGAAGAGGGACATCAAGCAGAGAATATCGCAGATGGTCTGTTGACTTAATATAAAGCCATCGACCTTTCCTTGATAGGTATGTATTGTTAGTTTGATGGCCTGTCCATTTTTGTATTTTTGTATTTTTGTTATTGTTTTTAGTTTATGTTTCCTGTTTTTTCTAAATCATAACCATCCATATTACTTGTGGCGCTCCACTCCTATCAAACATTTGTGCCCATACGTCTTTCTGGCATTCGAGCACATGCCTAACGGAAGCGGTGCACCAACTACATAACTTTCACTTATTGATAACATCATAAATTAAAACATAAGAATCACCATGGCTAATGATAACATCATAAATTAAAACATAAGAATCACCATGGCTAAATCTCAAATTCCTCATTTTATTTTTTAAACAATATATATAATGTAGCTTTACAACATCTATATATGTACATTATCAAAAACATGTTAGAGTTTACATCTCTATATACATAACATGCTACATATATTAGGAATTATACAAAAATTTATCTAAATCTCTCAGTTTTGGCTGACCGACCTTTGAATCATGTCTTTTATCCAAAATTAGTACTAGTTTTCTTCTAAATTGACTTAGAAGCTTTATTTTGTAAACTCCTTGAGTTAACCATCTTCGATTGTTCACTTATGTTACATAACATAATAATCTAAGCAATCACATAGTTCATATCATTTCAAGTATCATCATGTAGCATCATAAAACACCTTGTACACAATTTTCATATTTCTCATTCAATGTAATTTAATAATACATTACAGTCATTCAATTCGTACATACATCAAGTATATATGTAATGCTCATGAGATTCACGTTCGTTTATTTTGTTACTGTGACCGAGTGCCTCTTTGTATCCGTTGTGAATATCGGGCTCATTAATACTGTCTCTTATCCATTGGGGATATATGACTCATTTACATATTGAGCTAGAGACTCTTAGCATGTTCTGAACTTTAAGCTCTTTTTACTGGTGACTCTAGTCACAACAGCCTTTATCTTTCATGCATTCATGTAATTCAATGCACCACATATATTCAATCAATCATTGTGTTCAATCAATCACATTTATAGTTTTATTCACATTTGTTATCGGACCTTGGTCTGACATTCAACATTTAAGTTAAGAAATCACATATTCAGTCAAATTCACATTCTGTAAGCACTTTCAATATTATTGATGCATCAAACGTCTCAGACATTCAATGTCCGAAATCAGTAAATACATCACATAATAATTCCATACATAATTTAAACAAACAAATATTCATAGTGAGACCATCTAGGTTACTTAGTTTACTCCAGGTATCTATTGCCTCGAAGTTCCGACAATATCTGGACATTGTCGTTATAATTGCTCTTCTATATCATGCAACACACATTTATACACATCACAACTTTACACAATTATATAAGTACTCATTTATGCGCGTGCGCGCGCACGCGTGCACACACACACACACATATGTATTATGTACAATGCTGGATTATGTACAATGCATGTTACAATGATAATTTCAGGTGCATTTCCTTAATACGCGTTTCATAACTAATTAACGTCATCTTTAAATCATCCTTTAATACCTAATACACTTTCCGTACTTTAATTACTCAATTCATCGTCAACTAGGCTCATTTAACTTCACATTCAAACCTAAATACCTTATAGGAAAACATTAATAAGTCAATAATGTATAAATATACATGATTTTGGGACAAAAGGTATAACCTTTGCCGTGGATGTCGGATTAATGTCATTCCAGAACATTTTCAAAGAGAACTCTATAACTTCCGTAAAGACTCCGAAAAGAGATTTTGCCGTCTAAAGAGTCAAAACCGCACATTTATGTAAGTGTCCCGAGAATGTCCGCCCCGCGGACATATGTCCCTCCAAACGGACATGAACGGAGATGGCGTGTCAAAATTCCTAAGAATGTCTGCCTAGCGGACCTGAAATCTACCTAACGGACATATGAGAAGCATATCTCACATAACAGCATTTCCCACAATTTCTACATATATACTACATCATTTTACACCAAATTCTCCAATATTCACTTTCATTTATGCAATTTCATTATATACTACTTCAACTACCATATTAGTTGCATTAAAATACATAAAATTCTACTCATTTGATTTATCAATCATAAATATATAACAAGACATATCACTATTATTTTATGGTTTACTGAATCCTTACTCCTTCCCTTTCTAAGTGTATTATTAAACACGTCCATTGCATTTCTTATCATTCCTACCTCAATTCCTCTTCATTATCACCTCCATTTCAATTCAAAACATCCACAAAAACACATCATACAAGATTATTGATCATAACCCCATAAACAGAACGTCAACTATGTCTATGCATTCTTTAATATTTCAGTACACATTCAACTCCATTGTCACCTTTCCTTTATCTATAAATTATCATCCTAATTCTTCTCACTTTGAGACACTATACTATCCCTTTCTTTCTCTTTTAACTCACTTTACTTCATCTCTATTACAATTACTGACGTTCACGTTATTACACACCAAAATAGAACATATTCATACACACATTCATCTTCAATTTTTTGCACGTGTTTCTCTTCATTTTTCACCTTCATTTCATTCCTAACTATCTCCTTAATTTATCCCATTTCAAAACACTATAGTACTATTTTTTATTAGCTCTAAACTCGTGTTAGTTCATGTCTAAAACAATCAAAGAAACTCACTTAATATACCAAGAAAATAGAACATAAATATCCAATTTACAAGTCATATTTTTTGCACTTCTTTCTACATCATTTTAATGATCTTTCAAGTTCAAACTAATCTCTACAACAACTTATGAAAAGTTAATTATCTTATATGTAGAAACAAGAATTTATATGCACATTTCATCACTCACGATTCACACATATAATTTAATGATCATGTCATTAATCTCAAATTATTCATCATATTAGTTTGATTTAACACTACCTATGATGATTAAAGCATAACTTATTTGATTTAAATTCAAAATCTTCAAACTCTTCAAGAATACTAAGAAGTCCTAACTTTTCATACAACCCACATATAACATTATGGAGGTTGGGAGGTTTAGGTTTTTTTGTGGCAAATGAAGAAGACAACAAGGTGAGAGTAGCAAGTAAAAGATGAGAGAGCTAGGTTCAACTTGAATAGAGATTGGTGAGAAAATTCGTGAAGAAGGTGAAGAAGAAAGTCACGAAGAAGAAGAAGAAGAAAGCAAGATTCAAGACAATTTAATGGTCTTCCAAGTAATTAAGAGAATTGTGGGATAAAGATATGGCTTGGCAAGTAACACTTGTCACTTGCCATATGTCCAATCTCTATAAGTTTAAACTAGGTTATCTTATTTAACTAATCCAATCAACTCTAATTTTTACTCCAATTGTCTCTCAATTTTTAATAACACTTGTTAATAAATCCCAAAGTCATTTATCAAAATTTTCATTGCCATTTGACTCTTATTTCAACTATCACTTATCAATTATCTTACCGCTTGGTATTTTTTTAGTCTAAAAATATCCAAAATTTTACCAAAAATTCTAGATCAACAATTATTATCACCAAATCAATTTTCAATATATATAATCCACAATTCTCAATATAATCACATTTATAAATTAATTATACTCGGAAAAATATCAATGAATACATGTACAATCATTTTAATGTGTGCAATAATTAATATTCACATGTGTGTGTGTGTTATATTATGCATGAACATGAAATGCACTTTCTAACTTCTCAATAATCTCTCATGTACACTATTCTAGGGTTCTAACCTTTAACATGAGATAACGAGATGTTACATTACCATTAATCAAAGTTGTCGACAAGTTTATAAATGTTTTCCCTTTACTTCCGCCATAATCTTTGTTTCTCTCTTTGTGCATTCTAGAAAGCTTTTATTGACCTTCTACCACATAGTTCTTATACTTTTTACCCTAAAAACTTGAGTGCATTAAGTTAAACCTTGACAAGGATGCAAAGATTTGTACTTTTGATTTCAAACATATTATCAATGTGATTACTATTAATATTAATTTATGAAGGTTAGTTCTAGAATAACTTGATTCCCATTGTACATTATTGTGACTGATATGAAATAATAATTTAGAGTGTAGATGGAGATGTTGAGGTTAACAAGGAATAGTTGTTTGTAAGATTAATATTTTAGATTATGATTTACTTGATTCAAGCAAAAACTTAAGTGTGGGGTTGTTTGATAAATGCTTATGTGAATATAATTATACACCCATATTTAATGTGTTTTGCTTGATAATCATTAGTTTTATAATCTTTTTGGTGCTAAATTTGCTTCAAGTGCATTTTTAAGTAATAATTGCCTTTTTAAACCAACAAGAGAGGAATTCAGACGAAATCATAGAATGGAACAAATATTTGAAGTGACTTGGACCTACACGACCTTGTAAACTGATTATGTTAGTCTTTGTAATCACGTGGAAATTGAAGAATTTTGGTTATGATTGTGTGGAGTTACACGCCTGTGTATATTGATATACATATGTCACGTTTCGGTACCACATCGGGCACATGACAACCATCATATACCTAGGCTAAGGACACTCACGGTATTCTTAATCCAACTATGCAAGGCTAACTGAATATCTTTTAAAATCATTTGGACAACACAACGGCTATATTTTAAAAATCTCAAAATTCAATCAAAACACTTGCAAATCAGTTTTTAACGTACTTCTATATTTACATTAAAATTCTACCACAACTTCTGGACTTTTAAGTCCGATCAAAAGCAATCTCAACAATAATACTAAAGGTTCATACATAAGGTCTTTTACAAATAGATAGTCAAGAGTTAATTTATAAAATCATAAAGCATATCAATATAACCAATCTAATGAAAACAATTCATGAGCTACTATATAAAAAAATACAAAACAGAGACTACTCACGTGTGGTAATGTCCCGAAAATGTCAAAAAGCGGCATGATCCACTCAGAGCTTCAAGCTCACTAAATTAACTTGCATGGTTGGAAAGTGAGGGGAGGAGTACACT
Organism: Erythroxylum incrassatum; assembly: GCA_026546855.1. Taxonomy (NCBI): domain Eukaryota; kingdom Viridiplantae; phylum Streptophyta; class Magnoliopsida; order Malpighiales; family Erythroxylaceae; genus Erythroxylum; species Erythroxylum incrassatum. The sequence continues at coordinate 23,786,537 of JANVCL010000005.1, forward strand.
ATGTACTTAATGAGCAGGAAAAACATATTTCGCAAACAGAACTTGATACATACCAAGACGGTCTAAATAACCTAAGGACGAGTTTTCTTTTCACATATCCAGCATGCACATAACCACCTATAAAGTGAACATATATGACATAAAAACACATAAGCGTAGCCTATGACTCAACATATATTGATTAGAAACAACATAGGCTTAGCCTATTAATCACTTATCCGGTAAACATAGGTTCTAATTTCAATATATAAAAGCATAAAAGCACCACACGTATAAATCGATTCTTGTCAAAAAATCTAAGGATAGGCCGAAAAAATCATGTGTGTCGCCACTAGTTGGCCAAACTAGTGTACGCACCTACCGATTTCTGATGTTGGCTCGACTTTTATCCGTGGTGAGTCCAGGCTGCAGTCGACAAGAGTGTCATGATCCTAGGCGATGACCTCGTCGATGACCAAACCAATAGGGTTGAAACCACTCGCAAGTCCCGTAGAAGATGTCGATACGGGGACTCGACTTTTATGCACCAACGTTAAGGGTACGGGGGTCGCTTAATCTATTATGTCTAGCACACGATTGGCCAATTGTTTCTTCACCAATCATAAAAATTATTAACAAAAATTAAGTAAGTAACAATGTCTTTATTTATCGATCTAATTGATAAAATGGAACCTTCTATGGCTCTAAGCCAAAAGAGAACACATACATGTAGTATACATTACTCGATTATGCATATGTAAATTCCAAAATATTATGTCATGCAATAAAAGTCATCTTTTACACTCCAAGTGTAATGTTGTTCAAAAATGTAATTTAAGAAAATAAAACATTGTCCTTTGCACTTCAAGTGCAAGTTTGTTGAAAATAATATTATTTCTTAAAATACGTAATAAAAACATCAATTGCACTCTAAGTGCAAAGAGTTATTCAAACAATGTTGTTTATTAAATATATAAGTATACCAACATTTATTTGAGATTTAATTCTACTATGCATTACTTAGGTTCAAAATTCACATACAAGTCATCATGCATGTCTTGGCATGTCCTAATCTCATTTGAGAGATAAAATTTTCCCAACTAACCTCAAAAGAAGGTGTACACTCCCTTGACTTCAACAATCCTTGGTACAAGCTTCTTGATTCACAGCTCCCGAACTTTTATACATAAAAATATATAATATATTTACCACTCCAACATGTATCTTATATTTATACACAATTATATAAGTGTATAAAACACAATATCGCTATCTTTAAGCTATAGGAATCGACCATTAAGCTTCTTACATGGTTACTTCCCTTGCTATTCACATTAGCTTTTCTTTTGCATTTTTCAAGGTATTTAATGCCTTTAATCCAATATATACTCATTTCAAAATATAATTAAGCACATTTTTATTCAAGCACATTAGGTTATTACTCATCAATCTAAGCAAAAATTCAAGTTTATTCTAAGTAAACATGAAAATCGTTTTCCAAACCATATCTTTATGAATCCTTAAATCCTAAGCTAAGTTCACTTAGGTATTTTAACAAACACCTAATGTACATAACTTTCAAGTCATATTTTCAAGACTTTATCATAGTAATTCATGCTCCTATCCTGTTCATAACTTTCAAGTCATATTTTCAAGACTTTATCATAGTAATTCATGCTCCTATCCTGTTCTATAACCAACACTTCTAAACAACATCACATTTCACCACTCCATTCAATCCAATTCCCTTCATTTAAGCCATATTCATTATAATTATACAACTCATTATATTAATCTATTTCTTCCCCATCATTTCAATCAAGCCTTATTCAATATACACTTTCTTCATTTTTCATCATCAATTCACATTATACATATATAATTAACACCATAGAATTTATTTAAATCATCAATTTCAAAAGATATTTAAAAAATTACAAACTTTCACCAAAACGAGAACATTTCGGTTTGACTTAAGGAGACTTCTCCATGACTCATTTCATTAATCTAAATCATGTTTCATGTGCATTCAAGCATGGAGAACAACATATCTTAATACCAAACTCAAAATCATAATGTAGAGAGAGATAAGACAAAATTTATCTAAGCTTTCCTTTGATGATATCTTAAAATCCTTTGAGAATTTCTCAAATCTAATGATAGATTTTAGTTTTTTGATCTCAAATTAACTTAGAACACCTTAATGTGGGTTGGAGAATAAAAAAGAATGGTAGAATTTTAGTGATGGCCGAATGGGTTTTTCTTCTCCTCTCATCTCCTTTCTTTTCCTTTCTTTCAATTAAAACAAAATGTTTCTAGTCTTTAATGGTGGGTGCACGCCCATACAAGGAAGAAGAGTATAGAATATTGACTCTTCTTTGACTAAATATGGTGAAATTACCTTTTTATCCTTATCTTTTGTGAAATTACCGTTATACCCTCCAAACTTTTCCTAAATTTGCAATTAAGTTCAGAATTTGGGAATGATCAAAACATTTGTTTTTATTTTGGTCCCTGAACTTTTAAAAATAATAATTAAGCTCCTTTAACTTTATAAAATTACATATTGATCCTCCAAGAATTGAAAAATTACATTTAAGTCCTTTAACTTTTAACAATTGACAAATAAGCCCTTATATACATCAACTTTTTCAATTAAGCTTTATAAGTGTTCAATAAGTTTATAAATCATGTCTAATCACCTCTAAGGCATTATAACACATTTAACTCAGCCACCATGTTCATATCCATCCAATGGACTTGGTTTTATACACTTAGAAGCTTATATGTCAGAAATCTTCAAGATTTAGCATACTAATAAACTCTAAGTTCATGTAAGGGCATATAATATTATAAATCACTGACATATATACCTAAAAGGATTTAAATACATCTTTGAGTTCATATACAACCATGTATATATCAATATACAATAATATCTCCAAGTACATACCAATATAAAAGGGCTCAAAGAGTCCGGCGTTATAAGTCCTCCCTTCTCAAAAGAGTTTCGTCCTTGAAACTTCTAAGTTGAGGATACAAATAAATGGAGATATTGATATCTCATAGTATCGTTAGACTCCGATGTCATCTCCTCGATCCTGTCGCTCTTCCAAAAAACTTTGGTTGTGGGAACCTCCTTGTTGCGTAACTTCTTTATCTGCCGATCCAAAATCTGAACTAGTTTTACCTCAAAACTCAAGTCTTCTCTCAGCTCTACTAGAGGTGTCTCCAAAATATGAGATGGATCCGGAATATACTTTTTATGTATCAAGACATGGAACACATTATGGATCATATCCAAGTCCGGTGGCAATTTCAACCGATACGCCACAGTCTCGCACACTTAAGGATACATAAAGGTTCGATATATCGAGAATTCAGGTTCTCTCGGCTCTAAAATTAGATAATACCTTTCTATGGTGATATTTGAAGGAAAACTATATCACTAACTACAAACTTTAATGGTCGTCATCGCCTCTTATCTGTGTAATTCTTTTCATGATCTTGGGCGACTTTCATCTTCTCTCGAATGACTTTTACTTTTTGAATGGTAACTTCTATCAATTCGGCTCCTTCGACTTTGACTGTATCAACCTTATCCCAACATAGAGGTGTCCTACACTTTCTCCCATAAAGTGCTTTATATGGTGGCATATTGATACTTGTTTGATGACTATTATTATAAGCAAACTCTATCAAAGGTAAGTGTCGGTCCCAACTCCCTTAAAATTCCATCACACATGCTCTCAGCATGTCCTCCAGTGTCTGAATGATCCTCTAGTACTAAACTTCAGTTTAGTCACCAAAGATCTTTCAAATTTTGGCCAAAATCATGAGGTGAATCTCGAATCTCTATATGATATTATAGAAACTAATGCCCTGTGTAGCTTCACAATCTTATCGATATACAACTTTGCTAACCTCTCAGCTTTGCTAACCTCTTCAATGAGTAGGTTGTGTGGATAGGCATAAAATGAGCAGAATTCGTCAATCTATTTACTATAACCCAAATAGCATCGTGACCCTTCGATGTATGAGGTAGTCCAACTACAAAATCCATTATCACATGCTCCCACTTTCGTTTCGGAATAGGCAAAGACTGTAACATACCTGCTGGTTTCTGATGCCTGCCTTAATTTGTTGACATGGAAGGCATCTGGCTACAAATTTCGCTATATCTCTCTTCATCCCTGGCCACCAATAACTCTCTCTAAGGGTTCGATACATCTTGGTCAAAGAGGAGTCAATATTCTAGACCCTTCTTTCTTGTATGGGCGTGCACCCCAACATTAAAGACTATAAACATTTTGTTTTAATTGAAAGAAAGGAGAAGAAAAGAAAAGAGAGGAGGCGAAGAACTCATTCGGCCATCACTAAAACTCTACCATTATTTTTTATTCTCCAACTTAAATCAAGGTGTTCTAAGTTAATTTAGGATCAAAGAATTCAAATCTATCATTTGATTTGAGAAATTCTCAAAGGATTTTAAGATATCACCAAAGGAAGGTTTTGGTAAATTTTGTCTCATCTCTCTCTACATTATGATTTTGAGTTTGATGTTAAGATATGTTATTCTCCAAGCTTGAATATTCATAAAACATGGTTTAGATGAATGAAATGAGTCATTTAGAAGTCCCCTTAAGTCAAAACCAAAATGTTCTCTTTTTGGTGAAAGTATGTGAATTTTTGAATATCTTTTGAAATTGAATGGTTAAATGAATTCTATGGTGTTAATTGTATATGTTTAATGTGAATTGATGATGAAAAATTATATAGAAACACATAGGCCTAGTTTATGACTCAATGTCTACTGGTTAGGAACCATATAGGCCTAGCCTATTAATCACTTATTGGGTGAACATAGGTTCTAGTTTTAGTTCACATAAGCAGACAGATATCACATGTATAAATCAAATCTTATTAGAAAACACATATCCTAATAAACCAAAACAATGATGCGTGTCACCACTAGTTAGCCAAACTAGTGTGCACACTTACCGAATCCCAATGTTGGCTCGACTTTCATCTGCGGTGAGTGCGGACTACAGTCGACAAGAGCGTCATGACCCTAGGTGATGACTTCGTCAGTGTTCAGACCTTAGGTGTGAAATCATTCGTAAGTCTCATAGAAAGGTGTCAATACAGAGACTCGACTTTTATGTACTAGCGTCAAAGGTACGGGGGTCGCTTAATCAGTTATGCCTAGCACACGATTGACCAATCGTTTCCTCACTAATAACAAAAATCATATATAAAAATTATGTATAAAAATCAAGTAAGGCACCATGTTTTTATTTATCAGTCCAACCGATAAAATGAAACCGTGCCATGACTTTAAGCCAAAAGAGAATAAATACAAGCATCATACAAGACTCGATTATAAATAAATAAATTTGAAAATATTATTTCATGCAATAAAAGTCATCTTTTGCACTCTAAATGCAAAGTTGTTCAAACATGTAGTTTCATAAATTAAAACATTGTCCTTTGCACTTCAAGTACAGGTTTGTTAAAACAATATTATTCGTTTATTAAATACACAAGTATACTAGCATCTACTTGAGATTCAATTCTACTATGCATTATCTAGGTTCAAAATTTACATAAAAGTCATCATGCATCTCTTATGATGTTCTAATCCCATTTGAGAAATATGGTTTCCCCAACTCATCTCAAAAGAAGGTGTACACTTTCTTAGCTTCAACAATCCTTGGTACGGGATCCTCGATTCACAGCTCCTGGGCTTTTATACATAAAAAATATACACGTATTTACTACTCAAACATATATGTCATATTTATACATAATCACATAAGTGTATAAAACACAATATTACTTTCCTTAAGTTATATGATTCGACCATTAAGCTTCTCACATGGTTACTGCCTAATATTCACATTAGCTTTTCTTTTGCATTTTCTAAGACATTTAATGCCTTTAATCCAATACATACTCATTTCAAAACATAATTAAGCACATTTTTATCTAAGCATGTTAGGCCATTTTTGTCAATCTAAACAACAATTCAGGTTTACTTTAAGTAAACATGAAATCCGCTTTCAATGTATATCATGACGAATCCTTAAATCCTAAACCAAGTTCACTTAGACATTTTATCAAATACCTAATGTGCATGACTTTCAAGTCATATTTTCAAGGCTTTATAATGGTAATTCATGCTCCTATCTTGTTTTATAACAAATGCTTCCAATCAACAATACATTTTACTACTTCATTCAATCCAATTCCCTTCATTTAAGCCATATTAATCATAATTATACAACTCATCACATTAATCTATTCCTTCTTTCATCATTTCGACCATGCCCATCCAACATACTTCTTCTTCATTTTTGATCATCAATTCATATTATACATGTACAATTAATACCATAGAATTCATTTAGACCATTAATTTCAAAAGATATTAAAAAATTCACAAACTTTCACCAAAAGGGGGACATTTCGGTTTTGGCTTAAAGAACCATCTCCATGACACATTTCATTAATCTAAACCATGTTTCATGCATAATCAAGCATGGAGAACAACATATCTTAACACCAAACTCAAAATCCTAATGTACAGAGAGATGAAACCAAAATTTACCTAAGCTTTCCTTTGATGATATCTTTAAATCCTTTGATAATTTCTCAAATCTAATGATAGATTTGAGTTCGTTGACCCCAAATTATCTTAGAAAACTTTGATTTGGGCTGAAGAATCAAAACAAAGAGTAGGGTTTAGTGAATAGCAAAAAATTGGTCTTCTCTTCCTCTTTTTTTCCTTTCTTCTCCATTCTTTAATTAACACATGTTTTAAGTCTTTAGTAATGGGATGCAGGACCATGAATGAAGAAGGGTCTAGAATGTTGACTCTTTTTTGATCAAAATATGATGAAATTACCTTATTGCCCTTAATTTATGTGAAATTATCATTTTACCCTCCAAACTTTTCCTAAATTTCTAATTATGCTCAAAATTTGGGAATCACCAAAATTTTTATTTTTATTTTGGTCTTCAAACTTTTGAGAAAAATAATTACGCCCCTTAACTTTATAAAATTGCATATTGGTCCTCTAAGAATTGAAAAATTATGTTTAAGTCCTTTGACTTTTAACAATTGGCAAATAAGCCCTTATGTACATTAATCTTTCCAATTAAGCTTTCAAAGTATCTAATAAGTCTGTAAATCATGTCTAATCACCACTAAGGCATTAGAATACATTTAACTCAACCACTATGGTCATTTCTATCTAATGGACTCGGTTTTACACACTTAGAAGCGTATATGTCTGAAATCTCCATGATTTCGCATACCGATTAACTTTAAGTTCATGTAAGATCATGTAACATTATAAATCGCTGACATACATACCCAAAAGGATTTAGACACATCTTCGAACTCATATACAACCATGTATATATCAATATACAGTAGTATTTTCAAGTACAGAACAATACAAAAGGGCTCAGAGGGTTCGGTGTTATAGTCGAGGACATTAGTCGTCCCCTGGAGCCGTTAGATCCCCCTCTCATTGTAGTCACTCTTCTTGGAGAGCAAGTGGGTTGTGATGAAGTATATATGGCCTGTGAAATAAAGATAGTGATGCTATGTTAGAGGCAGCTCTTATTCCCCTTAATCTCCAAGATTTTGAGGTGATATTGGAGATTGACTAGTTAGAGAGGTATCGCGTCAGGGTTGATTGTTTTAAGAAAGAGGTGCAGTTTGACCCTCAGGGTGGAGTCCTGATTAAATTTACTGGTGACTGACAAATATTCTTGAGTTGTTTGATATCGGTGATCAAAGCTAAGAGGTTGATTCGTTAGGGATTCCAGGCATACCTTGCACATGTGATTGACACTTCAACACAGAAGGTCAAATTGAGAGATGTCCCTATTGTGTGCGAGTTTCCCAATGTCTTTCGGAGGAGTTACCTGGATTGCCACCTGATTGGAAGTTTGATTTTACTATTGACTTGGTCCCGGGGACGACACCAATATCTATACCATTGTATTGTATTGCACTAGCAGATTGAAAGAGTTGAAGATTCAATTGCAAGAATTATTAGACAAAGGCTTCATCAGACCAAGTCATTCACTGTGGGGAGCACCAGTGTTGTTTGTCAAAAAGAAGGATGGGACCTTCTGCTTATGTGTTGATTATTGGCAGTTAAATAGGGTTACCATCAAGAATAAATATCCACTCCCTAGAGTCGATGACTTGTTTATTTAGTTAAGAGGAGCTATGGTATTATCAAAGATAGATATGAGATCTGGGTACTATTAGTTGATGATTAATGAGAATGATGTGCACAAAACTGCTTTCCAGACGAGGTATGGACAATATGAATTTATGGTGATGTCGTTTGGATTGACAAATGCACCTGCAACATTTATGGATTTCATAAATCCTTATTTAGATAAGTTTATCATAGTTTTCATTGATGACCTTTTGATTTATTATAAGGATGGAGAGGAGCATGCTAAACATCTCCAGATTGTACTACAAATACTTCATGAAAGACAGTTGTATGTGAAGTACTCAAAGTGTGAATTTTGGCTGAGGGAGATAGGATTCCTTAGGCATGTGTTATTAGGGGAAGGTATTTTTGTGGACTCGAAGAAAGTGGAAGTTATACTTGAGTGGGAACAACCCAAGAATGTGACAAAAGTCTGCACCTTTATGGGGTTAACTGGTTATTATTAAAAATTTGTTGAAGGTTTCTCAGTACTTGTAGCCCCTTTGTCGAGGCTTACCCGAAAGAGGATAAAATTTCAATGGGATGACAAATGTAAGGTGAGTTTTTAGGAGCTGAAGAGGCAATTGACTTCTACGCCAGTGCTCGCTTTACCTACACAGGGGGTTAGATATGAGGTGTACACTGATGTCAGTCACCAAGGACTTGGTTGTGTACTTATGCAGGTCAGGCAAGTGATTACATATGCTTCTAGACAGTAGAAGAAGCACGAGTTAAATTATCCTACACATTATTTAGAGCTTGTAGGGGTAATGTTGGCACTTAAGATTTGGAGACACTATCTTTATGGAGAGATTTGTTGTATATATACCGATCACATGAGTCTGAAGTACCTAATGACATAGAAGTAGCTAAACCTTATACAAAGGAGATGGTTGGAATTGATTAAGGATTATGATTTAATGCTTGACTATTACCCCAGAAAAGCAAATGTGATAGTCGATGCACCAAGTTGTAAATCCTGTTCGGTACTAACTGTTAGGCAAAATCCTTATATGATGCATTTGATGAGTGCGCGGAGCCTTGGGGTTGGACTATCAGGTGGTAAAGGATGACGGAATATTGCTAGCACGACTTGAAGTTCGGCTGATATTATTTGATGAGATCAGGAGATCACAGGTCGACGATCTCAAGTTATAAGTCATTCGGGAGAAATTGTCATTCGAAGAGAGTGAGGGGTTCTGATTGAGAGAAAACGAGTTGTTAGTCTTCAGAGACAGAGTCTGTGTGTCGAATGACGTGAGCTATCTTGGAAGAAGCTCACAGTTCAGCTTATGCTACGCATCCTAGTAGCACCAAGATGTATAGAACTCTTAGAGAGAGTTATTGGTGGCCAGGGATGAAGAGAGAGATAGAGAAATTTGTGGCCAGATGCCTTCCCTATCAAAAAATTAAGGCAAAGCATTAGAAACTAGCAGGTATGTTACAATTTTTGCCTATTCCAGAATGGAAGTGAGAGCATGTGACAATAGATTTTGCAGTTGGACTACCTCATATATCAAAGGATCACGATGCTATTTAGGTTATAGTGGATATATTGATAAAGTTTGCTCATTTTCTGCCTATCCACACAACCTACTCATTGGAGAGGTTGGCAAAGCTGTATATCAATGAGATTCTGAAGTTGCACGAGTTGCCAGTTTCTATAATATCAGATAGGGATCCGAAATTCACCTCATGATTTTGGTCAAAATTTCAGGGATCTTTGGCTACTAAAATGAAGTTTAGTACTGCCTTCTACCCCCAGACTGATGGTCAGTTTGGGAGCACCATTCAAACAATGAAGGATATTCTAAGAGCATGTGTAATAGAATTCCAAAAGAGTTGGGACCGGTACTTGCTTTTGATAGAGTTTGCTTATAACAATAGTTATCAGATAAGTATCAGAATGCCACCATATGAAGCACTTTATGGGAGAAAGTGCAGAGCACCTCTATGTTGGGATGAGGTTAGTACAACCAAAGTTGAAGGAGCCGAATTGATAGAAGTTACCACTCAGAAAGTAAAAGTCATTCGAGAGAAGATAAAAATCACCCAGGATCGTCAAAAGAGTTACGCAGATAAGAGGCAATGATCATTAGAGTTTACAGTTGGTGATATGGTTTTCCTTCGGATATCACCATGGAAAGGTATTATCTGATTTTAGAGCCGAGGGAAGTTGAACCTTCAATATATCAGACCTTTCCGTATCCTTGAGCGTGTCAGGACTGTAGCGTATTGGTTGGAATTGCCACCAGACTTGGATAAGATCTATAATATGTTCCATGTCTCGATTCTTAAAAAGTATATACTAGATCTATCTCTTGTTTTGGAGACACCTCTAGTAAAGCTGAGAGAAGACCTAAGTTTTGAGGTAAAATTAGTCCAGATTTTGGATCGGCAGATAAAGAAGTTGCACAACAAGGAGGTTCCCACGATCAAAGTTCTTTGGACGAGAGACAGGGTCGAGGAGATGACATGGGATCCTGATAATACTATGAGACGTCAATACCTCCATTTATTTGTATCCTCGACTTAGGAGTTTCAAGGACAAAACTCTTTTGAGGGGGGGAGGACTTATAACGCTGGACTCTATGAGCCCTTTTGTATGGATCTATACTTGTAGATACTACTGTATATTGATATATACATGGTTATATATGAGCTGAAAGACGTATTTAAATCCTTTTGGATATATATGTCATTAATTTATAATGTTATATGCTTTTACATGAACTTAGAGTTCATCGGTATGGGAAATCTTAGATATTTCTGACATATAAGCTTCTAAATGTGTAAAACCGAGTCCATTAGATAGATATGACCATGGTGGCTGAGTTAAATGTGTTCTAATGCCTTAGAGGTGATTAGACATGATTTATACACTTATTGAACACTTAGAAAGCTTAATTGGAAAAGTTGATGTACATAAGGGCTTGTTTGTCAATTGTTAAAAGTTAAAGGACTTAAATGTAATTTTTAAATTCTTGGAGGATCATTATGTAATTTTATAAAGTTAAGGGGCTTAATTATTATTTTCAAAAGTTCGGGGACTAAAATAAAAATAAAATTTTTGGTCATTCCCAAATTTTGGGCTTAATTGCAAATTTAGGAAAAGTTTGGAGGGTATAATGGTAATTTCAAATAAGCTAAGAACAAAAGGGTAATTTCACCATATTTAGTCAAAGAAGAGTCAATATTCTAGACCCTTCTTCCTTGTATGGGCGTGTACCTCACCATTAAAGACTAGAAACATTTTGTTTTAATTAAAAGAAAGGAGAAGAACCCATTAAGCCATAACTAAAATTCTACCATTTTGATTCTCCAACCCAAATCAAGGTGTTCTAAGCTAATTTGGGATCAAGGAACTGAAATCTATCATTAGATTTGAGACGTTCTCAAAGGATTTTAAGATATCACCAAAGGAAAGTTTAGGTAAATTTTGTCTCATCTCTCTCTACATTATGATTTTGAGTTTAATGTTAAGATATGTTGTTCTCCATGCTTGAATATGCATAAAACATAGTTTATATGAGTGAAATGAGTTATGGAGAAGTCCCCTTAAGCCAAAACTGAAATGTTCTCTTTTTGGTGAAAGTTTGTGAATTTTGAATATCTTTTGAAATTGATAGTTTAAATGAATTCTATGGTGTTAATTGTATATGTATAATGTGAACTGATGGTGAAAAATGAAGAAGATGTATATTGAATAAGGCTTAGTAGAAATGATAGGAGAAGAAATGGACTAATGTAATGAGTTGTATAATTATGATGAATATGACTCAAATGAAGGGAATTTGATTGAATGGAGTAGTGAAATGTGTTGTTGTTTGGAAGTGTTGGTTATATAACAAGATATTAGCATGAATTACTATGATAAAGTGTTGAAAATATGACTTATAAGTCATGCATATTAGGTGTTTAATAAAATTACTAAGTGAACCTGGCTTAGGATTTAAGGATTCGTAATGATGTGTATTGAAAAGCGGCTTTCATGTTTACTTAGAGTAAACTTGAATTTTTGCTTAGATTGATGACTAATGGCCCAATGTGCTTGGATAAAAATGTGCTTAATTATTTTTTGAAATAAGTATTGGATTAAAGGAATTAAACGCCTTGGAAAATGCAAAAGAAAAGCTAATGTGAATAGTAAGGGAAGTAACCATGTGAGAAGTTTAATGGTCGAATCCTATAGCTTAAAGATACTGATATTGTGCTTTATACACTTATGTGATGGTGTATAGATATAAGATACATGTTTTAGTAGTAAATACATTGTATATTTTTATGTATAAAGGCTCGGGATCTGTGAGCTTGTACTAAGGATTGTTGAAGTCAAAGGAGTATACATCTTCTTTTGAGGTGAGTTGGGGAAATCATATCTCTCAAATGAGATTAAGACATCTCAAGACATGCATGATGACTTATATGTGAATTTTGAACCTAGGCAATGCATAGTAGAATTGAATCTCAAATAAATACTAGTATACTTGTGTATTTAATAAACAACATTGTTTGAATATCTCTTTTCATTTGGAGTGCAACTGATGTTTTTATTACGTATTTTAAGAAATGATATTATTTTTAAGAAACCTGCTCTTGAAGTGCAAAGGACGATGTTTTATTTTCTGAAACTATATTTTTGAACAACTTTTTCCTTGGAGTGTAAAAGATGACTTTTATTACATGGCATAATGTTTTGGAATTTATGTATGCATAATCGAGTCATGTATGCTGCATGTATGTATTCTCTTTTGGTTTAGAGCCATGGCAAAGTTCTATTTTATTGGTTGGACCGATAAATAAAGGCATGGTACCTTACTTGATTTTGTATATGATTTTCATGATTAGTGAGGTAACGATTGGCCAATTATGTGCTAGATAAATTAGAAAAAATAACTATGAAAATAGAAGAATTAAGTCAGGAAGAAATCCGCCCAAAAATGGTATCAGAGCCTATCATACAATTAGTTAGGCCATGGAAAATATAAAAGATGAGCAGGATTCATCCAAGCAGTAAGGAATTATAAGGACATATTTGAAAAAGATAGAGAAATCTTTATCAAAATATTCAGCAGCTATCCAATATTCAAGGAAGTAGATTCAGTACAAAATGCAGAATTAAGACTATCAAAGATAGTCTTTCTTCAAATAGGAATCAACAACTGTATCTACCCTCCAATTGACAAATCACCAAGACATGAATTCCAATAGGATTTAATTAACCAGTTCAATCTTCAGTATTTATATGGCGTCTTCAGTCAATGCGCTCGCATCACCAAAGAGGCTACCCTCAAGATCAATTACAAAGGAGCTAACATGATTATAATCTCACATTATAAACATCCGATTACTCCAGACACTTTAAGAATCATTCAACAATTTGCAAGTCATTTCTCTATAATAGAAGGCATCTTTGAAGATCTCAATGAACAATGGAAATATGCAATTTGCAAACAACTTAGAGACAATTCGAAACACCATTGTAAATATTGTCCCTCTACAACAACCGCAGGACCATCCCAAAAAGATGACATTAGATCGCTAGAAGCAATAATTGAAGAATAAAGATGTAGGCCCCTGGGGTCCCCCTCATTGTACAACGATGTAAATTATCATACGATAGAATATTTACTTTTTGCTTTACTTTAGTCTAGTTAGTCTAGTCATTAGGAATATTTCTTTTTCTTTATGTTATTTCAATCAAGTCATTTTATTTTAAGTTTAGTCAAGCATCTTTCTTTTTAATTGTTGGCCGCTTTGTTTGGTCCCTTTTATCTTTTCTTGTCTATATAAGGCTTGTATCTGAGTCCTTAGTTTTTATGTTCTGAAATAATAACTCTATCTTTCGACCTAAAACTCTCTCTGCTCTTTTGCCGTGGTTTGGCTCTCAAACGCAAAAGGAGTTCAATGTTAGATAGTTTAGTTATTGTTTCGTTCATCAATTTGTTAGACATTCATTATTCATGAGAACTTATTTTGAAGAAGTACAATATTTGAAACAATTAATTACACTTACTTACATTCGTGAGCAAGGATTAAAAAGGATTCTAAGCATATATTCTCAATTAAATCAATCAATACATATCGTTCACCTTCTACTGATTTTAGCAACAATTATAATACCATTCATGTAGCATTATTTTATTTTCAAAAACTACAATTAGACAATCTTAGACGAAGAAAACATTATAGAAAAGAAATAGGTAAATTGATAGATTAATAAGTTTCTCTCTCTATAAAGATTATGGGCCATTTTACCAGAAAACAACACTTAAAACACTTGATTCAAGAAACATATGACCAAAAAGAATAGTTAGATCTGCTTTTAGTTAGATATCATGTTGAAAATAAACATGCTCAAAACTCCCAAGATGCTAAAAGATATAGACGCATGTTTACTGCAGCATAGATGATATAAAATATTAATCAATTGAAAGCATCAATTCGTGAAGATAGAAAAAATTGGATTTTCCTTATACATCATCTTATTGATTAACTCATATCATGCATCATTTTATATTATGTTTGTATCTTGTACTAATTTCAATAACTTATGTTTTACCAATTATATTATTCTTATTAGTCACTTTCTTTACTTTATATCTAGATCGTTATATTACTTTTCTTGAAGTAGTTTATCATTTTGGATTTAATAATAGATTATTACGCTTTTTATACAAGGATATTTCAAAATTGGAAATCATTATTTTAAGTATCCATAAAATGACTTATTTTGAAAGAAAAACCATGCTCAAACAATTACTTAAACAATGTGCAGAAATTGAAGAAAATCAAATTAAATGGATAAAAAGATATCAACAATATCTTACAATAGCTAAAGAAAATCATAATTTTCAATTGAAAAATTCTTTTTAGACGAAATAAATCTCTTAATAGACTAAATGTCTTCAAATCCTTCCCATCCATACAATTGCTTTATTTGTACTCGATATACAAATTGTTCTATTTGTCAACAATTAGAAGAAGATATAGAATTTCTCGAATATTTAAATCATAAACATTTTGTTGAAATCTACTATTTAGAAAGAAAATATAATTATCTTAGATCTATGATATCTAATCTCCAAACCCTACATCCTCTTCAGGATGAATTAGATTTAGAAAAGCAAATGCGTTAGTTTTATACTCAACAAGTAAATCATTATAGGAATTTATTACATGATCATAAAATAACTACCCCTTGGCATCTTCATGATTGAACAAGATGAAAATTTATTAAATGTAGATAATTTAGAAATATTGAAGCAGTTGGAACTTTTCATATAAATACCTTAATCTCTAATGATAAACAAAAACAAATTGCTAAGACACAATTAAATCTTAGAACAGGACAAGATATTCAGAAATCAGTAATAAAACAATTATTCAATAGACAAAATATTATTTACTTTGGAAAGATTATTCATGAAACACCAATAAGAATTGGTCAATGTAATGGACATATACGAAATAATCTGATAGATCAAGAACAAATCACTAGACAATTACAAAAAATCCCCCTAAAAAAATGACGAAAAATTGGATATATTCATCTTTCAAAAATTAAAATATTATTAAAATCTACATTTCAAGAAGGAATTGATTCACTAATCAGAATGGCAATTATAGATGAAAGAATGACTAATTTAATTGATCAAATTATTGGAATAATGAATGGAAATTGAGCTTATGGAAAAATAAAGTTTAATGCTCAATTAAAATAAGGATTACCTTTAAGATCACATAAACTAGATGAGACTATCACTATAGCTTATACATTTTATAAAGAAAATCTTATGACTACCGGACAATTTCCCTTTTCAATCACTTATCAAATTAGTTATGCTTTAACTAATTCACATCATAGTATAGAAATTAAAAATACTGATAAAATCTATCTCGATCAATTATTCAACGATATTGCAAAAGTAGGAACAAATTTTATAACAAATTTACGAACTTTGCCTGCAATATAGTATCCAATCATGTTAAAATCACCTATTAGAAGACATTCTTTTTCGGAAGAAGCGTCATCCTCATCTGTAAGACCAATATTATTAAAATCTCAATCTGCTAGATTAACTAAACCATTTTGTTTTATTGAACCTAAACAAAAAATAGATCCATCTCTAATAATTACTGATCCAATTATAGATAATTCTAAAAATCTTGAAGAAATAAAATAAGAATTAAAGGACCTCACATTCTATGTTAAAATAGCATTATGAGTGTAACTCAATCTGTTCAAGATATAAAAAACAACAAAATAAATTAGAATTACAAATATTCGAATTAGTACAAGTACAGACTGACACTATGAAAATCTTAAAACAATTAATAAAAGAAACAGAACAAACAAATGATAAATTAGAAAAAATAACTATGAAAATAGAAGAATTAAGTCAGGAATAAAACCGCCCAAATAAGTAATTTGGTTCCGCCTAAAAATGGTTTTTGGTGTTCTTTTATATCTCGAACAGATTGGGTTACACTCATAATGCTGTTTTAACATAGAGTGTGAGGTCCTTTAATTCTTGTTTTATTTCTTCAAGATTTTTAGAATTATCTATAATTGGATCAGTAATTTTTTAGAGATGGATCTATTTTTTGTTTAGGTTAAATAAAACAAATTGGTTTAGTTAATCTAGCATATTGAGATTTTAATAATATTGGTCGGGGATGATGCTTCTTCCGAAAAAGAATGTCTTCTAATAGGTGATTTTAACATGATTGGGTACTGTGTTGCAGGTAAAGTTCATAAATTTGTTTTAAAATTTTTTTCCTACTTTTGCAACATCGTTGAATAATAGATTGAGATAGATTTTATCACTATTTTTAAATTCTATACTATGACGTGAATTAGTTAAAGGATAACTAATTTGATAAATGATTGAAAAGGGAAATTGTCCAGTAGTCATAAGATTTTTTTTACAAAATTTATAAGCTATTGTGATAGTTTCATCTAATTTATGTGATCTTAAAGGTAATCCTTTTTTCATCTAATTCTTGGTCATATGTTTCTTGAATCAAGTGCTTTAATTGTTGTTTTTTGGTAAAATAGCCCATAATCTGTATAGAGAGAAAAACTTATTAATCTATCAGTTTACTTATTTCTTTTCTATAATGTTTTCTTCGTCTAAGATTGTCTAACTGTAGTTTTTGAAAATAAACTAATGCTGCATGAATGGTATTATAATTGTTGCTAAAATCAGTAGAAGGTGAATGATATGTATTGATATGATTTAATTGAGAATATCTGTTTAAAATCCTTTTTAACCCTTGCTCACAAATGTAAGTAAGTGTAATTAATTGTTTCAAATATTGTATTTCTTCAAAATAAGTTCTCATCAATAATGAATGTCTAACAAATTGATGAACAAAACAATAACTAAACTATCTAACCTTGAACTCCTTTTGCGTTTGAGAGCCAAACCACGACAGAAGAGCAGAGAGTGTTTTAGGTCAAAAGAGAGAGTTATTATTTCAGAACATAAAAACTAAGCACTTGGATATAAGCCTTATATAGACAAGAAAAGATAAAAGGGATCAAACAAAGCGGTCGACAATTAAAAAGAAAGATGCTTAACTAAACTTAAAGTAAAATGACTTGACTAAAATAACATAAAGAAAAAGAAAGATTCCTAATGACTAGACTAAAGTAAAGCAAAAAGTAAATATTCTATCATACAATAATTTATATCTTTGTACAATGAGGAGGGCCCCAAGGGCCTACATCTTTATTCTTCAATTATTGCTTCTAGCGATCCAGTGTCATCTTCTTAGGATGGTCTTGCGGTTGTTGTAGAGGGACAATATTTACAATGGTGTTTCGGATGGTCTCTAAATTGTTTGCAAATTGCATATTTCCATTGTTCATTGAGATCTTCAAAGATACTTCCATTGTAGAAAAAGGACTTGTAAATTGTTGAATGATTCTTAAAGTGTCTGGAGTAATCAGATGTTTATAATGTGAGATCATAATCATGTTAGCTCCTTTGTAATTGATCTTGAGGGTAGCCTCTTCGGTGATGCGGGCACATTGACTAAAGACGCCATCTAAACACTGAAGATTGAACTGGTTAATTAAATCCCATTAGAATTCATGTATTGGTGGTTCATCAATTGGAGGGTAGATACAGTTGTTGATTCCAATTTAAAGAAAGGTTATCTTTGATAGTCTTAATTCTGCATTTTGTACTGAATCTGCTTCCTTGAATATTGGGTAGCTGCTGAAAATTTTGATAAAGATTTTTCTATCTTTTACAAATCTGTCCTTGTAATTCCTTACTGCTTGGATGAATCCTGTGGGAATTTAGCCAAGATGTGTAAATCTGTGAGATAAATTGTATCTATAAGTCCACTTTGAAAAAATAAATAGGTAGTTAAAGGTTTGCTCCAGGGAAGATAATGGCTTTTGGTCCATATCTGCCTTGGTTCAATGAATGATACTGAAATATTTTGTATCCTTCATTCCATTCATTCAAAGCTTGAAAATAGTCGTAGAACATTTCAGATGTTAAGCGATGTGCTTCTTCTTGAACTGCCTTTGACAGTATTGCATTAATTTTTTCCATATTGATTCGTTTTCCTAATACTTTCATTCTGGTATCAGGAATGGGGTTTTTCCAACACTTGTTTATACTGTGGTTTTAGAACTGGGTTTATAAATTCATCTAATGATTGCTTCGCTTCTTTGCGTGAAGGGAAACTTTTATGCAAAATTCCCTTTTTTCCAATGATGTGAACTACGGGTTGATGTCATTCTTCATAAATTCCAGACATAGGTCCATTATAAATGACATAGACTTTGGCTTCTTTGAAATCTTGTTTCCTTTGTGAAGGTTGAGGACTGGATGGTTTAGTGGATCCAATAGTGATTTGAGGTTTTAAAACAAAGGTGGTTGTTTTTGGTAAAGTTGGTTCAACAGAAGTAATTGGTTCAGAGGTGGTTATAGTATGTGAAGATTATGCTTCCAAGAGAGAGATAGAAGAACGAAGTTGGTTTATTTCTTTAGTAATAGTTCCAACCTGTTGTTGTAGTTTTATTAATTCTACTTCCGTTTTTTCTCAATGCATGCTTCAGGCTGATTATAGTTGCTTCCATTCTCTGGTTAATATATCTGCAAGAAAGTTGGTAGTTGACTTGATATATTGAATTGTAAATTGATATTAATTTAACTCAAGTTGCCATTTGATTAGATGACCTTCATTAAAATTGTTTTTATATTATCTCCAATGAATCCACATAGATATTTTGAATTGATTTGAACTGTAAATTCAACCGGTAGTAGATCTATGTGTCATTTTCTCAAATTTTTTAGGCAGGCGAGTGTTTCTGTTGGGCCCCGTTCCTGAAGCCCAACGGTCGATTCGGAATCGAAGCACAAAAACATAAGCGGGTTTCCTAAACTCCTTAACCCTCACGAAAAACCCTAAATCTAACCACAATTCGAGCCACAAAGGCGAGCCCCAAAACAGAGATCACAAAAACTGCAATTGACTTCTTGAAAAAGGTAGCTCTAGGTCTCTAGTTTATGTAGAAGCAAGAATCACCTCGATTGGAGCTCTATAGCTCAAGATATGCACAAAAATCCAAAGTCGGTTCATAACCCGATTAAGCTGTCCAACCCGACCACTCGCTTCCAAAAAGTCAAACTTCTATGATTTGAAACCAATGACCATGAAATTTTAAGGTAAGGTAGGAAAATATGTTAGCAAACTAACGCCACAAGAATCGTCTCAATCGGAGGTCGGACGAAGGATTTCTGACCTAACAAGTACAACGTGTTCATAACCGGATTTCCTATTGAACATACTTTAGTAAAAACGCCATACCTTTCGTTCTAGATATCGGATTGACCTCAATCATGGACGGTTGGAAAGAAGACATTTAGGGATACAACTCATATTAGAGGCCTCAAAGCGAGATTTTCACTCTAAACTGGTCAAAAATGCGATTTACTATAGTTGATCTGAGGCTGTCCGTTAAACGGACATGGACTGGCCAACAACTCCAAATTCACCTGAGAAGGTCCGTTAAACAGACAAGGATGTCCGTTTAACGGACACACTCTGGGCAAAGTGCCCCAAACCCTCTTCCAAGCATTTCCAATGCTTCCAAACTCCAACCCAACACTATATCAACTCCTAATCCCTTCAAATTCAACCTTTCGAATGTAAATCAACTTCATAACCATGTAAATAACAATCTAAATACATCAAACTTCCCAAAACTCAACTCAAACACTCAAATCATACACAAACCTTCCAACTCCAACATACTATTCTAAGACAAGCAACAATTTGATATTTCAACCAAGGATATACACATTCATCATTCTCAAACCCCACCATCCTAGCATAACAACTTCATCATTTGCAAAACTCATCTAGCCTAATCAAAAGACAATTCCAAGCAACATACACATCCAACACATTCTAAGTTAGCAAAAGTTACCATTCATGAAGAAAAAGAACTTTCAAGTTCTCCATTCATTTCCATTTCAAAAGAAGAGTTCATACAATATTCTCATTCATAGCTTTAGTAACA
>JANVCL010000005.1:23815725-23828850 GCA_026546855.1 Erythroxylum incrassatum
TATCAAAGTTGTTGAATATTTTGATATTGTAATGGCATTTGGATGACCGTGCTTAGTTTGATAGATATGATGCGTATAAATGTATGTTTGAGTGAGATAAGTATGCTTCCGCAGATTATCTCTTTCGTCGGTTCCGACAGGTCACCCCGGGTTCAACCTTGGGGGTCAGGACTCGGGCCCAATGGTCTTCATTTTGGACTCCATTTTGGATAGTTGGGCTCCGGGAACGGGGTCCAGCATCAAACTCTTCGCTAGAACCCGCAGGCAGTTGTGATAAAGCTAGGCGAGCAGGAAATGAACAAGAAGAGGAGGCGGCGGTTTCATTTCTAGGCCTAATTTCTGACGACATAGTTATGAAAAGGAAATTCGTGGTATAGTGATTAAGAAAAGGGCGTTCCTAGTTCAGTGGCTGAAATTTGGAGTTTAGACGACGAAGGAAATGGAATTCCGACAATCGCAGACGAAAAGATAAAGAATAAAGAGAAGTCAGAGAGCAGAAGCTGGAAAATCGAATACGCGAAAGTGAAAAGGAAGGAAACTTATCGATTCCAAACGCTTATTATAGAAATCAACTGAACGGCCACTCCAACCAACGTCGAACGCGTGGTGAAATCCGAGCTGACGCTGCACACATGGCACAATCCGGGCTGTGGCAAATTAAGGTTGTCAGAGACCTGGAGCGGCGCAATAGTTGAAATGACACACATGACAGCTATACAGCAGTTGAAAGGACGCACATGACAGCTATACAGCGGTTAAAAAGACGCTTCATTTCAAACTTTGAAAATCCACCAGTGGACGCGTGCCGTCAGTAATGATTAAACCTAGTGCTTTGATTAGGCGTCGACGTCCAATCGGTCGACCCTGTCATTACTATCGATCGGTCGATCCTGTCACTGCGATCGATCGGTCGGCCCTGTCACTACGATCGATCGGTCGATCCTATCACTACGATCGATCAGTCGGCCTTGTCACTACGTTCGATTGGTCGAACCTATCACGAGCTGTCAGACAGCCGAGCCGCGCAATCTTTGTGTACTCCTCCGACCCTTCTCCATGATCAGACTCGAGGAGTAGGGGGCTTATGGTTGAGATGGTCGTGCTAGGCCCAGACTCAGGCCCAGGCACAGACGACCCATCTACAGATGGTGACTTCCCATGCTTAAGTGAAGACCTAAACCTAGCAGGTATCTTTTCATATATAAGGTACTACCTCACAATGAGACAGGTACGATTTTTCAAGAACTCTAGTATTCTTTATTCCTAGCCATCAAAACTCTCACAAAAAGACTAACTTGAGCGTCGGAGGGGCCTACCGGCAGTCAACCCCCGGTGTGCCTTATTATTTTACAGGTATTTCTATGCCAAAGTCAACCAATCCCATAGATCCTAGCAGCAGTGTCCAGCCCCATCAAAATCAGACAGAACCAGTCACCAAAACCCTTTCTTTTGTAGTGAGTTCATTGTTACATTGTTATAATCCAATAGACATTTTGTTTCAATTTGAGACATCCTAATTTACTTTTATAGGGTGTTAATTAGACTGGTAACTAATTTGTAAGTGTCAATTCAAAAACTTATCATGGCCATAGTGAGCGGAGGCCCGACAAGCATCATAATCAAGTACGTAATCAAGCAGCCCACTACTTATGCCAAATCTAAAATGGAGCTTCCACCTCCATACGGTCGACCGTCGAAAATAAGACATTCATTTCTATTTATGAACGGTTGAGTAGCTCATACGTCTGTTAATGGAATAATTAAACGGTCCGTGCCACAATCACCTTTAACCTCTGTTATTGATTACATCAAAGTTACATTTATAAAAATTTAATTACTTTCACTAAATGTTATGACATAGTTTGTAAGATTCCCATCTACCCCTAAAATACCAGAAGTGACGCCTACTTCAACACGCAAATAACTATTAACTTGAATAAATGGCTCATCGTTTCATTAAAACAAAATTTCGTGAGTTCCTAGAAATAGCAGTTCAGCCCTAAAAGTAAAAGTTTTCTCATAGTATCAAGAAGCTAAATGTAGGGGATTAATTACACGAAGTAAAAGAACTAGCAAAAAGTCAAAAAGGCCAACTTTGTCTGCAATGCAAAACCAGCTAGCAAACTATAGGTATGCCAGACTCCATTTTACATGTGTCTAATGCCTAACTCATGATTTCTCCACTCTCAAGCATACATATTGGTCTTCCTTCGCCCATCAATCAACAAGCCGCTCTTAACTGAATCATGTCAAAGACTTCATGGATTAGAAAACTTTGCTTTGATCACCACTCATCTCGCAGACAAAACAACAATTTAGGTTACAGGAAAGTTGGAAGATCATCTTCCATCTTTCATTCAACTATCAAAAGCATTTTTGTTAAACTAGAATTTTTATCTACACACCGTAGATGAATCTATACACATATATACCTAAGGTATTTGAAGATTTAAAGAAAAGACGGGATAGAAGCGACAGAGAATTCCAACTTATTCCAGTAACTCACAGTAACCCTTCATCAGCTTATCTTAGATTTAACGGTGGACTATGTAAATCACTCATCTGTAGGACTTCAGAATAGCTCCACAGAAAGTGCAGACTATAGCTTTCCAAGATTTCCAATAAAATGGGACGTAGCAAAATCTTGTCGATGTACTCATGTCGGCGACGCTAGCTCCAGCGCCGCAGCGTGTGCAAGATCCGGCGACTGGCTTGCAGCTCCTAACCTTCCTGGTTTGATACACCAAGAAGCAGAAGCACACCATGGATGGAACGGGAGCGGATAGGTAAGGAGTTGGGCAATTATATTTATTTGGATGGCAAGTTACGAGTGACTAAGACCGAGGAGAAGATATATACGAGAGAAATAGTCCCGGGCTCACAAACCTAGCCAACACTCAACACCTTCCGGGGCCTATCGTATCTTAATAATGAAGGAACAAAAGAAACGATACCCAATTTCTAGCTTCCAAATGTAATTATTACTTTAGGGACCCGGACTATGGTTACAATGGATGTGCAACTTCGGTAAGAGCGAGCAAGTGGGGAGTTGTGTGTGATGTTGTTGACGGTTGGTTGGCTTACAAGTGGAAGCGATATTTATGTTTCATGTGTTTGTGCATGGAAACCTGCCTAAATTATCGTATCACGATAACCTGGTGTGGCTGCCATAAGTAGGTATTATATACCATGCAGTTTTAGTGTATTTAGATTGGACACTTAAAAATGAAGCAACGGCCTTGTTTAACTCGTTAAATAAAAGGGTAACAAATCATTCTTGTTAATCCTTTCTCAATTTTTTTAAAATAAGTACCTCAAACTCTTTAATCTTTTCAATTAAATTCTATAAGTTTTAAGACGTAACTTATTAATTCAAAATGTTTAACTTACATCTCATCTTCTTAAAACAATTATATAATTTAAATCAATAAATTACATCTTAAAAAGATTTTAATTTTAAATAAAAATTCAGAAGTTTGACACAAAAAATTTCGAAAAGTTTTAGATTATCCTTAACAAATTGGAACACTATTTACTTTGATAATCAATTTGTGAAGATAAAATTAGTATTTTATTGTTCAACAAAAATAATTTTGTACCCATAAGGTTGTACTACTGATAGACTTAAGTGAACTCCTAGTAACATTTTGTATCCTAAAAAATTTAAGAGCATAATTCTTTCATAAAATATGGTCTTATTATGGTGGTCTTGAAACTATGATAAGGTTACTTAGCTTTAATTATCTAATTATTACTTGTTAAAAATCGTAGTTGGCTATGATAATGGCTACTTGATTTTTCATTGATAGGACTAATAAGATTTAGGGGCGGTTGGTTCGTATAGGAGAATTGTAATAAGAACGAGAATGAATATAGTGAGGAATGATAATGGATATTATAATTATAATTATAATAGTTAGTTAAGAGAAATAAATGATTACCATTACCATTGATAGTGGTTAGTTTGTAAAAAATATTAAGAAAAAAAATATTAATTATAATATTTTAATTAATTAATGAATTATATTTTAATTAATTATATTGTAACTAATTAATTATATTTTAATTAATTATATTGTAATTAATTAATATTATTATTATTAGTTAAAGAATATCAAACCTTACTAAACCAAAAAAAATAAGCATTTCTTTGGGTCATAGGGTAGGAATAAATAATGGTGGCAGAACTACTATATTAAAGAACAAAGGATATTGGAGGAATGACTTTCATTCCTCTCATAATAGAGATGAATGGAGCAATGTTCAAAAATTAGGAATGAAAGTATAAGTCATTCAATCATAATCTTTTACCAAGTTTTATTTTTCATTTCATACACATCCCTCTCTCCTCATTCCCACCAAACAAGCGCATCTTTAATATAAATACAATAGGATTAAGGAATATTTCATCATAAATAAGTTTAATCCAAGAAATATAAAATACAAATACACAAAAGAAAGATATGAATCACTACACTTTAGAAAAGAAGGAATTGAGAATAATAAATTTTTAAGGTTGATCACCACTAGCAAGTTAAATAAACTTGATAGTAAATAAAGAACCTAACATATGAGTTTCTCTAAAAATAATGATAAAGAAAAGTCTCTAATGATTCTTTATTTAAAAATAATAGTCATAAAATTATCTCATACAGACATAAAATCCTAAATTAAAGCTCAAAATAAAAATAATAAGTTGAAATAATAAAACTCTACCTATCTCGGTTAATGTCTGCTTCAGTTTTGTTTTGAAACTTTTAGTACCTAAAGTGAAGATAAATCTAACACAGGTTACAAATTGAACTCTAGTACCAATTCACTTTTTATTTTCAGATCTACAAATCCAGTGAAAAGCTCAATGTCAATTTACTTATGATACATTTAGTAACCTTATTTACAAAACTTGCTCCTTTATTAGATCAACATCAAAGGGTTGACTATAGTCGTTTTAGGTAACGAAACTTTAATCCTTATATGAAAGACCCATCTTTAGACCATTAAGAGCTTCTTTGACCTTCTTGACTTCACTCCTTGTATGTGGACTTCAAAATTCTTTAATGGACCTCTAGTTTTTTTGGCAGTACTTCTCTTAAAACTTTTTCTAACTATCTAAGCCCGTTTTTATACCTTTCTTATCTAGAAGCTTGTGTAATTTAAGTTGATGCTAATTCCCATTATTTTTCATCTTCTTAAAATGATTCATTCTTATATTTCTACCTTTATCTACGAAATAAAATAACATTTAACACTTGAATAAATGTACATTTCTTGTCTTCCTTTTTTTTTTTGAAAATTACCCCAAAGTGTTTATTCTCATTTTTTTCCCTTTAAACTCTCTCGGTCATTGTTGTAGATCTCAACTTGATATTCATAAAATTGCTTTGGTGACAATGGAGCAATGTAATCAATTTGTCATTCATAAAAAAAGGAATACATGTCCTATTAAATTGCCACGAAAGCCTAAAAAAATGTGTACTGCTTGTATAGGAATTACATCGTACAATACTTCATCAACTTACCTCCCAGTCAAGAAAGAATCCAACGCCTATCTTGTCACCCTAAATTCCTCAATATCATTTGACTATTTTAAGTTACATCACTTATGATGTTTCATGGTTGGCAATTTTAACTTCTACAATAAATTCACACCAGTCACATTAGCACAATTCCCTCTATATATGCTCATATTACACACCTATTCCTTGATGACACATCTAGCATACAAAAGACTTTTCTTTGCTTATTAACGCATCTTGTCCCACTTGTATGCTTAACACCCTCTTAGTGACCAAGAATCTTCCTCCTCTTGGCCTCAAAATACACTCATCATCATTACCATCCTTCAAACTAAGCTTATCGATATCTACCTTATCTTCACTTATAGCTACATACTCTCTATCCTCCCACATCATCATTACTCTCTTATCAAGAGTGTAGCTATATATCCTCCCCTAAATATATAAAGTACTATACATATCAACCTAGTTGTTGAAGATAAACTAGTCTTAGCTTTCACTCTATTTGACGAGTGCACTTTTGGCTGAGTCATTTCATATTTTTGCTTTGGAGCTCCATTTCCTCTCTACCCCCTTAGCTGTTCTATAATGAAAAACATGTACTCAAAACTTCAAAATTGTTGACATACCTATTTTAAAGTTACATCTCCACCTTCATAACGATATATATCGCATCTTTAAAGTACATGTAATTGTTTAATTTTACAATATTGGCAATTGCAAAGTTTAACCCACAAATAAGTTATTTCATTTTCATTTCCAGTGTAAGGCCCCAAACTATACCTTAATAGAAATGTTACATGTTCATGAAAGTAAATGTGATAGGTGTTAAAATTATGATATGATTGTGAATTATATGTCTTAATTTTTTGTTTGATGGACCACAATTAGTAACTTGGAATTAATTGGTTCCATTAGAGAATTGATGTGTTAAAATGTAAATTTGGACTAGGAAAATTGTCAAGTGGCAAGCTAAGTTGGTACATGAAAATTTGTATGACTAAGCCTATACATTGAATGACATTTGACAGCATTGGTTGAGTGACAAATGACTTAATAGAATTGTGACATTTGGTAGATTAAATGGAGGACAAGTGGCTCACTTCTATGTGTGACATGTAGGTTGATTCATTAAAGGACATGTGCCCTTTAAAATTTATGACACCTATGACTAAACAAGTGCTGAATCACTCAAGCCCATTTGATGTTTCTGTTGCATTTTCACTATCCTTTGCTCCTCTCTACTGAAACTCTCTCTTACTCTCACAAACTTCTGGATTTTTCTTCAATTTGGATCATCACTTGACATCTTTGCAAGATGTTGCATCAAGGAAGCTAGATCTGGTTATCTTTTATGTTATCTTTTTGGTGCTAAGATTTGCATGTTGATCTTAGATGTGTTATGGTTGCTTGGAAGGGCTATTAGCTGGTTCTTTGGAGTTAAAATTCGAAGTTAAGAAAGTAAGGGAATGTTAAACTTGATTTCATTCTATAATATGAATTATTTGGTGCCTGAATTGGATAAAATATGTATTAAATTGATGATGAATTGAGGTCTGGAGCATAATACTTGTTTAATAGTTTTTACTTTGGATGTTGATATCTGAAAGATCATAGACTGTGAGATGCTTAATGAATGATTTTTGAATTGGTTTGGACATGAATTTGATGAGGTATTGAAGCATGAATAAGGTAGAATTAAAGTGAAAAAGTTAATTTTTGGAAACAAACTGAAGGTTGTGGATTGTGAGATTTATATGGTACTTTCCCACAGTCTTAGAAAATACTTTGGAAGGGAAAAAGGAGGGTTTTGTACATTTTTTGGACTATATAAGGATAAGGCACTTTTTAATGGTGTAATTGGACTTGATTAAGGTGTAAAATGAACCTAGTTAGATGTAGAATTAGTTAATTAAAGGTTGAATAAGGTTTGGATTATTAATTGAAGTAAGAACTTAAGGAAGGTGTTATGTGATAACAAAGTATCTAATTTTGGAACTTATAAGTTGTTAAAGGAATGAAATTCACTTATGAATACTAATGTAATTTAAAGAACAAGAGTAATGTGTCAGTGGTGAATGTTTGTGAATTGAAAACTTGTGCGAATACGTGTAATGTGTAATTACTTAATGTATTCATTGGTGCATTATCGCGAATGTTTATGTTTATAAGGCATGTTAAGTTTGATTAAATGTGAATGAATATGTTAAATTTGAGCAAAATGAATAAAGTCATATGTTATGCACTACATCACTTATATGTGATTCTGAAATCTGAAATGTTTTGTTTTTAAAACTACCAAGTCCTAGTCGTGGGTAAATAGGCATGCATAGAAAGGTCTGCAGCTGCTTTTATAACTAGACACTAAGGTGTTTTTTGTATCTAGACACTTCGGTGTCTTCTATACTTGACACTCCTATGACTTCTAATCTTAGACACTTCAGTCTCTTCTGTTTCAAAGACTTAATTCTCTTCTATTTTTTAGATACCAATCATATGTATCATCTGTTCTGGTCTTGTTATTCGCTTTTGTAAAAAGGACTAGCTGGCTAATCTATTTTGTGTTTTGATATATGTTCTGATATGATACAATATAAGTTATAATCTGATACAATATAAGTTTTGATTTGATACAAGATATATTATGATTTGATACAAGTTTTGTTCTGTTCTGAAGCAATTATATCCTATTCTGAGACTTGTACATTATGTTCTAAAGTAATGATGTTCTGTTTTGATAATTATATATTTTCTTAGGAAGCAAGAATGTTCTGTACTGATGAATTACATTATATTATGAGACAAATAATGTTTGGATTGCTCTTTAATATGAACAATTAAAGATTGCTTATGATATGACCTGATTTAGTACATGTGAACGTTAGACGAATGTTAGAAACAGTCACCATTATGTATCCTATTTAGTTATTCCCTACCAAGCTATATGCTTAGCACGGTGGTTTTGCCTCAGTGTAGGTTCTGATAAGAAGACTTAAGGTTGGGACAACAGTAGTGGCCAATGAAGGACTTGATATGATTTTGGAAAATGTTATGTTTAAGTTTTAAGTTGTATTTCAATACGCTGAGACATATTGTATTTTGTATAAATGGTTTGTAATAACTTATAAATGGTTTGTAATAACTATAATATAGGATGGATTTGTATATAAGGCATGTATATGGTGAGTACAATATGTACATGATGTTCTGTATATAACTCAACAAAGTATGAATGTGAAGTATGTTATTTTATTTTCAATGAAATTTTGAAGTATCTTGATATGTTTTAGGATTGTTTTGTGTGGCATCTAAATATTCTCTCAGGAGGTATATATATTGACCATAACACCTTCATGTCTTTATGGTATTCCTCCATAGTCTTGAACCTTAAGTCAATATTTGAAGCATTTGATAATGATCCATATAGTAGGAACATGATGTAAAATATTTCCTCATCATCAGCTACAGCTTTTAATATGTTTTGGTAGTGGTTCTTGGTTCTTCCTCTTAGTGAGAATTAACTAATCTCACTAATACACATCGTGCTCACTGTACTCCATAACAACTAGTTTAACCTTTTTTCTAAGAAATTATATCAATCAAATATTAGCTCTACTCTTTTTGTCACTCTAAGTAGGCATCTAGATTTATCTTCCTTACAAAAGGTGGTATTGCCATCTTAATAATACTCCCATTATTATTTAACATTTCTTTATACTCTTTTCTATATCTTAGACCAAACCTGTCCCTTTAGGTTTAGCTCTCCTAAGTAGTTGGTAGCATCTTCAACTCCATCATCCACTTTAAAGTCATCTATCATAATAGATAGAGATGCATTATATTGTAGTCTAGCTATGACAACATCATATTTCTCTAACTTTTCTTGACTTTCACTGAATTATCAAAGAAGTTTCTCATATTGACCTTAGATAATGTTTATGAAGGACTCCTGGTCTACTCTCACTCTTTTTCCATTATTTAGTTTCTTTTCTTTAGACAATTTTCTACTTTAAGTTTGAGTCATAAAGTACATTTACTAAATATTATTAGAAAAACACACCCTCATGTATTTCTTTAAAAGTTTCACTCTAATTATAATCCATAAATCAGATGATCTAAATTAAGAAAACTTGTTTAAATCCTCTCCCATTGACAAATAATCCAAAGGAAGCAAATTTGGACAAGAAGCAAACAAAGATACAAAACTAGAGGAGAATGAATAAAAAACTCAAAAGTATAAAATTAACTTCTGAGGAACCTAAGTAGATCAATATAAAAGAAGAAGAATACAATAAATATGAGTTGAATATTAAGGAAAATAAGAAAATTAATAAATATAATATAGTTGGTGTTTTATTGATGATTTAAAACCCTGCTTGTAATGGATATTATACTAGTCACACCTTTTTGTGTAAACTTTATATGAAGCCTTTTTAGGAATCTATTAACAAAACTTAGTAGAAAAATAACCTTTTTGTATTGACTTAAAACTTAAAAAATAAGGAATAAGAACTTAAGAACAATTTTTTCTTAGCAAATCTTAAAATAACAAGAACAAGAAAGTTGAATGTATGGTGAAAGGGCATTAGAATTTTGAAAGAGTAAATAACAATATCAATAACAAGCCTGAAATCTAAAACTTCAAATCTACAAACTCAGTGAAAAGACCACAACCAATTTACTTATGATTTTATCACAGTTACATTTTGTAACCTCCTACACAACGCATGCTCCTTCATTTGGATCAAAATCAAAGGCTTGACTTCAATCCTTTGGGATAAGATAACTTCACTCCTTCTATAAAAACCCGTCTTTAAACTATTGAGAGCTTCTTTGGACTTCTTAGCTTTACTCCTTATTAATGAACCTTATGTCCTTTAATGGATCTACAACTTCTTTTGTTGCTTCTCTTAAACTTTTTTCCTGCTGTCAAAGTCCCTCTTCATGCCTCCCCTATACAAAAGTTCATGTAAATCAAGTTGATGCTTGATTCCTATCAATAACTTAATTAATGTGATTATATATTGAGTATTATGTACTATCTTAAATGAAAATTTCCTTCTTAAATATATATTGACTTATTAGAATACATACGTTATTCTCTATAAATGATTTTATTTATATCAAATCAATTTTATATGTCTTAAATTGTTCTTGTTCTTTTTTTCCTCTTTTAATCAAGAGTTATTATTTTCCTTTTTTAAAATGTAAAAGCTAAATTCTTTTTTATAAAGATTCTTATTCCAATAAAGTACACTTATGCTATAAGAAATGAAAGCATTAACGTGAAGTTATTTATATGTAACATACAGATCTTGTAAAATACGATTTTTGTAGGGTTAATTACATTTAAAATTATGATTTTTTTACTTTGTAATATTAGAAACTACTAAATGTACCAATACAATATTCAATTTTTCAATTTTTTGTAAAATTAACTCGCCATTAATCCTAAAATTAATGATGCTAACGTAGCCTGCTTTGTAAGTAAGACCTTTTGATAGGTCAACACTTAGATGGCAGACAAAAAAGAAACGATCTACTTAGATTCTTCACCCATAAAATCCAATTGTTTGTTGTAGAAATTTTCATGGGAGACAAAAAGACCTAAACTTTTAAACAATAAGCAAAAGAAATAAACTTGAATATTTTATTTCTGAATTTATTTTTTTACAATTAATCTATTTATTTTCAACTATGTTCTATCTATTTCCCTCTCTTGTTCCATTTTCTTTATTATTGATAACAACTCATGAAGTCTTTCCTTGTTATATAATCTAATCACTATAGTATTGTTGTGATATAATTTTTATAGTTTAATTAGTTTTTGCTAATCAAACCCTATTCACCATATCATTAAGATATATAAACAAGTATCAACTTAAATCACATAGCCCTTATAAATTTTCAAGTTCTAACCTCTTTTGTTTGACTATGTTGTTTATTTATAAGTTGGTCTTTTCATGTCTATTTGATGTTTCTTAATATGGGTTTTTAAATCTTCAATGAGTTGTTAGGTACTTTTATGCCAATTCCAGTTTACTAGTTGTACTATAGATTTTATATTATTATGGGATGTCTTTTTGACAAGTATAGGTTATAAAAGAAAGAAAATAAGGATAAAAAGAATTTGTTAGCTAAAAAGACCATGATTATGGGTGTTCTCCTCTAACAATTTGTTTAATTTGTTGTTGTTACCATCTAGTTCATTGTTATAGATTTTTCTGAATATTTCTTTCCTAAGAATCCTTATCTCAAAAGTTAGTCAAGATTCCCCCTTTTTTCTAATTCCAATTAATCAATTGAAGGAAACCAAAATAGTTTTATATTAATTTGAAGATCGTATCTTGTCTGGATATGTTATATGGGATATGAAATCAAAATTTTAATTAGAATTTTATCTATACTCGAAGGAATTTGTTTAGAATGTCAAGTAAATTAAATGTGGATGCATATTATTACTGCCACATAGGTGTTAACCTGTTAAAGGGTTTTGCTTACAATGATACTATAGGGTTAATAACATACTAGTTTTTCAACAAATTGGAAGTTTTAGTAATTTATTGCTACTATTTCAAAATAAAGTAAAGTTTAAGATTTTAAATACAATTTACTCTAAGCTATTAAAGATTTAGAATTAAAATGAGAAAGGATATGATATCAAATTCAATATTAGTGAAATTTAAACAAAATGTGATAGTGTGCTTCAATGTGCTACTTTCTACTTATAGTCGAAGTGATTTAAAAGTGAAAAGTGATTTAAGATCAAATTAAAGATCTCTAATTTTTATGCAATAGCATGTTGAATTAGTTTGTCTTTAGAGACTAAATAATTCAATGTAGATGAACTCGTTAGTTAGTACAATACTTTGTTTGAGTTTTGGATTAAAAAAATTACAAATTAATTGAGATTTGATAATTTGCCTCATAAATTGAAGAAAAATAAGAGGAAGAGTTAATATATATACAAGAATGTTCTTATAATCCAATATTTTAAAATTTGATAAAGATATAATATTCTTCTTTATGTATGAACTTAAAATTTATTATGATAGTTGAATTATCATAAAAGAAGTGTATCATTGTAAATTATTTGATATTTATTGTTTTATTTTAAATGAGTTAATATATGAATGAGAATATGAGAGACCATGCTCATATTTATATATCTTTAATGTTCATTGTTTCTGTTAGTTTTCATTTGTTGAAGATATCATATTAAACTATGTAATAGAAACTAAATCATGATCTATATTCACACCTATCTCAATTATAAATAATGGCATTGATTAATCTTCAACCACTAGCTTCAGGTAAGTAGGTAAAATTAGTACATCATTGTCAAGAACTAAAATATTAATTCTAAATAAGCTACTAGCACTTTCAATTGACAAATCAGGTTAATTAAGGAGGTGTTTGGTTTCGTTTTATTTTTAGGTTTTTTGTTGTTGTTTTCATAAAAAATAAAACAGTCCCTAAAAACTAGTTTGGTTGAAATTGTTTTCGTTTTTTGTTGTTAAAAATAAAAAAACTGCAACACTTTTTTGAAAACATAAAAAAGACGTTTTTGTGATTTTTTAAAACAGGTTTTTATATTTTACAAAAACTA
>JANVCL010000005.1:23852856-23866505 GCA_026546855.1 Erythroxylum incrassatum
TAAGAGGTTTACCAAAAATAAGTTTTAACAAGGATTTCTTTTGTGAAAGTTGTCATAAAGGAAAACAAGTTAAAACATCTTTTTCTTCTAAAAATATTGTAACTTTGTTTAGACCTCTAGAGATGTTACATATAGATTTATTTGGTCCAACTAGGACATTAAGTCTTGGCGGAAAAAAGTATGGTCTCGTAATTGTTGATGACTTCACTAGATTTTGATGGATATTATTTTTGTCACATAAGTATGAATCTTTTAAACATTTTAAAGTTCTTTCCAAAAGTTACAAAATGAAAAAGGAATTTCTATTGCTGGAATTAGAAGTGACCATAGTGGTGAATTTGAGAATGACAAATTTAGAATATTTTGTAAAGAGAATGGAATTTTATATAATTTCTCTGCTCCTATAACTCCATAACAGAATGAAGTTGTAGAAAGAAAGAACATGACGATTCAAGAAATGACAAGAACCATGTTGTGTGAAATGAATCTTCCTAAGTATTTCAGGGCAGAAGCTATGAACACAGCTTGTTATATTCAAAATAGAATACTTATGCAACCTTTGTTAAAGAAAACTCCATATAAGTTATGGAAAGGAAGGAAGCGGAATATCTCTTACTTCCATCAATTTGGTTGCAAGTGTACTATATTGAATACAAAAGAAATTTTGGATAAATTTGATTCTAGGACTTATTCAGGATTTTTTCTAGGATATTCATTATCTTATAAAGCTTTTAAGGTCTAAAATCTTATTCTAAGACTGTTGAAGAATCTATTAATGTCAAATTTGATGATAGCTCTCATCCAAATAGAAGGAATGATACTGATAATAAAACCTTGTTGGTACCCTTGGTTGATGGTGAAGATGTGTCACCATCAGATACTCCTTTAGACAAAGTAGAAGATATTCTTGAAAATCTTGGTCTGAAAAGGGATTGGAGATATAAGTCTTCTCACCCAGAAGATCTGATTATAGTAGAAACTTCAGAAGGTGTGAAAACTAAGTCAAAATTCAGAAGCGTAGTAAATGTAGCCTTTATTTCTGAAATAGAACCTAAGAAAATTGATGAAGCTCTTTAAGATGAAGCTTGGATTTTAGCCATGCAAGAGGACCTAAATCAATTCACTAGGAATAAAGTTTAGTCTTTATTTCCCAGAACCCCTAAAAATAGGAACTAGATGGGTTTTTAAGAATAAACTAGATGAGTCAGGTAGAGTAAGTTGTAACAAATCTAGATTAGTAGCTCAGGGCTATAATCAACAGGAAGAAATAGACTATAATGAAACTTATATTCCTGTAGCCAGATTAGAAGCTATTAGGATCTTGGTTGCATATATTGTTTGTCATGATATAAAACTATTTCAAATGGATGTGAAAAGTGCATTTTTGAATGGTTTTAGATGAAGAAGTTTATGTAAAGCAACCTCCTGGTTTCGAAGACTCTAAGAAACCATACTATGTCTATAGACTTCATAAAGCTTTGTATGGATTGAAACAAGCTCCTTGAGCTTGGTATGATCGTTTAAGTTCTTTTCTAATTGAAAATGATTTCAGTAGAGGACATGTAGATAAGACTTTATTTAGAAAATGCATTAAGAATGATTTTATCATAGTACAAATATATGTTGATAATATTATCTTTGGAGCAACATCTAAAAAGCTATGTACCAGTTTTGAAAATCTGATGAAGAATGAATTTGAGATGAGCATGATGGGTGAATTAAAATTCTTTCTTGGGTTACAAGTTAAACAAATTGAAGAAAAGATTTTTATTCATCAACAGAAATATATCAAAGAACTGTTGGTTAAGAATGGAATGGAAAAAGTGAAACCTATGTCCCATTCAAACCCTTTATTTAAGGGTGAAGCTGTTAAGAAGGCTGATCAAACCCTTTTTAGAGGAGTCATTGATTCTTCACTTTACCTTACAGCAAGCACACCTGATATTTTGTTTAGTGTTTATTTGTGTGCAAGATTTCAAGCAGATCCTAAAGAATCTCACTATATTGCTATCAAAAGAATTTTGAGATATCTATCGAGTTCTACTGATCTTTGCTTAATGTATGAGAAAGGTAAAGATTTTAGGTTAATTAACTATTGTGATGCTGATTACGCTGGAGATAAGATTGATAAAAAGTACGAGTAGAGGATGTCACTTTCTTAGCCATAACCTAGTTTCCTGGTTAAGTAAGAAGTAAAGCTCAATTGCTCTATCCACTACAGAAGCTGAATACATATTAGTTGTAAGTTGTTGCTTACAGACGTTGTGGATCAAGTACCAGTTAAAAGATTATTCAATACAAGAAGAACAAATCCCAATATTCTATGACAATACAAGTGCTATCAACCTATCGAAGAATCTAATACAACACTTGAGGGTAAAGCATATTGAAGTTAGACATCATTTCCTATGAGACTACGTACAGAGGAAGATCGTAAGTCTACAGTTTATTGAGACAAATTATCAATGGGTAGATATCTTCATTAAGCCATTGAGTGAAGAAAGATTCAAAGAAATCAGACAAAACCTGAATATGATAGTATTGAGTGACCAATCATTTGACATATCATGTTAAGAAGATAAAAAGTTGTAAGATTTGAAGGTAACAATAACATTAAGTTACAGACAATAATTTCTTTCATGAGAAAATTTTAGAGGAAAATCTTCTCAAAGCCTTGAGAATATCACCTACTCTAGAATACTCTTGAAATACCCTGAAATTGACTTTTGCAAAACTCTAAACAAAGCATTTCATTACTCTATTCTTGATATCAAGTTCATTTTGCTTACACTCTTAACTTTAGAAACTAGCATCATCACCTTGAGAAATACATTTTTGCATTTAGTTTTTTTGTTGACTACAAATAAAAATGGAGCAATCGATGACTTATGGAAGACACGTTGATTTCGATTCCTTGAAGAATAACCAGATGGACATCGAACCAGAGATTGATGTAGCTGGATGGAAGACCTTCTTTCAGGTCTATGAAATAGTTTACCTGAATGAAGTATATGATTTATGGAAGAATGCAAAAGTAGTAGATGATACTTTAGTATCAATGGTGGATAGATTTTCGGTCATTGTGACACTGGAGTTAATCGAGAAAGCTAGTGAATGTCCGTGTGTTGGAGCAAAGGTGGCTCATAAAATAAGATGAATGTCTCAAGACAGTGTAGAGAAGGCACATATCAATCGACAACTCTATGGATGTAGTGACCCAAAGGAGAAGAAGGCCTCAACTCTTGTTCTGAAGGCTAGGGTTCTATATGTGCTACTCTTCCATTGTGTTCTACCAAGAATAGGATTGAAGAATGTGGTAACGATGATAGATGAGCAATGCTTGTTCCATCTACTCAACTATCAGTCCATAGATCTTCCACACCTAATCCTCAATTACATGAAGAATTTGAAGAGAGAATCTAATGCCCTACCGTATGGTATGCTGCTGACAAGAATCTTCAGAGATTCTAGAATTTTTCTTAAGAGAGGAAACAGAATGAAGATGAACATTAAAAGCGTCATTAACGCGACAATTGTCAATAAAATGGGCTTGAAAAATCAAGAAAAGGATGATACAGATTTTATGGCAAAAGCAAAGACTAAGGGGCAGCGTATTGTCAAACGCAGTTTGAGTGAGAAGGTAACTCCCACAAGGAAAACAAAATCTCAATTCACTAAAAGAATGTCTACAGAAGAAAAGAAGAAGTCATTAGATGAATTAATGAAAGTTAAGACGATTTCTTATAGAGAAGAAAGCCAGGTGCAGCAGTCTGAAAGATAAGTGTCTCTAAAGAGAAAGGGGGAGACACTTCATTCAGAAAAATCCAAGCAAGCAAAAAGGTCACCAAAACTATTAACCCTGCGTCAACAGGAACAGAAGAAAGGGAAAGGTCTGACTCTTGGTGGAGATTCTGGAAAGAAAACACCACAAGTAACTAGATCTTTAGTCTCAATTTTACAAGAGGAGCTAGCAAAATCGACCAAAGAAACAAAAATTAAGAGGAAGTTAGTGTTTGAAAGGAAGAGACCTTAACAACAACCTCCTTTTAGGCTGGTAGAAGAAAGTAAGAAGCAGAAGACCAATTAGAGTACTCCAACTGATGTTCAACAAAAGAAAAAGTTAGTTGAACATAGTTCAGCACAGGTTAATCCTTCTCAACCTATGAGAAAAGAAGATTTGAAACTGAAGATGATTGAAGAAGTTATACCTGTAAGGAGTAAAAGCTCAACAATTATCAGAGAACCCTTAAGAAGGTTGGTTAAGGTATAATTTGAACCAATACTGGTAAATAGTCGATCAATACATCTGTTAAATCATGGACAGAAAAGGTTGTATGGTGTTCTGTGAGATGAGAAGTTAGAGCCATATCCAACACAGATGACCAAGGAGCAATATACTATTTACCCAATCACAGAAAGAACAGTGATCAATATTGTACCTGACATACAACCAAGAACTTTAATTGTACGCAATGAAGATAAGGGGAAGAAGAAAATGTATCCATAAGGAAATACAAGTGATCTGACAGAAGATCAAATAGAAGTAGAAGTGAGGAACATAGATGAGGCATGTTATGCAGCTCAACCGAGAGGAATCTATGTTTCACACCATATCTCAAAAGCATCAGGAAGTCAATGTGACCACTTCACCATAGATGAAACTTCTTAGGTAGTTGGAAGAATAACAGAAGGGCAGTACAGAACTATCAGGGTTAAAGGTATCAATTTCAACTTAGAGACTCTTGTGCATCTAATTACGCACTTGAGACCTTTGAGTTATTTATCCTCAATTAAAGATGTAATACACCTTCTTGGAAAACCAGTTCCAAAGCTACCTCAACCTGATGATCTTGATCTCCCTGAAGGAAACCTATTGTTCAAACCTTCTGTTTTCATAATTATTGAATTAGATGTCTTACCTTCAGAACCATTTGTTGCTACAAACTTCCTTCCACCAAGAACACTGCAACAGGATTTTACTACTGGTTTGGAAGAAGTTAGTCATATACAACAGGGGAATCATGAAGCCTTGGTCAAGGAAATTGAAGAAATTCATGACAAGGTTGATGATCTGCGTGACTCAGTGGGTGATTTACATTAGGAGGTAGCTCATTTAGGAGTTTCTATGGAAGAAGACCTCAAGTTGATCCGCACTGATATGCAACAAATGTTCTTTGAGATTATAAAGCATCTTCAATGAAGATTTTTGATTAATAACAAATAGGGGAAGAAGAGAAGAAAAAGAGAAAGATAAGAGAATAGCAGAAGCAAAAGAAGAAAGAACATGGGAAGACCAGAGACAAAGAAGATAGTATTGATTACAAAGTTTCAAAGTCTATATATTTTCTTATTCATTATATAAATAATATTTGTTTATCTTTCTAAAATTATGATTATTTGTTTTCATCAAAAAAGGGGAGATTGTTAAGTCAAAATGACTTCACGTTTAATATTTTGGTGACAATCAAATAATAATAATATTGGAAATAAATGAACTATTTTGATAAGTGTGTTAAGCGTGAAGCAAAACACAGAAGATACAAAACACAGAAGAAGCGCGGAAAACGCAAAAGTAAGAAATCTCAGAAGAATTCTGAGGATTGGACGTAGCCTAAGGTTTAGGTGAACCAGGATAAAATCGTCGTGTCCATCTTCTGACTCTTTACTTTAATTTTTATTGTTTTTATACAAGTATATATAAGTTAATTATGATTTAATCACGTAGATACTTTCATATAAACATTGTGATATTCACTTAATACCTTTGAAAAAGTTAGTTTTCAAAGAAATATCAAAGGGGATTGTATTCACAAAAAGGATACACAATTCAACCCCACCTTGTGCATTTTGTATATTGTACGTAAAGACTATACTAACAAGTGATTTACTTCAAGACTCAGAGAGATACTGCCCCACATTATCAGCCCAAACCGAAGTGCTTTCATAAAGAACTGTCATATAGGGGACAACATCCTTCTAACTCAAGAAATTTTTAAGAACTATCACCTTGCTAATAATCATGAGAGATGTGCTTTTAAAGTGGATTTGAAAAAGGCCTATGATTCAATTCAATGGGGTTTCCTCTTGAATGTTCTTTTAGTTGTTGGACTCCCTCCTAAATTTATCAAGTAGATTGAAGAGTGTGTAACCTCACCTTCATACTCTATCCTGATCAATGGATCTCCTACTAAATTTTTTCAGAGTAAGTCAGGTTTATACCACTGGAGGTGTAAAAGCTCTTAAACTTTCCCATATTTTGTTTGCTAATGATCTCTTATTGTTTTGTCATGCTGACTTGACTTCAATGCATACGTTGCTTAATTGCATGCGCACTTTCTCAAAATTTTCTACCATGGATATGAACCTCAATAAGAGTCAATCCTTTTTATCTCCTGATATGGATCATATGGCCCATCAAATGGAAATAATTTCAGGTCTTCAAAGAGGTTATCTCCCTATGAGGTATAGGGGAGTACCTCTGTTAACAGATAGGCTGTCTAGGAGAGATTGCTTGCCGCTATTGGATAAAATTGATTCCAGGGTTAATAAATGGACCCATAAAACTCTATCCTATGCTAGTAGACTTCAGTTGATTATCTCAGTCCTCTCTACATTTTAAGTCTATTGGTCTAGTCAATTCATACTTCCCTTCTCCATTATTAAAGAAATAGAGTCTAAACTTATGAAGTTCTTATGGTCTGGTAAGGTGGTGTCCAAAGCTCATGCAAAGATTAAATGGAATGACCTTTGTAGATCTAAAAAAGAGGGTGGACTAGGGATTAAACATTTGTCTCCCTGGAATAATGTCTTGTTAGGAAAAAGAATTTGGGTTCTTTCTAATGATAAGGAAGTCTTGTGGGTTAAGTGGATACATACCATTATTCTTAGAAGGAAAAATTTATGGAGTGCTCTACCGACTAGTAATAGCTCTTGGAGTTGGAGAAAGCTTCTACATGTTAGAGATCTCATTGGTAACTAATTCAGATTTATGATATGTAACGAGAATTCTACTTTCTTATGGCGGGACCCTTGGCATCCTAGAGGTATCCTAAAGGATCTCTCAACTCCTAAAGTGATCAACGATCATAACTCCCATTGAATGAAAAATTAGCCGATGTTATCAGAGACAACAGATGGCGCTAGCAAGATGCCACAAATGAGATCATTCGTACGCTAAAGCCACTAATGTATTAGCCAAATTGTTCCCATCTTGATAGATTGGAATGGATTGTCAAGCCTTCAAAAGCATACACAAACGTTTCAGCTTACAATTTTATGAGACCTCCTATTTAGAGAGTGCCTTGGCATAAGCTAGTGTGGCATAAAGGTACAAATCCAAGGCATTCTTTCATCCTATGGTTAGCTTTTCTTGATAAACTTCAAATAAGGGATAAGCTCATTTATTATTATGTCCCAAATCGCTGCTCCCTATGTTATTTGGATAATGAGTCTATTAACCACCTTTTCTTTGAATGTTCATTCTCAAAATCAGTGTGGTTACATAGTTTTAACCACTTTCAGATATACATTCCAAACCTATTCGACCTTCAATCCATTCTAAATTGGTTCAATTAGCCTCAAAACTTCAGAAACTTTGATCCCAACATTTTTATAATCCTACTATCTGTTATTATGTATAACTTATGGTCCGAAAGGAATCTCAGAACCTTTAAAGACATAGTCATGGAAGTGGGGAGCATTATCACTAGAGTGATCTTCTAAGTTATGGAACAACTCTGCGTAAGCACGGAAAGAAGCTTGGTGTAGGGATAGATTGGATGCAAGTATCAGAGCGATAGGTCTGAGCATTCTGCAAAGGACCTTACTTTTCAGGAAAAAGCTAGCTTCAGTGAAGGAGATCAAGTCAATGGATTCTACCAAGCTATATCAGAATCCTTGATGATGAGAAGCTACAAGAGTGTTGTGAGTATACATGATAGAAACAGGCTGAACCAATTTGGGATAGTTAGGAGGCCTTAAGAGGAGATTTTTCTCCTCTCATCCTCAGTATTCTAATGCAATGGAGATCCTATCTTTTAGTAAAATTGGAGAGTCCAGTTACGAGTTTTAAGGCTGTGAAAGTCTTTACCATGAGATTTTTTATTTTGACTGCTGAACTGTTGTAATCTTTCAGTCTATAAATGTGTGTGTGTCTGGTTAATGTTTTACCTTTTGTGAATTTTCTAAGGATGCCCTTAGGTGGAAGGTGTCAATAGTTCTTAATTGTAGTTTTCCACTTTTTTTATATAGATTTAGTTTCCTTCTATTATTCATTAAGGAAGCTGCATATGTAGGTTTCTTGTTTCTCTTGGATTCCGATAGTTCATTTTAGCTTCCGAATGAGACTTGCTACTTTGGGCGGTCTCTAGTTTTTACAAAACTCTTATCTTTTGATTTATCATATTTACTTATTTTACAAAAAAAAAACTTATTATTTCACGGGTCCCGCGTACACTATAGAATAATTTTTTATTGAAACTCTACTCCGCGGCCACGCGACGCGCAACACTCACTTTCCATATACCTCGGAAACTGAATTTACTCAACAAACAGACAAACACGAGAACGGAAGCCTCAAGTTTTGCCTCTTAACATCGAATCCCCTCCAAACCCACTTCCCTCGGCATGTCGGAGCATGATTTCTTGCTCGGTTCCTTTGTGGGTACCTTGTAGCAGCTGGTTTCTGCATTGAGTTTTTAAGTAAAAGTTTATTAAGAGAAAGATGATGACTTGTGGAATGTATGATAAGGAACTGGAAGTGGCTGTACGAGTTGTTCACTTGGCTTGTTCTCTCTGCCAGAGAGTGCAAGAGAGGATACTTTATCGGCGTGCTGACCAAGTTACGTCTAAGGAAGATGATTCTCCTGTTACAATTGCAGGTACTTCAGTTGTGCTTATGATAATGAGTTTCTATTTTAATTTATAGGCTGATGGGGTCATCAGCATTTTGAATTTCGAGTATGATTAGGGTTTTCTTAGAAGGAAATTTTGTAGAAGAGAAACTGTTGTCTGTTACCATTTGATTGGTGGACTTAATTTCCTGAAGAGAGCATGTGAAGCACTCAATATTCTGTTTTTACATTTCAATTGTAGGTGCTTTGTGGACAAACCAGCTTAGACCAATTCTTTTGGCATGATTGCAAGAGAATCATTGGCTTCTGATTTCTTCAAGTGTCTGTTATTGATTATTGTTGAACTGCTTGACGCTTGGGCACCTTAAGTGAGAACTTGTCTATTTCAGGACATGTTCCTGTCAAAACATTGATGGTACCATGATTATAATGATGTTAGTGAGTATTTGTTAAGATTTACTCTATAGATTGATGGTACCGTAATTACTATGATTTTAGTGAGTTTGTTAAGAGTCACTGTATAGCTATCTCTCAGGACCCATGTTTGAACTCTTAAATTACCCTGGTTGTGTTATTATTCTATAGCTGTTTTGCCTGCTTTAAAAAATTTGCACGTGGTTGTCTTGGTTCTTTCTCTTAGTTAAGCAAGGAGTACACCGGTTGAAGAGTTGCTGGGTAAGTATTGATGTAAAGAATGCTTGTATAAGTTGACATAGGTCTATTTGATAATCAGCAGATTGCATTAGCTGTTAGCTGATTCTATCAGCGATTAGCTAACAGCTG
Source organism: Erythroxylum incrassatum (assembly GCA_026546855.1). Lineage (NCBI taxonomy): Eukaryota > Viridiplantae > Streptophyta > Magnoliopsida > Malpighiales > Erythroxylaceae > Erythroxylum > Erythroxylum incrassatum. Next base: position 23,862,492 of record JANVCL010000005.1, read on the forward strand.
ATTCTATCAACTAATTTGACCAGCAGATAACATTAGCTGTTTATTAAAGATGTTTGGTAAAATTAGTTATTTAGTATTAACTGTTTAAGTGTAAAATGATTTATGAGGGCGTGACTTAAAAAGAAAAATTATAAAGCCATGATTAGATATTTAATTTTACAAAAATTAAGTTTTTAACTGTAATAAAAAACATAGAATATTTATATAAAAAATTTCACCGTAGCATGTTTTTTATTTTGTAACCAAAAACTTATTTCATTAGTAAAAAAATTGTCACTAGCATAATACATACTCCCAAGTTTTGTAACTAAAAAAGTTACTTCATTGTAAAAAAATTTATCACTGTAGAATACATGCATGATTTTTAGTTTGAGTTATCCATAATTTCACTATAGCATAATTAATATAATTCAAAAATTATGAAAGGAGGGTATAATTAGCTTTTTACCTATTAATTTTTGGTTGAACATCAAAAACGTTCCTCTTATGGAGCGTTTCTAAAATCAGCTTGTTGGCGTTAAATAAGCCAACTGATCAGCCATTCACCAAACACATTCATTAGCTTTTTAAGATGGTCAAATAGCTAACTTGTGTCAGTCAACTAAAAAACAGCTGACAAGTTAGTTGCCAAACGAGTCCATAGGCTTCAGTTTGGTTGATCAAAAGAAATATGAAAATGTGCAACTTGCACATCTAGAAATTGGAGGTCATTCTCTATCACCAACTATCCTTATATTGAGAAATAGCTCACCTTTTTGGCCGTTGAGTGTCATTCGATGAGGCATTCCTACAATAACAATTTCCTGGATTTATATGGTGATGAGATTTAGTGTGTTGTGGTTCCAATTGTTTCTCATGGAGTTGAGATAAAAGATCTGGATGAAATTCCTTTCTTGATAATGCAAATGATTGGCAACTGTTCACTAAATGCAGCTCTTCACTATGAGGACCATCTTCAGAATTACTAAATGAAAATTTGGAGGACATGAAGGCTAGAAATGTTATCTAGATATAGTTCTGATCGTCAAACATAGCCTATGAAGGTCTTTTGAGATTGTTAAAAATAACAATTTAAAAAAAAGTAAAATCTTCTCTTATATAGTCCCCAACAAGCCCTTTCACTTTTTATTATTGGAAGCAACTCTAGAAGGTCTTCTTATGCAAATATTCAATTGGGAAGAAACTTGGTGTATATTACTTCTGCTATTAAACTGGTCAAATTTTCATGAAAAGAATGAACAAGTCATGTTATTGTCTAGCCAAATTGAATTGCATATTCAACGTGCTTTTATTATTAAAAATAGTGAACTTTCAAGGATAGAATTTGTTGACAGAATGCTTATTTATGAAGAAAAACATGCATTTTAAAGTTTATTTTCACATTTTCCATCCGTATCTTCATCTGGTCCTGTATTTATATAGGATGTATAGTAGTTGTCCATTTATAATTTGGTATTTATGGTTGGACAGATTGGAGTGTTCAAGCTACTGTTTGCTGGATACTGTCAGACTCTTTTAAGGATCAAAAGGTGTCCATAGTTGCCGAAGAAGATGTTCAAACACTCTCAAAAGCTGATTCGGTAGACTTGCTGAGATCTGTAACAAACACAGTAAATGAGTGTCTGCAAGAAGCTCCAAAATATGGTCTTCAGAAGCCAAAGAAGACCCTTGAAGCTTCAGAAATTCTAAAGGCTATCAGTCAATGCAATTCAACCGGGGGCCCAACTGGAAGGCATTGGATACTTGATCCTGTTGATGGAACACTGGGTTTTGTTCGAGGGGATCAATATGCTGTAGCTTTATCCTTGATTCAGGAGGGAAAAGTTGTACTAGGAGTTCTTGGGTGTCCTAATTACCCTCTGAAGAAGGAATGGCTGAATCACCAATACAGTCTGAGCATGTCACTAGTGTCTACACCTGCTTCTGATATGCGGGAAGGTGGATGTGTCATGTATGCACAGAGAGGCAGTGGTAAAGCATGGATGCAGCCATTAAAAAATGGGGATATGAAGCTTCAGTGGCTACAATCCGCAAAGGAGATTCAGGTTTCTTCAATTGATGATCCAGCGCTGGCAACCTTTTGCGAACCTGTGGAAATAGCTAATTCAAATCACTCCTTTGCCACTGGAGTTGCTCACAGCATGGGGCTCAAGTATGCTATGGTTTCTTTTACTGCAGAAGTTAAAAAGTATTCTTGGATGTTTGACGTGATGGGGGGATAACATTAGTTATCTAGATGTTAGTGCACTCCACTTTCTCCTTTGAATACTTTTTCAAGGGGATGAAAAACTATAGTTATTGTTTCTGAGTTCGTTTGATTTTTACAAATCTTAAATTGACAATCCATCCTTTTCCATATGCACAATTTCCAACTCATAAGTGTAACTTATTTGTCTCAGCGTTATGTTTTTATGAGATACAAAATTATTACTCAGGCATGTTTCTTTTAAAAGGTATCTTTGATAAGTTGCTTTCTTATTTGAATAAACCGTAAGGTTTGAACTTCGGAGTCCTTTCCTGGATGCATTTAAGTAATTGTCAGAGGGCCTTGGGAGATGGATGGTTCCATGGATTTGTGTTCTATTTTTGGTCCTAATGTATCTCTTTTTGGCATTCTAACGACAGAAAACAGCCCTTGCGTGTACATAGTATGGTCAAGTATGCAGCCATAGCACGAGGAGACGCTGAAATATTTATGAAATTTGCCAGGGCTGGGTACAAAGAGAAGATATGGGATCATGCTGCTGGTGTTGTCATAGTTGAAGAGGCTGGCGGTGTGGTAACTGATGCTGGAGGTCGTCCCTTGGACTTCTCTAAGGGAGTGTACTTAGAGGGTCTTGATCGGGGAATAGTTGCTTGTTCGGGTGCTACCCTTCATGAGAAACTCATTGGTGCTGTTTATGCCAGCTGGGACTCATCTAATTTGTGAAGGCTTCGGTATTTTCAGTCAAGTTGTTGGCTGAGTAAGGCCTCTTAATAATCAAATACTTGCTCGCAAGAAGCATTTTTTAATTTGACATGTAAGTATGCACTGGGCATCTGAAACCAGGTTTGGACACTTGCTATATTGTACCTTCAGTAAAGGCAATTAACAATTTTACGGAAGATTTCTTTTATCGTTTCTTCTGTGAAAGGAGTAACAAAATAAAAATAGTTAAAACTATTTTGGTGGTTAAAATGGTGCAAAAGTGAACTTCAGCTTATACTTGATGTGAATGTTCCCTAAATTTCTTGTACTAAAATCTGTGTGAAGTCTGCATATTTAACCTGCGTATTTGTTTGTCGTATTGGTTGTGCACTTTCAATGTTACAGAGTCACCGCAATTTACTACATTGCTGCTAAGACTGGTATCAAATTAGTGTAAAGCAACGAAAAATCAACTCTTCTTTGGAGAATACCAGGTTTCTCTAGGCTTGTACAATGTTTAGCTTACACATTACCACTGTTTTTTGGATGACAGCATGAGAAATATCTTAATTACAACGATCAAATTTTGACTGAAAAGCTCTGATTCAAACAACAATTAATGTGGCATTCTCGCTTCTTAGTCACTTTTATATTATTTCCCATTAATTGGTTAGGAGCTCTGTATATCCAGTGTTCTGCAGACTTGGCAAAACTTGAACCATTTTGTGCCTGATGTTATCAGATCTGCAAGCTAATGAGCTCAAACAATCAAAGATTTAAGTTGTAAGTGAAAATAACAACTCTGAGGAATGGTTTTCATAGTGATTAATGCAGCACAACAGGTTGGAATATATTTAATCGCCTTCGCAGCATATATGTTTTGGTGATCTGAAAAGAAGAATCATAACCTGAGGAGCCAATTTGTGGTTATCTTGTTGTAATGTTTTGTGTAACAGCAATAACTTATCGAATTCTGTAAGAGCATAACTTTAATGTGATACATTGAGCCAAGTATACATACAATAGCTTTTGCACTGAAGCTGTAGCATCTCACTTCCGCAAGACCCGAACCCGACATCGACGGTGATATCCGAGTCTGTGCCCGC
>JANVCL010000005.1:23878249-23891043 GCA_026546855.1 Erythroxylum incrassatum
GTAGAGGGCATTCGCGTTTGCAGTGTCTTGGAATCCGAAAAAGAAGCAACCTATTCACGACAATAAGGTATTTTCGTGCATCCTTGGTGTTTTCGATTATACATCACGATGTTGTATGGTCTTTTCCGTAGAATATTTTGAATATTCAAGCCATATGCGATCCAACAAGTACTCTTACTTCTTCTAGTCAAAGGTCGAAACAATATGTCAACTGTAACATCCCATTATCTCATGTTAATGGTTAAAACCCTAGAATAATGTACACGAGAGATTATTGGGAAGTTAGAAAGTGCATTTCATGCTCATGCATAATATAACATACACACACACGTGAATATTGATTTTTGCACATTAAAATGATTGTACATGCATTCATTGACATTTTTCAGTTATAATTGATTTATAATTGTGATTATATTTAGAATTGTGGATTATATGTGTTACAAAGTGATTTGGAGAGTATATTTATTGACTTAGAATTTTTGGTGAAATTTTGAGAAATTTGTGAAGTTATGGATATTTTTGGACTAGGAAAAATATCAAATGGCAAGACAATTGATTCGTGGTAGTAGAAATTATTGACATATGGCATTAGGATTTATTGACAAGTGGTATAGAAAATTGGGTGACAAATGGATTGGAGATTTGGAGACAAATAGATTAGATGTTAAGAGACACTAGTTAATTTAAGAAATTGATTTATTAAATTGGTTATTTAAGAGGTAAGTGTCATGACACATGTCATGACACTGACCAAGCATTTGTTACCTTGCTTTTCACGATTTTTACCTAATGGAAAGACCATCTCATGGTCTTTCACCCATTATTTTCGTTACTTATGCTCCTTTCTTCATCTTCTTCATTTTTTTCTTCATCTATGACACTCTCTTCTCTAAGCATCAACGTTGAACCTCGCTCTCATCATTCACTTGCTACTTCCATTTTTGTTATCTTCATCATCTTACCACTAGAAAACCTAACCTACTCCACCTCCATATTGATGATCGTGTGATGCATGGAAAGCTAGGGTTTCTTAGAGATTTTGAAGAAACTTTGAGTAAATCAAGTAAGTAGCATGTTAATCTTCATGGGTAGTTGTAAATGAAATATTTATGATAAATGATTTGAGATTGAATGATCATGATCAAGGAGTTACATATATGCTGTAACATGGGTGTACAAATAAAGAGGTTTATGGTCTTTTTTTAGTCTATTAATGACATTCTTAGGTTAGCTAAATGAAGGTTTTTATAATGATCATTAGGAGATAGGTTGAAAGTGTAAATGTAGCACCCCACTCCTGCAATGACCCGAACTCGATATCGTGGATGATATCTGAGTTTGTGCCCCTCAAGGGTGGCGTACTAAAACACTAAATCAGTTATAAATCGGTATTTTTTTTGAAACCACAACTGTAATATGCAGAAATCGATACTCAAATTGGGCCCATATTTATTCATAAACATTTTCGCTTAACACAATTTTCAATAGCTATTCTGACCCTTTCATAATTACAAAACACTTAAATCATTTCGGAATATAATTTATACAAAAGTTGTGGGAAAATACAATTCAATACAAAGTAAATAAATGCAACGCAGACGCAAACTGATCCCAACCTCTATTCTTCACTTAAATCCTATAGGTATACTCTCGTTTGCTTAATGGGGTATTCTTCTAAGTCTTGAAAAATATTTGCAAATTTTGGGTGAGTTTTGCGAACTCAGTGAATGACCATCATCGATGGCTCACCCAATCACATATCACATAATTCACACAACTCACTTTATTTCACATTTCACATTTAAAACACTTAAGCATTCATATTATGCATATATAATGCACATAAGACTTGTGTTCATTCTTATTATTGTGACTGAGTGCCGATCACATACACAAATACTGGCCCATAGAACAGAGTTCACGGAGCATAACTTTACGTGCAGAATCAGAGGTCACAGAGCAAAGCTTTACGTGGAAGCACTTCAAACTGGCTACTTAAGTCACAACACAATTATCTGAGCATGCATTTTATGAAATGCATCACATACTGATCATGTCATATCACATATGATGTTAAATCAAAAACTCACATTCATCGGACCTGAGCTCGACATTTAACTTTAAAGTTGAGTATCACTTTTCATTTACATGCCAATAGCACTTCAATGTTCAAATCAAATATCACAATCATTGGACCTCTTGTTCGGAAACTAACATACACAATCACATCTACATAATTATTCAAAGTCATATAATAAAAATTTTCAAATAACAAACAATAATGTGAGACCATCTCGGTCCACTCATAGTACGCTCCAAAGTAGCATTTGCTTCCAAATTTTGAAATGCCTGTATGCGGATACTTAACCTGCACGGCCCATTTATGCAAAACACCCATTTCATACTAATCAATTATTGCACACGTATAAGCATTCATTTATTCACAATTGAATAAATGGACTATGTACAATGCATGCTCGATGGCAATCCCGGGTATATGTTCTAGAACTCATATTATGCTCATTTCCATTTCATAATTCAGATGTGTCTAATCGAACTTAGACTTACACTTCATTTGTACATGATTAATCTAAATGCTCCTTTTAATCTTTACCCTTTTTATATGTCTAGCTTATTCATAAGCTTACACTTTAAGAACACTTGGTTACTCTATATCATAACTCAATTTCTTGTCATCTCTTTTCTAACCTCATATGATCTCAATTATGCCCAGAAGTTGTCAATGAATGCATATATCACTTTTTATGCGAAAACATTCAGTATTTATGTGCATATATGCTAACATGATGAATAAGCAAGAAAATGCATTTTCTTAATTTCTCTTTGAGCTCCCATGTACTGAAACTTTGGGTCCTCGCCCTTAATATGGGGGCGGGATGTTACATCAATAGAGTCAATATAGATAGTACATTCACAGATTCGGGAGCGAGTATCCATATGATGCCCTATAACTTTAGTTAAAATTTGGGGTTAGGAGAGTTAGAACCCACAAAGATGCTAGTAAAGACGGCCGACAGAAAAGTTCATCAATCGAAAGAGATTATTAAAGATGTGCAAGTACAAATTGATAAATTTATCTTTCCCATAGACTTCTATATACTGGATATTGGAGAACATATGCAAACCTTTATGGTCCTTGGCCGACCATTTTTGGTCACTGCTAGCTCCATAACTGACATTGACAGGGTGAACTAACTCTGATGGTTGGCAAGCGTGAAATAAACTTCAAAATGTCGAAGAAAGACAACAATTCTTCTTTATCTCCAACTACTATCAAGGAAACCAAACCTTGAGGACAATGGGAAGATATTGAGGATCGTGGGAATGCATTCAGAAAGAAACGATCGCGAAGAAGAAGGCGAAGGAAGGAGAATCACAAGGAAAGTGGAATCTAGGGCATGGTAGCTCATGTGCAAATTGCAAGATCAATGACTACACTACCTTTGCACCATTCATTTGAACCATTGTGAGTTAAAAAAGAGCATCAAGCTATCGACATTAAAAGAAACGTTGCATGGGAGGCAACGCATGGAATGTTATTTCCTTTGATCGTTTTTAAAAAGTTTGAATTCTATAGTTAGGTTATTTCGTTTCCAAATAAAATCAGAAAGGCATAAGACTTAAACATGAATTTGATGATCGATGAAGTAAGCAAAGAGAGGTAAAAGGGCCTTAAAAAGATAACAAGTGACTTCGGAAAGTAGAAAAGGAAAAAAGAAGAAGATAAAAAATAAAAAATTGGTGGAAAAATTGTAAGCCCCAATCATGGCTTGCGGTAGGGTAAAAAAGGGACACGTGAATGTCATTTTCAATTTTTACCATTTTGCCCTCCAATCACCTATATATTCATTTCTAACTTCACTTTTTCCCTTACTTTCATTTTTACTTTATCTCTCTAAGCTTTAAATCTCTAAACACTCTCACTTCTCTATACCCAAATTTCAAACTTCCAGTCTCTTACAACCTCTACCTATTCGCAAGCCAGTATGTAGTACATTAAGCAAACAGCAAAGTACGATCAATTAGCGAGGCGAAACTAAGTCTCGAGACGACGGAAAAGGAACAGTGCAGCTAATTACGGAGCACCTTTCCTGATCTTCTCAGATGAGGAAGGTACTCGCTTTCATTCTCTTAGCAATAAACAAATTATGGTTCCAAAGTATTTTCATTTTGAAACTTTAGATAGATTAAAATTGCGAAACAAGATCAAAAGTTTAACAGAGAGAGTTCAATGGGGACAGTTCATCTAATTTCAATTCCCAATTTACGAAGAACTTACCTTAGAATTCTTTACATCCTTTTAGTTCGAATCCAACAAACCTAGGGAATTGTGGTTTAGGTTGCAGGGACAACCTTATGGGCTTGATTATGAAACTTCGTATGAAATTTATGGTTTCCCAAGGTCATCCGTAGTGAATCAGCATGATGATTTTTGTGTCACCCCTACTGGACTGAACTAACTAGGTTAGAGCGTTTTGACGCTAAAAATGCACACAAAATCATCAGGAGCCATGAACACTTATTGCTGCACAAATTCATATGTCAAACTATTTTTGACAAAATGAAAATCAACAAGTGTTTGATGAAAGAACTTTTCATGATATGGTGCATGGATTGCAGCATCCCAGTTTGTATAACTGTCCATATCTTTAACGCAATTATTGCTACTATTAAGAAGAGGAGCAATAACTTAGGAATGGGTTACTTGGTTTTGGCCATAGCTAATTACTATGGAGTTAAGTGCAACAGGCTCACAAAATACCGTCTTGAATTCATGAACCATCATCATCTATGGCGAGCTAAAATCCTGAAATCTCATAATATAGAACTTCGGGATATTAGTGCTAAGACACACGTCAAGGGCAGGACTAGTCAAGCAAGTTCAAATGCTCAACAACAACAAGAAGAGGATTCGACCAGCGAGTAGTCCGAGGAAGAAGAAGAAACAGAAGAACCAGGCTGGAGGAAAGTGCTTGATACAATCTTCGCAAACACCAAAGTAATTACAGATACACTTGCGGAGAACTTCAAAAGAATGAAGGAGATGGCACAAACACAACGATGTCAGAGTCGAGATATACGTCGTATCCATCATTATTTCAAAGCTTAGCGCATCCAACTGCCACCCTTAACACCATCCCCGGCTCTATCACTATAAGGCTTTGTTCTAACCCCCTTTGTTTTTAAATTTAGTCTTTATTTTATTTTTGTTTCACTTTAATTCATGTTTCTTCTTTCCATATGTGTTTGTTTGTCCCCCTTCTCACATTAAGAGCAGTGTGTTGTTCAAGTGTGGGGAGGGTTATATGTTTTATTTTAAATGTGAATTTTTCATACTATATGATAGTTTGTTAGGCTGCATTTTGTGAATCGTGTGAATGTGTCAATAGCTTAGATGGATTGAAATTGATTTACTTTTGAACATAGTCTATTAGGTTGTGAAGAATCATTAGCTTGCAAAATTAGTGAATTGGGGTCTTGGCTAAATATGCAGCTTGAATAGGATTTAGTGTTAATTGTTACCCTCTAAATTGTCACGTTCATTCATAAATTGAGGCTTTTTGACTTAAGTATCTTTGCTAGTATTTTTTCATGGAAACGAGTAGCTAAAGCTCTAGGCAGGCAATAAAAATCGTGTTTGTTAATTTTAAATAAATTACTATTCAGGTGGCCTTCAGGTTGTAGATAGAGCTAGTAGCTAGTTGACAACGTGATGTAGATAAGTAATCGGATCGACATGCATCACAAATGTGTACCTTCGTGTCAAAAAGCTATAATAAAGTTCCAACCAAGTAGCTTAGCAAAGAACATGACTTAGTTGAGTAACCGAATCAACATTCATCACCAATGTTTGCCTAAGTCCATGTTCACAACAAGTAAATTTTTTAATAAAAAACCTACCGAACTTGTAATAGCTTTACTTTTCGTGAAAACGTTCTTAGTAGTAGTTACAAAGTTTGAATGACCAAAGAATTATTAATGTGTGTGTGCAATTGAAAAGGATAAATAATTTAACACTTGAATCTATATTAATATGTATATTTAGTTCAAAGCCATAAGACGTAGATTTTGCATGTTAATGATTTGATATAACTCGAATGATTGTGTTTTAAATTAAATTTATTTCATAAAGTTGAAGTCATTGTCTCATTACTACATTGTGTGTTGTGTGATTTTGTGTGTTTGTTGTTTTGTTTGCTTGAGGACAAGAAAACGTTTAAGGATAAAAATGTTGATAAGTGTGAATTGCATCATATTTCAGGGTTTATTTTGATATGTATTTAATTATTAATTCAAACATTTAGTATGTGTTTAGGTTAGAATTGTGCTAGTTTGTTAATTATTTGTGTTTAAGTGTTTTTATGGGTTAGTACGAATCTTTAAGCTTAATTATTATATGTTTTAGGTATCTTGACGTATTTGTTAGTGTTTCAGGATCAACAACGAAAAATAGAGGAGTTTCGAAAACATTCGAGCAGAAACAATGGCCCATGATCATGACCTATATACCACGATTGTGACAGAAGCCTATGACATGGCCCACGATTGTGGCCTACTTGCCACGATCATGACAGAAGGCTCGGATGTGGCCCACGATCGTGACCTACGTCAGGCAAACACACAGACACTCAAAATGTCAAGTTTCGAGGGACTTTTTAGACCTTTTAGACCCTGAAAAAATCCTAGGTCTGCCTAGAACACAAAAGATATATAAAGAATGAGAGAAAGAGGAGGAGGGAGCTTTGCATTGGCCACTTTTAAGAGAAACCCTAGAGAGAGTTCATCGAGATATTAAGAAAGAGAAGAAGGAATAGAGAAGTGAAGAAGAAGTTGACTCGACGTGCTTCCCAGATCTGGAGTTTCCCGACGCCGCTACCTCCCGTCTCCATTCAATTTTGTATTTCCTGTTATTTTCCATTTTTATTATTGTATAGAATTTGGGAATAACAATTTGATGATAGGATTTGTGAATGTTGAGATATTCTAAACTCACCTTTAGGTTTTATATTTGATTTAATGAAATCTGATTGTTTTTATGTTTATTAGATTTATTGTGATTAATTTCCATAATTCGGTAATAAATTGAGCGGGTGAATCGAATGAAAAATAATTAAATTGAGCTAACAATAGTTAGGTGATTTAATAGAACGAGAAATTAATCAAATTGGGAAATTCTACAAAGAGAGATCCTATATGGGTTTCTAATAGTTTCTTAGACAACTTCAAATCTCATTAGGGTTTTGGATAGGTTATTAATTGAGAAATTGCAGCTTTCATAATCTAAATAGGGTTTATAAATTAGGGTTAATGGTTATAACTCGAGAGAGAGTAATCAACCATAGGATCGTCTAGAACCAATAATCCAGTAATTCATATTCAATTAGGTTAGTGTTAAAGATAGGTTAAATTTTCCTTTCTCTCAATTGATGGTTCCTTTAGATTAATTCTTGAGTATGTTGCAACTGCTAAATTGTTAATATTTTCGTGATTGATTATTTAATTGATTTGTGTGATTGAATTGAATTTTTTCTTTAGTTTTGTTATCTTTTGAATTTATGTGAATTATGTTGTCGTTAGATTTTAGAACTAGAATATTCCCCCTTGTGAGATCGACACCTTAAGTGCTACGCGAATGACTCATGCGCTTGTGAATCATCATGGTTAATTAGTTAAAACTTACACACATCGAAAAACCCACGATCAAATTTCAACAAGGTATTATACCTTTTAGCTATACTCTATACAACGTCTTGCATCTTGTTATCATGGTGTTGACAGACATCTTGTATGTTGTCATCAAAGTTTATGAGACATTAGTCAACTTAAAATGTCAATATATTTTTTTACCTATATGATTTTGACATATCTCTAAAACTTTTTCATTGAATCCTGAACAATGATTATAAAGAAATAACATAATAGGCATACAATTTTCTATCTAACTTTGACAACTTTTCGTAAACATATCCTATGTCCAAGAAATTTGGTTCACTATCTTAGTATCAACTATACTAGTCAAGGTAAATTCCACTCAAAAAAAATATAAATGTAATAAAAAAGCAAGTAATTAATTATACGTCATAACTACCAAATGAGATTAGGACTTTAATCATGTATTTGGTTATTTCCATTATTTTATTCAAAATAATAGCCCTCATTACTATTCAAAATGATTAATCTTTCTAGTGGGTTAGGATCTCATTTATATATAGTTGATCTTAAGTTTGCTCAACAAATTAACTAAACTTAAATTCGGTAGATAACAACTTTATCAATTACATTTTATATGGCTCCTAGATCTATTAGGTGACAACTTTTACCAAAACATATCTTATATTTCATTCTAAATCCTGCCTCTAAATTGAAGTGATCATGAGTTTGCTCATCCATATCACATAAATTTAGTTAAGTAGAACACATTATTATAACATTAAACATATTTGGGTTAAAGTGACCTTGAGTTTGCTCAACAAGCCTAACAATAAATAGAACTTTGATTTATTCTTATTAAAGTGATTATATACTTCATTTTTCAATTGGCCTAGACTTCTATCTTCACTTGGTACTAGATTCGAAGTTTCCACTTCCATCTCCAGTATTGAATTACAACTTTCCATTAAAGAAATATGCTTATCCATTTGAAACAATCAACATATAAATATTTATGTTATTCATATTCATAATTGGTAATTCATAAACATGGGAGAGAATAGGAGAACATAAATCATAATCATAGATTTAAAGTTTATCATATGTGTGTGACCGTGTAAGTCATTGAGATCATGTTACACAACATAAATGTGTCTATGTGTTTTCGTGCACCGTGTAAGTTATTGGGAAGTTTTTGAGCATACTTACACAATCACTTACAATAATGTGTATATAACCATGTGTGTCACTTAATCATACTTACAAGGGCATATTTGTGACTGTGTAAGTTCTTAAAGAAACTTCACTTCACACAGTCACTGACACGGCCACATACATACCCATGTATGTTATTGTGTAAGTATACGAAAGCATCCCCAAACAACAAAAATCCTAGAAATTCCAATATTTCACAAATTCAATATTTAATCAAACGATTCAAAACCAAAATACAACTAAGGAACTTTAACTTGGTGGGTGGGTGACGAAGAACCAAAAAGGGCAGTGGCAAGCAGGCGATGAAGTTGGGTAGCAAAGCGGTGTGGTGAAGGAGTAGTAGGAGGGAGTGCAAACACTAGAAGAAGAAGGCGAAGTGGTTTGTGTGTGTGTGTGTGTGTGAGAGAGAGAGAGAGAGAGAGAGAGACTAAAGTCTGAAGGTAGGGCGAGAAAATGACCAACAAAGGGAGAAAAGGTAGGGAAAATATAGGTTATCCTAAACTAAAAATGACATCATTTTACTTCGTTGGAAACGAAAATTTGAGTTGCTTATAAAGCAAAACGATATGGTTTAAATTTTGAGATCTATTGGACCTTGGGCCAACCTTGAGTTGTTTCAAGCCCTAATAGTGGAATTTCTTTAGGCCTCAAGTTGGGCTGGAGCTCAATGGTCCAAGTCTGAGCCCGACCCAAAGCCTAACAAATTTTTACTATTAGAGGCTAAAACAAATTGGCCAATGCACTCACTTTTATATAGTTGGTTATTAGCATTAATTAGGCCTAATTTCAATAATCTTTAATGAGGGAGAGAGAGAGTATTTTATAGGAAACGAGAAATGAAGAACCTAAATAAATTTTAGGAGGTCTACTCTATGTAAATGTTTGATAGGCATGTAATGTTTTTTAAAGTATCTATATTCTAGAATAGTAATATTCTTTATACCATCCTAGGAGAACAAAGGGACTCCATGTGTATATTCTAGACTCCTTAGTAAGATTTTGAATATAATATGTAATTTCCAACTTCTAACCCCAACCTTACTTTCAATATCCATTTTAGAGTATAATATGACAGAAGTTTGTAATTTTTAAACATTTTAAAATAATAAATATATTTTTAAAAATTATAATGAAAGCACAAGAGGAGTACGTCTTTTATGCCTTGCCTTCGGTTTTATGTCTTTTTTATGCAGGGTCCAGTCTTTCTCTCTGATGCTGTCCATTTTTATGCTCTATGGGCAACTTATGAATCTACTCATGACACGAGAGACAGCCATGTTTATTTCGAATCTACTTGTTCACGAAAGCTTTAAAGAATTCTTATCGAGTTTCTGTTTTGTTCTTGGTCTTCTACTCTTCAAGTTTTCCTCTCAAGTTCTATTTTTTGTATTTTTTTTATGGGCATTTTACCTTACTCCAGTTTTTATAAAATATGATATTCTTAAACTTCCATTATTATTTATTTTTCCAATGCTTAAAACGCTACAAACAGCGCAAGACTTGTAACGTATGGAAAGTCCATGATAACACATCAACCCGGCCTGAAACTTGAGAGTTTACACTTACCTGGTCACCAAAGCATGGTTAAGCGTGAAGCTTTGTTCTTACCAAAGGGCAGCCACTGACGCTTTTAGCCACTTCAAATCGATGTCCAAAATAATTCCACGATTGGTTTATCCTTTGCTTGTACTTTTTTTAATGGATTCTTACCACTTTCAAAAGTTAAAAATCTTATTCACAGTGTGAACCCATTCCCCTTACGATTAACTTTTATAGTATCCACTACACCAAGAATGTTACATATTACTGTGCTTTTTACCTAATGTCACCAAGCAAGAATAATGAAGCACGACAAAATGGTAGCAACTCTCAAACACTGACCCATGAAGGGGGGGAAAAAATTAAGAGATCAAAATTTTGAACTTTTCAATGAACTTGACAGATTATGAGCTAATAAAGGCTCATTGCCAAAGGCGACTCGCGAGGATGGTGCATGGATCATCATTTACCTCATTCTATATCAATATCTAATATATCTGTGCTGATTTATGTACACTGGCCAGTACCAAATAAAATGTACGACAAATGAAGGAACTTTCACTCCTACATATGATACGATTCATACCAATCCATCAAAATACAGCAGATAGCATGCAGAGTTACCAGATGGGGCACAATGTCTAAAAAGTAAAAACGAAAATGGCCAATGAAAGGTAAAGAGAAAAGAAAGTCTGAGTAATTGTGAACCTCACAAGTAAACACAAACTCAATTCACTAAAATAATCCATTTTCATTAAGCAATTATATAAGCGAGGGGAACTGCAATTGCAGAGAATTTTCACCACCTTGACCTTCAAGCTAGTTGCTTGCAGCATATTTGGCACATGGTGCCGCTCATTGTTAAGCTAGCTGCAAAGTTGATCATGGACATTTCTCATGGAATGGTGATGGCCCTATAAACTATTGCCACATACTGTGTGGTCCAGTGGTCATAGCTCGAGCCTCAGCAAGCGAAACAGCCATGGCCAGCATCATCTGCTCCTCAAAACTCTCAGGAACAATCGGTGCTGGGATTTTAACCAAGCTGCCTCCAATCTCATCCAGTGGTGGAGGAGGGGGTGGTAATAATGGAGAAATTCTACCATCATCTATTGTGTCAGAACCTGCATAACTGGTCCCTGCTTCAGCAGTATCTGAACCCCGATCTGCACACCATTCCCTACACTCTGGTGATTCACTGCACACAGATGTAGAGCTTTCGGCAGGAGGGCAATTTTCTGTATCCTGATCCGACCTATTATAGAAGTTATCTGTTCCTGAAATCATACTAAATGTGGAGACATTTCCAGTATTGTGTGCAGAAGATTCGTTGCCTATCTGCTGGCGCTCAGCAAGGGCAGCTATTGCACAAGCAAGACCACCAGAAGGAGAAGACGATGATCCAGACACTGGATCCGTTACTTGTGAAGTATATAGGTTTTCATCATTATACACATTGCTTTCTAGGTTTCTTTGTCTCCCATTTTCCTGAACACCGTGATAATCCAATTGGAAAATGAACCCTAATCAGCCACTATTGAGAAGAAAAAAGAATTCATATTTTCAATGATAGCATTGGATAAGATGAATTCAGTTGCTCAGTGTGCATACATACCATGCATGGTTGAAATGCATACCTGGGTTTGTCAAAGAACTTGAAACATAAATCAAAATAGGACTAAAACAAACAGAAAAAGGAAAAAGCAAACAAAAAAGGAATAAATACACCAAAAGGAACATAAATGTAAGTTTTGCATATTCAATGCAGGAACCTGAAGCTTCCATTGATCACCAAATGCAAAGGGGATTGATCCTAGCTACCCATATCTAAATGAAATCTAGACTTTTTTAACTGATAACTCACAAAAACCCCATGGAATAGGTCTTCCATTTTTCCCTCAAGTATTGCTTACTAGCTTCACAAAATATGACAAGAGATATTGGATAAAAAGGTTTAAACGCCACCTACCCAGTAGCCCATGCATGCAAAGAAAACCATTCATTATTTCACAAACAAGTTTGAAGTTTTCAAGTTGGCATCAGCACATATATGGGTTATCTAGATTGTACTGATAATAAGTATTCCTGTTCTTGGTGCAAAAGCCTGTCTTGCCTTCATATAGTTTGAGTTTAAAAAATACTGAAATCCTGTTTTTGGAGAGTAAGAACATACCACTAACTTAAGAAAAAAGAACTTGTTTCATATCCAAAACAAATAGACATACCATGAAGTGTGATATTATAGTTTCAATGATTAGTTACTGACACAGCGAAAGTAATTAGGTAGAGATTTTAGGTTAATCTCAGAACCAAATCTAAGCATAAAACTTATGATTTAATCAACAAGAGAAGACACTCTCTCTCAG
>JANVCL010000005.1:23907565-23924190 GCA_026546855.1 Erythroxylum incrassatum
AATATATTATTAACAAATCATAATGTTAATACATGAATCACAAATGTTCATTGGCCTAGGGCACACTACTAACAATATAGCCATAGTAGTGAATCCAGGCGTATCTATTACTTTCCCTGCATGAAATATGTTAATACTTTCCCTTCATAATACATAACTGCAATAAATATAGGTTGTTTTGAAGATCTTAGAATCTTTCTCCATTAGTCTGAGCTGGTTGCTTGCCTATTCTATTACTTTAGGCCAATTCCTATATTAATATGAATAATGAAGTGAAGCAGTTGTTAAACCCTAGTCTAATGAGCTTGTGAGAAATGACAATGGATAAAGCAAAAGAGTTTTTTTTTTATTTAGGCATTTATTGATAGAGTAAACAAAGTTGATTAGAGATCCTTTTTTCTTGCCCTTTGTTTTCAAATTTTGTTTAACTACTAGCTAATAAATAAAGGAGTCTTTAAGAACTTGAGTTTGATCTAGACTAAGTCTAACCATGAAAATTTATAGTAATGAGTCTTATAAAGCTCCAAGCAAGATTTAATAGTAAATCAATGGAACTTGTTAATATGCACTTATTATTATTGCAAAATATGACTAAGTAACCCTTCATAAAAATTCTTGCCATTTTTAAAGGATCAGTAGGTTTAATTTTGTTATAAGCACCATTTTTTAGATTTTCTTTAACAATCACATGGTCATTTGACGTGAAGGAAAACATTTTGTCATGAATGTCTCGATTACTCAAGTAGGTTACATTTTTTATTTAGCTTAGTTGGTGTATCATTCTAGCCTTTTGACTCAAAAACAAATATTTTGTCGTGAATGCCTTTGGTCACTCAGCTATATCACAACTCTCAACTGACTACCAGCTCTATTATTATCCCAATTTTCTTAAAGAGGGTCAGCGAA
The DNA here is from genome assembly GCA_026546855.1 of Erythroxylum incrassatum. Classification (NCBI taxonomy): domain Eukaryota; kingdom Viridiplantae; phylum Streptophyta; class Magnoliopsida; order Malpighiales; family Erythroxylaceae; genus Erythroxylum; species Erythroxylum incrassatum. The sequence continues at coordinate 23,908,472 of JANVCL010000005.1, forward strand.
ATAGGAATTTGTATTTAACACTTTTTTTTCCATATTCTTAACCTACCTCGTTTCTTCTTAATCAATCACTCTCATGAAAGGTTACAAATGATGCCTACCAATTTAAATGAGTGCAATTATAAATATATCTAAAGAAATGTCATAAAGTGAAACAATAGGTATCATATCCTAATTAACTTGCATATTCTTCCTAAAGACCCATAGAACACAAAATTCACAAGTTAATACGCCTTTACAATTTAAATGACCATGTTTGAAGGTAAGCTAATCCCGTTCAATTTATGTCATTGACACATTTACACAATGCATACATCATGCAACAAAATGTTCACACTATGTCAACCTAATCAAAAACTAACATAATGCAAATGTAGAATTCACACACACAAATGATATGCAAGTATATATATGTCCCCACATTTGAACAACACAATGTCCTCAATATGGAAATAAAAATACAAATAAAAAGAAATAAAAATTAAGAACAAAAATACTTATGGTGATTGAGGTGGTGATGATGTAGAAGTTAAGTCAAGAAGACTTCACTTCTATTAATTTTGACAATCAAATAACAATAATCTTAGAAGTGTGTGTGTTATTTTGATAAGTTTGTTAAGTTTGCAGAAAAATGTAAGTAACACGAAGTCAAACGCAGAAGATACACGTCATCGCTAAAAGATACACGTGACACCAAAAGAAGCGTGACAATAGACGAAGTGACACTAAAAGAAGCGTGACAACAGATGAAGAGACACCAGAATAAGTATAGTACCAGAAGATAGAAAAAGGAAACTATTCTAGAACGTCAGGCTGTTAGTTAGTTGGAGTAAGTTATAAGACTCAACTAATAACGGTTTCTAGAAGATTCAAGAAGCAGATTCTCAAGAAGACAGTTAAAGACTTAGGCTATAAATATCAGTTTGAGTCGTAAACTAAATAACAATTTTTTTACAAGAGAGAAAATCTAATTGTCCAATACCTAGAGAAACTCTGTACTCAGGTGCGAAAGAAAAAGAGCGAATACAACTGTAACGAGAAGCTCAAATAATATTTTTCCTAGAGAAAGAAAGGCTAGAGCTTGGAGAGGCTGAGAAAGCAAATAAAGAATACTTTGTGAAAAAGACCTGAAGAGGCTTTGTAAGTGTAGAAAGAATACTTGTAAAGTTGAAGAGTTTAGTGAAATCTCAGACAAACACCAAGGATTGGAGTAGCCCAAGGTTAAGGGTGAACCAGTATAAAATCGCGTCTATTCTTTAACCCTTATCTTTTAATTTTCTTGTTGTTAGAAGAGTAGAAAATAATTTTGCGATTGCATTACTCATCGACTTAAAAGAATTGTTTTTGTGATCATTTGAAATTGTAAAGAAATCCAAGAAATTTATAAAGATTAATATTTGTGAAGATTTTGCACAATTCAACCCCCCTTCTTGTGTATTTTATATATTATACGTGATTTCTATATTAACAAGTGATTTACTTCAGTAGGAGATGGAACTTGGACACACTTCATGTCATGAACATCTGTCGATTTAACTCTCTACAAAATAAACATAAAGCATAAAAATAGTACATCACTAAAAAATAAAATGAAACATATCCTAATTCTTAGGTTGCCTCCTAAGTAGCACTTATTTAATGCCATTAGCATAACGTATCCTTCACTTCTACCATCAATGGGTCTCGAATTAGTGGCTTGCTTCTATCGATTTCTTCACATAACGATTTAATATATAAAAAATAAGCCACAAATTGTAAGATAATAACAAAAACATAATGTATGAAATTAATTAAACCAAAGACTCCATTAAGGCCCTTGTTGAAAAGAAATTGTTATAAGAAGGAATAATAAAACTCCCTGAAAAATTCCTTAACCCTTCCACTTTGTCATTCTCTCTCTTTCTCTCTTACTTCCCGTCGTCGCCCTTTAATTCTCCGGTCCAATTTTTCACATCATTCTCCTAAATTAGTGATACCTAAGTAAGTTTTCTTGTTGTTTTCACTTGTTTATGAATGACCAATTGAGTGTTTTGCATTATTTAGAGAATTTGGCCCAAAAATACTAAAATTAAGAATTTGAGATTGTGAGAATTTATGTAGATTTATTTTTAATTATGGTTTAATAGTTGAATATTATCATTACCCAATTGATTTTATGATTCAACTTGATTAAATGCATGTTAATTGGGTGAAAATTCTACTTGAATTGTGAAATTGTGTGATTATGGCTCACTAAGTGTTTAATTGTGATATTTTTGCATGAAATTAGGTTAATTAGTTGTTTTTAACGTTAATTGAAATTGGGTTTGTGTTTAATTGCATGTTAAAATTTTATTTTGTATAAATTTAATGTTCAATATCGTCAATTTTATGTAATTGCTACGTTAGGATTTTAATTTCAAATTTAGGGTTAAATTCATAATTAAACAATTAGATTATTTTAATTGTTAATTATAATATTTTTAATCTTAAACTTGTGATTAATTAGGTTGTTAGTTTATTTTCTATTTATTTTTTATTTTACTTTATTGGTTATTTATTCAATTATTTGTTTTAATTTGTTTTTGATTTGTATATGTGTTTTAGTTTTCATTGTTAATCCATTTTCATGTTGACATAATTAGTGACCATGATACATTTTTAAGTGTAGGGAAAAAGGTATTCCCATAAACTAGTGAAAATTTTCTAACACTTATTTCAAGTTTTAGGCACAAGAAGTACTGCACAAATGACAGTGAGGAGAGGGGTCGTCTAGAGAGCTGAGAAGTGCTCGCGTAATGCATCCACCCAAGCAACCTCCTATGCTGCTATTCAATGCAACAAAGCGTGTAAAGTAGTATCAGCACTTAAAGGAGACATTCATCACAGGACGTCATATATACTGGGAGACACTAGAGTAGGTTAGGTTAGTGCAATAAGTTTAGGAGTTCATCAATGTCGGTGCTTGGCCTAGATTATTTGAGATCGTGGAGCTCTCCTACTGGGAGTTGACTTTGGAAGTGCTCTCCACTTTCTTCATAGAGAAGGGACGCCACGAGGAGGACAAGCTGAACACCATCCAATTTCTACTATTCTGGGAGATGATCCGAATGAGCTATTTGAACTTCTCAGTCATTATAGGCCTATACGATGCAGCCTTTGTCAAGACGTGAGAGTATATGGACTTATGGATAGACTTTTCATACAAGATGTCCTCTCGATAGTTCTAGGACATCATCAGCAATGACAGTGACTATGACCTTGAGCAAGTTTTATATTTAATAAAACCCTCAATATACCACAAATATATAGATCGTATTTTGTAGCATATAAGGTAATTATTCCCACGAGGAATTAGATAAAACAATTTGAACCTAACTTTTTCTAACGTATTAAGAATGTGTTTTGAATGAAAATAATAAAAGAAATTAAGACAATTAATAAAACCAAGAAAATAAGCAATTGACAAGTGAGCTGCCAAATTAATTTAGGGTTGATCAAGGATGAATGCTTGGAACTTATTCTTCTTTATTTTGTTTATATCTAAGTCATAAAATAAATTAAGAATAAACCCTTGTCTGAAATTTAGAAACTCATAAACATGTTTAACATCTTAGAAATCCAATTACACATCAATAATAAAGAAAGAAACAAGGGAAAAAAGAATAAAAACTATAATTGCTCCTTGATCTAGAAAGATGGAATTTCCTGATGTTGTTCTTGATATCCCACCTTGATCTAATTTGATCAAAGGGCTACTACATTTTTTTAGTGTTTTTAACATTTTTAAATAGTGTATTAGGGTTCTGGTGGTGGAACTAGGATTTTTCCTACTTTAATCGATTCCAAAAATGCCCACAACTAAAACAAATGAAGAAACTCGCACGAGGAAAGTGCCTATCATGATTGTGACATGGGAGTTACGATCGTGATCTGGAAAATTTCTTTCCATCACTGTATGCACTTCCAACATCCTTGTTCTTCAATTATTTGATTTTCAATACTAACAAACACATCAAACACCTTAAGAAACAAAAAATTAAGATTGAAATCATACTATAAACCACATAAACACTTAGAATATAAATAAACACTCACATTAACACGATTCTAAGCCTATACATATGATAATCATCTAATAAATACCTTAAAACACACTAAAACACTTATCAAAACATAGTGTAAATTATACTTATCATAACCCATGCAGATCAAAGGCTTCGTCATTACGATACCTGGGGCTCTAGTACATATATGGTTTCTTGAGCCATACTTTAAGCAGGCGGGAGGATAGCTATGACATCATCAATGACTTAGATGTTTATCAACACGGGTGCTATATGCTACCATATTCATGACTTGTGTTAGTGGTGATTATTATAAAACAATTTCTAAAGAAATGGGTTAGGCAATATAAGGGTTAACATAGTCATATGTTTGAAATGTGTTTGTTGAAATTTTTAAGATTTGATGCTTAAAAGGAAGAGAAGGTGAAAGAAATAAAAATCAATTGGTGGGAAAATAAATTGGAAGAAAACTTAAAGCAGTTAGGATTAAGAATAGTGCAACCTTAGAGAAAAACAAGAAGTTATCAAGATTCATCAAGAAGATTAAGACGAAGATGTTTCTAGATGCCTCTGGGCTTAAGAAGATTAAGATCCTGATTCTACGAGAACACTTTTGAAAGCTTTGTAGATGTTGTAGGATGTCTCTGGGCTTAAGTTTAATCCAAGTAAGAGTGCAACTTATCTTTCTTAACAAAATTATGGAAATTTAAGGACTATAATAGTAGATGCTGGAATCAAAGTACACCAATTACCTATCACTTATTTGGGTGTCCCTATTTCTACAATGAAGCTTAAGGAAGTTAATTATAGACCTCTTATTGAAAAAGTCAATAGAAGACTCTGTCATTGGAATAACAGATTCTTATCACATAGAGGCAAAGTATAGTTGGCCATCTCCATTCTTATTAATTTGCATATCTACTGGTTATCACATCCAGCTATTCTCAAAGGAGTCCTGAAGAAAATTGATAGAAGTATTAAAGACTTCATCTGGAATGGATAAATTTCTAGTGGGGAAAACTATCTGAAGTTAAATGGAGTGTATTATGTCTTCCTAAGTAGTATAGAGGGTTGGAAATAAACTCAACTAGTAGAATGAGCAAAATTTTGTTGGAAAAGAGACAATGGAAGTTATGTTGGGACAAAGAAAGTCTTTGGGTAAGATGGTCCATATGTCTCACATCAAATAGAAAAATATTTAGTCTATCTCTTAAACTGCTTTGCAGTCTTTCACTTTTCAACAAATCTTAGATATGAGATCCTTTGTGCATCTTTACATCAAACATCAGGTTGGTAATGGGAAGGACACAACTTTCTAGTTTGATAATTAGCATGCCTTAGGGCCTTTATGTAACACTAACCTTTTTACAACCTTAAGACGATCTATCCCTAGAGATACTAAAGTCCAAACTCTGATCTGGAATAACAGGTGGCATTGGTTGTTCCATATGTGTAGAGAAATCACTTCTATTATTGAGCAATGGCCTTCATATCTTCCAAGTGCACAAGAAGACAAAATCATATGGGAATTACACAAGTCTCACAAATTTATGACTCAGTTATGCAAAGAAGTGTTGCTAGGACCTATGGTCAGGTTTCCATTTTATAAATTGATATGGGAATTAAGTATTAATCCAACTAACTATTTCATCTTATGGTTAACTGCTTTATAGAAATTGGGAATTAGAGATAGAATTAAGTTTCAAACTTCGGACACTAATTGCCCTCTATGCTATGGAGAAATTGAAATCTTAGATCATATTCTCTTTAAATGTTCTCAAACTAAACTACTATGGAGTGCTTTTCTTAATATCTTTAGGTTACAAGACAATCATCTTAGTTGGATGAATACTTTGACTTAGGCTGGTAATATGAGATGGACTAATATAGAAGATCAAAGGTTTTTCAAAATTAGATTTGCTAGGTTGGTACACTACATCTGGAGGATGAGAAATACCAAAATTTTTGATAAGGCTAAGGAGTTCAAAGAATATGGATGGAATCATTTATTGCTCAAACTAAGGATGATCATTATGATCAATGCTAATCATCTACTCTTATCCAATGCTATTAGATTTCAATTGATCATTTAGAATACAATGTTGTCGGATATATCTAATGTACACTTTCTTCATTAGTTTTGAGCTCCATTTTTGGAGACATAACCTCGTACATTATGTAATTTCCAACTTTTGAATGAATTTTTACTTACATTGCAAAAAAGAACATTAATATGCAAGATACATGAGAACTTATTGTTATTCCTTGTGTTCTTCCTTGTTTATAATAGGTTTTCTTTGTTTAAGTATGAACTAATTGAGATGGGTTTAGGTGGGATAATCCTTATACTTATTAACTTAAATAAATTTTTTTTGTTTAATATAAGATTTTGGTTTTCTTGATAATTATTGATGTTTACTTATTATATTGAATTGAAGTAGCAAACATAGAAGATTCCATTTCAGATTTCATATATAGGAATCAAATTAGCAAATGAAGATCATATTTGTGAATAGATCAAGGCGTGGATAGTGAGATTGCATAGAAATTGTTTATTCTTATCTATTGGTTAGATTTGGTAATTCTTATTTGTTATTTTAGTTTATTTAATTATATATTTCAATCAATCATTTTCTTTATTAATTTTGATAATAGTAAAATGGTTAGTACAAGGGCTTACAATCCTTATGAGACTGAAATTTGAAGTTTCTGAAACTATAATATAGAAAATTATAGGTGCACTTGCATTAGTGATTTCTTCTACTATTATTTTGTGTTATGAGAAATATAATATTTCATATCAAGTTTTTGGCATTATTATTTAAGACTAAAATGTTAGGAAAGTTTTTATTTATTTATTTGTAGATCTTATATTCATAGTCAAATTGCAAGTTTATCTTCTTTTGGCTCTGACTGAGAGCATTCCTAGAGGACCACCCGAATTGAATCCAAAAATTGAAAGGAAGTTTCCTTGGAATTTGAGAGAGAGAAAATTGAGAATTCAAATGCAACTACCAAGTACAATGGTAGGTAAAGAAGGATCGTATTATAGGGGACTATACTAGATTGTCACTAATCGAGACGGGTCTAGCGTTACTCAACTAAGAGTAAAGGCTAATAACTTTGAGATTAAGCTTAACATGATTTACGTGATTAATTAGTTGGTGCAATTTGATGGGCTGTGTATGTAAGATATGAATGAATAAAAAAATAAAAAATACTAAGAATCACTAAGGTAATTGTCCCAATCTATTTTTATAATATAAATAAGTGAGTTGAGTGTCAATCCGAAAGAGAATGTGAATACTAGTAATGACCATCTTTCTATTATCTATTATGATAAATAGAATTATTGATTTAAAGAAAATAAATAACATGAATCTAAATCACCAAATTAAAGCAAAGAATAAGATTAAACAACTAATGATATGAAATTATCTTAACTTAATGATTAATCCTAGTTCTTTGAACTACCAAAAATTCCCAAGTTATAAATATATTAATTTTTAGTAATACAACCCCTATCCTTAAATTTATTTGACCAAAATCTCAATCAAATCAAAGCAAACTAACAATGTATTAACTCACTTTATGAATTTGCATGATATATTTCTCTTTAACTCGAAAAGATCATGTAGTTCTATCTCTAGTAACTTATATAACTCTAATTATTTATGTAGTGATTTATTGATACATAACATCTCTTGATCTCAATGTATAAATTTGAATATTAAATATTTAATTCAACACAATATGTAAACATAAACAATTATCAAAAGAGTTAAAAATTTTCATTAAATTAAAGAATCAATTCAAAAGATCAAGTTCTAGGGTCCATCTCGCCAAAATCTATATCGCAATTAGTTTATGATGTGAGAGTTTAATTTAAACTATATAAGAGCATTTAAAGTTTGTCTGAAAAGTTACTTACTCTTTTGATGCGAGAGTAAACACCTTATCATAAATACTCCTAGTTACTCAACTAAATCACTATTTTAAATGGCTACTATCATCACTCTTTAGCTTTAATCTTTTTACTTAGTATAAAGCTTGCATATTTAATTTATTCAATACTCATTTTTTCACCCTTCATTTTTTATATAGGATAATGAAGATGCTCAAAAGAATTCACATTTACTTAATTGTATGAACAAATTATACGAAAAGTATTATGATGTAAGTCAAATATCTATTATCCAAATTAGTAAAGAAAATTAAACTCGACTGAGTCATGAAAGCTTATAAATATTTACCTAATTACTTCAAAATAAAAAGACACTTAAACTCTTAGTAAATTGTTATAATCAATATACTGACAAAGTAAAAAAAATCCAAATAAGTATGAGAACTTAACTCACTTAAGTCCCTCCCCCACTCTTAAGCTATAAATTTTACTTAATAAATATGATATATAAGAATAATGAAAATAAATAACAAAGGAATGGAAAACAAAGTAAGGGGGAATTGCAATTCCCTTATATAACATAGTAGAGCAATGGAAATTTTGCTGAGATAAGAGAACATAAACATATAATGGTACAGTGTTGAGAATATGAGGAAACACAATTAAAACATGTTGTGTTGTTGCTAAACATTTTCTTTCATTATGAATATGGGTGTGTCCTACAAAAAAAATATATCTCTTTTAAATTTTGATGTGAAATATTGTATTTACATAGGAGCATGTTACGCTAGTGTTTCATTATTTTCCTCACAATGTCTTTAAAAGAATAAGTAAGAATATGGGACATGCAATAGTGTTCTTTAACCTATCGAGCACAAGGTATCATGTTTTGATCATGTTATTTTAGGCTACTCTTGGCCTTTCAAGTTCAACTTGATTTCCTCTAACATGTAGGAAGACAAGGTTCATATTACTTTTTATTATCCAAAATCACATTAAACTAATTCTAAAACACTAAAACCATGAGAAAAAAGTTAAATTTCATAAAAAATGTATTTCAACGAATGAGTCTAAAACTATGAAAACTTCCTATAATTACTAGTAGAAAATGTATTTCAATAGGTTGCCTACTAATAAGTGTTTTTTAATAAGTTGATTAGAGTGACTTACTTAAGTTATACCCAGGTGGTTCCTCCCTTAGGGATTTAATGCTACCCTTTTCAAATCTATTAACTACCTTAACTTTCTTATTTTGTCTAATAGGTTCATTAGCTTTTAGGGTTGTCACCTACTTCCTTACGATGGATTTATTCATCTTCTTTACATCTCTTACTTATGAGGCTTGGTATGATTGTTTCCTTTACAACATGGGATAATTTATTGTCAGTCATGTCAAAATAGAGACAAGTATCATGATTATCAAAATTAGGTTTTATGGTTTCAAATCTCTTAAATACCAAATCTTCATCTCCTACATATAAGTGCTTGATTTACTATATATTTGCTTTCTAATGCTTAGTGATTAATGTTATATTAGGCATAAGTTACTTATTTTGGTTTATATTTTTTTAGGTATAAGTTGGAGGAATAAGAACCAAAAATAAGCTAAACATATACCCTTGTGTCGTTCTATTGATGTTCAATCTTATTTGCCTTAGTGAAAGTAAAAAAAGAGATGAGTTAGAGTGAACACAAGAAAAGGAATGCAAGAAATGGAGTCACAACAACTTAACATACTCATATAGAGGTGCATATAGCCATATATATGACAAAAGCGATCATATATAGGAATGTGTGAGTCACTAGAAGCTTATAGAAGCACAAATGTAAAGTTTCAAATAGCCCTGCAACCTATATGGTCGTAAGGGGACTTACAAATCCATGTATCTTTGTCTTGTAGTCACAATATTTGTTAAAATTGACATACACGGTCACTTTCACACCTATGTAGTTGACCTTGTATTATTAAACAACCATAATTTTATGTATAAATGGGCAATTAAGAGGCCAAATGTTGCATTACTGGGATTAGAGACTAAAAAGGAGGTAGATTCCCTTCCCTTTGGAGAGCTGTGAGGAGCTAAACTTCATATTTCTAGTTTAAAGGAGATATCGGGGCCGACAAACATGTTTGGGCATTAATTAAGCTAGTGATGTTCTTCTTAACTCTCTTTTGAGATTCACTATGTTATTCTATGTTTAATGTTTTGCATTTATGTATGAATGACTTAAATAGACCTACAAGATCATTCATGCATGGATTCATTGCTAGAATCTTTATTACAATACGCAATCATTGTAACTCTGATTCACTTGTGGTAAATTAATGGTCTCACATCATTAGGGATAACATAGTCTAAGTTAAATGACCTAAACTTATGTGGATATTGCTTAGATGCAATTATCATACTAAATCTATAAAGCTTATTAAAGGTTCTCTAGTAGGTAGACTTAATTAAAGAGCTTGTTTTTATTAGATACAGCATAAGAAAAAACTAGGATTAACAAAGCAACATCATAAAGAATCCCTTTACAAGTATTAAGAATGTTTCAAGAAGTTACGTGCCAGCTACCCTCTTCATAACATCACTAAACAACTCCTTATCAAATACTTCTACGAAGGATTATTGCCTATAGATAAGAGCTTGATAGATTCAACATGGTAAAGCACTATGTGAAAAGACTCTCATAGAGGCTAAAACTTTAATTGAGTGTATGATGACGAACACTGAACAATTTAACATATTCGTAAGGAAAACAAGGTAAACAATTCATTCATCGAACATCATTTAGATAAATTAAATGACACCTTTTATTAGACAAATTGTTAAGATTTATATGGTTATGGAATGATTACAATTCAATTGGTTAGAATACACATTATGAGGCCTCCTCTTGACTTTGAACAAGATTTGTAAAGACTTTCTCTTCCCTCGTAAAAATAAAACAATTGTAAGAGTTCCTTTTTACTAATGACAAAGAAGAGAAGATATATGAAGTTCTTTTTCGTCCACTAACAAAAGAAGCATTCATTTGGGAATTAAACACGGACCAAAGATTATTTAATCAAACTATTATAAATCAAATTTGTATTTTTCTCTACTTTTTATAATAAAAATAATTATTATTTCATAATCTCATTGACTAAATTTTCATAATAATTTATTAGAATATGTAATTTATTTAGTAGAATCTTTAAATATGCAAAAAAATAAATAAATTAATCACATAATTTATTGTTCCCGTGTGTCATTCGAGGACCAAAAACTGGAATTACTATAAATAACTAAAAATGTAATCCTTTTAAAGATCATGTTTCGATGTATAAATATACAAGGATACTTGAAAAGAAATTTAGAAGTGGGCACTGCAGATAAGCCTGGCTCAGGACACACAGGCTCGGGTCGTGTATCCCAGGCCCTGGCCCCCGCCCATTACGATCTATAGTTATAAGACCACTTGTTTAGTTTCAGTAACTAGCTTTGGCAAATGTATAAAATATACAAGGGTGCCTAAAAAGAAGTTCAGAAGACCACTTGTTTAATTTCAATAACTAGTTTTGTCAACCAAACAACTTGATGAATGGTTCGCAAAGAAATCAAAACTGAGTTTGTAAGCATCTGGGATGGTTTTTAAAACAAAACTCCAAAACCACCAATCTCAAAAGGTATAATTTGGAACATCATTGTTCTTGAAATTGAATGTTACCTCATCTGATAAACAAAGGCTTGTCTGACAATCTGCTGGTTGCTACGTTGGAAATATATGCATAATTTCTCCTTTTCCTACACAAACTCTCTAAGGATTATGGCAGAGAAAGCTAAAGGCTTCAACACTAAGAAATTTCCTTGTGGTTACAAAAGTAAAAGAAAAGCTTAACTGGCAGTGGTTTTCTGATCCTTTCAGCGAATGATTTTTATAAGATAACAATAACAAGCAGTACATATAATCATTCAAAGCTCAGATTCAGGGTCTTGATGCTGAACTTCGACATTATATCTCTTCGCACTACATGGGCCAAAGTTTGACTTCAAAGTTCGTGAACTTGGAGATTAATCTATTAAAAAACCAGATGAATCATTGCATTCTTGAAGATTCTCAAGTACGAATGGCAGGCAAAAGCATACAGAATTGCACTTTTACTAAATTGTCAAATACCACACGTCATATGAACAATTGTGTATGCAAAATAAGCGGTCAAGAAAAGTTTTAAAGGAAGATCTCAGAATTGAAACAATCATCTAAAATACTCAGAGAAAAATCAATTATAAGTGAACATTTAATCATTGGACAGTAGTCTTTCCCTTATCCGCTCCCTTCAGTCTTGAATATATCCTGCTTCTCATGAACCAAATCATAAGTTGCATGAACACCAACAAGCAAATAATACGACAACATAGCTGCACTGCAGACAACAAATCTAAGGATTGCCTCATGACCAACAGATCCAATTAGAAATAGATTCATCGCGATTGACAATGATGGCAACCATGGAACAAGAGGAACACCCCATACCTTGGGAGCACGTTGCTTTGGCAGCAAACCCATCCCCAGAGTCCCAAGAAACCAAATAACTGAAGCCACCACACACCCAATCCAAATATCATTTCCTGAGCTCCAAAGTACACTGATTGCTATGGAAGATCCAATAACAACAAATAGGCAGAAGAGGAATTTAACTACATCTTTTTTGGAAGTAACATTTGTCACATAATATCGCCTCACAAGTAATGCAACGGCCATGAGCATAAAAGTGAGGAGCGTGCTAACAGAAAAAATACTGGATATAACATCCAAACTAGAGAAAAATGCCACAATTGCACTGAGTGTTGTTGTTAAAAGAGTGGCATAGATGGGTGTTCCGGTTTTTGGGTGAACCAGAGCAAACCAGGGAGGAATCATGTGAGATCTTGCAATCTGAGTGGTGTATCTACCTTGTCCAAGAGATCCGACTAACAAGCTTGTTGTCATTCCCTTAAGTGCACCAATACTCACTAAATACTTGGCCCATTTCATTCCAATTTGAATAAAAGCCACTGAATATGCAGCACCGGGATCAATATTGGTATATTTCACCATGCTGGTCAGTGACAAAGCCATCAAACAATATATCACAGTGATCATAGACATAGATCCAATCAAACCAATCGGTATGTCCCTTGATGGTTTTTTGGTCTCTTCAGCCATAGTTGCAACCATATCAAACCCTGTATAAGACCAATAAACTACTGCCGCAGCCTTGAAAACACCCTTGGCACCATATGGAAAAAAAGGTATCAAATTTGAGCTTTTGGCGTGGATGAAGCCAACGATGATAATGAAAACAATCACTATGGAACTAAGAATAGAACTGATTAAATTTAGTAAGGAAGTCTTCTTTGTGCCAGTCATTGCTATAGTATTAGTTACCAGAAGGACAACGACAGCTATAGGGTCTAAAAGATTGAACCCTTCAGCAAGAAAACCAACTCTGATCCTCAAGAAATCAGGGTTATCAGAGTTGATCATACTTGCAAAATATGATGTCCAAGATCTACCCAACCCAGCAGCCCCAATAACAGCCTCCAAAAGTATATTTCCAGCGGCAATAAAGGCAACAAAGTCACCCAATTCCACACGAAGAAACGAAAACGACCCCCCAGCTACAGGAATCTCAACAGCAAACTCAGCGTAACAGAACACTGAAAGCAACGCCGAGAGACCCGAAATAGCATAAGAGAGAACAATGGCTGGACCTGCGTGTTCATGAGCTTCTTGGCCTGTGACAACAAAGATGCCAGACCCAACAACGGAGCCAAAAGCCAACCACATAAGGTCCCACCAGGTGAGGCACTTCTTCATTGGGTTCTCGCTTTCTTTGCTTAGAGTGACCAGTTCAAAGTTGTCGCTGGAGCGAGAAAAAAGACGATCTTTGAGACGAGGGACCGTCTCAGACAGCGCAGTTCTATAAGTGAAGAAGTCCTGGAAAGAGCGTTCTGGGAAAAAATCTTGCTTGCTGAATCTCCAGTAACTCTTCCTCGGTAGATCTTGAGCTTCCATTATTGAGTTTGCTTTGGAGTATAATAGTGGGTGAAGTGTGTTCTCTTCGGTTGCTGATGATGAAATTTGAAACATAATAGAGGAAAAGGTTGGATCGGGCGCTTAGTTCGGAGTGCAAATCTGGGAAACAGGTCAAATTCATTAAGTTTAGTGAATCTTGGAATTCAAAAGGACTTTGCGTTTTCGATTGCTTACGAAGGAAAGTTCCTCACTTCTTCGCAAAAACTTCAACATTCCAACTCCGTCATCAAACCAAAAACCAATCAAATGCTCTTATTCTTACAATTTTATGTTTGTGACGTTTTCCATTTCTATTGCTGTCCGAACATGGTCAGACTTTTGGCCCATGGCGTCTTAATTTATAAAAGCATGTAAACTGTCCTACATTTCTTGGTTTTGGTTTACAAATAGGGCAACAAGAAGATTTACAAAGAAAAGATGATTTTGTATTACTCAACTGGTTTTCTCGTCCACGACTCTCTGTTTCCCAATTAATTCCTCTTTCGATTTCTTTAAACCTTATATGCAAAGCTCTAGACGAGGCAGCTGAGGCCGTGATTCAGCCGAGTGACTTAAGTGATGATTCTCAAGCCTTGCTATTCAACAAATATGTATAGTTGGTAACGGTAAAATTACTTAACTGTTTGTTATTCGATGTATAGAAAAAATATACATATGTAAAGTTGGTAATAGGGAAATTATTTATTGGTCATATTTGATTATCAGTTGATTCTATTAGTTGATTTGACCAGCAGATTGCATTAGTTGTTTATTATTTGATGTTTGATAAAATTAATTATTTAGTACTAGTTGTTTATGTGTAAAATAATTTATGAAAGCATGACTTTAAAAAAATTATAAAGTTATGAATATTATATATCTTAATATTTCATTGAATATTCTTATAAGAATTTAAAATTTAGATATTTAATTATACAAAAATCAAATTTATAACTCTAATAAAAAGCATATAAATAATAACAACAACAACAACAATAATACTAATAATAATAATAATCTAACATTAAATTTTTTATTAGCATTTTTCCTATAATTTGTATATATTTTATTATTTAATAAATTAAAAATAACTTATAAGGGCATGACTTAAAAAATTATAAGGTTAAGATTAAATATTTAATTTTACAAAAATTACAATTTTGACAATAATAAAAATATAAAAAATTAAAATTTACAAATGTTTTGTACATAATTTACAAGCATAACATGGTGGTTATGCTTATGACATATGGTTGATATTTACGACAGTTACATATCTTGGTCGAATCAGTCCTCAACAAATTAAGAAGAAAATAAAATGGTTGATATTTTAGTGTTACGGTGAAGCTGTAGAGCGGTACGTGCCAGCGCAAGTGGTTAGCAGAATTAGTTTTTCACTGGTCATAAGCAGTTGTTTATATGAAAACGCTGCTATTAAGTAGCTTTTCAAAATTAAGCTTTTTGGGATAAATAAGCTACTTATTCATTTTCTTACCAAGAATTTTAGCTGATAGCAGCGTTTTCATATAAACAACTGCTTATGACTAATCAGCTAAAAAGTACAGTAGCTTTTCAAAATTTAGCTTTTTAGATAAATAAGCTACTTATTTATTTTCTCACCAAGAGTACTTTTTAGCTGGTCTCTAAAAAGTAGTACTTTTTAGCTGTTAAGTAACTTTTCAAAATTCAGCTTTTTGGGATAAATAAGCTACTTATTCATTTTCTCACCAAGA
>JANVCL010000005.1:23939284-23950587 GCA_026546855.1 Erythroxylum incrassatum
CACACAACTGAAATTTTATTAGAGTTACAAGTTAATAATAACATAATTAAATATTGTAAAATAAATATTGATACAATGATAAAATAATCAATGAATTACATCAACTCTTCTTATTATACTACAGGGGCATTTCTGTCATTAACACAATTTTTTGTTTTATCCCTTGCAACCAAACACATTTTTGTCCTTAGGACGAAGACAATTTTCTCTGTTATGTCTACCACAACCAAACATCTTACTGTCTCCAATTCTTGTTCTATTCCGTCTTGTCCCGTCTCTGCATGTTAAAGATGCTAACCAAACAGACAGTAAGAGAAAAATGATATCTTGGTCTATTAGATGCCATAAGGTATGTTTTAAAATTTTCCAAGACATGCCAAGACATTTTTGTATTTTATATTGTATCCCTCTTAAAAAAATAATTAGTAGGAAATACAAATGCGATTTAGGGCTTTCTTAGACCTTGTTTATCTCAAAAATTAGATTACAAAATATAATATAGAGACATAATCTAAACATTGACGTGTCCTAAACTGTATATCACATCAAAGTAATATCAGTTGGTTTCAAACTGTAAAATTTCAAGATTAAAAGATAAAGGTCTTTTTGGTAATTAGCGAATTGTATTAGCTGTTAGCTGATTCTATCAGCAGTTAGTTGATAGTAGATCATATTAGTAGATTTGACCAATAGATAACTTCAGTTGTTTGTTAAAATTAGCTTTTTGGTATTAGTTGTTTATGTGTAAAATAACTTACAAGGACGTGACTTAAAAAAATTATATCTTAATATTTATTTGAACATTCTCATAAGAATTTAGATTTTAGATATTTAATTTTATAAAAATTAAGTTTATAACTCTAATAAATAACATAATAATAATAATAATAATAATAACAATAATAATTAATAAATAAATAAATAAATCAACAAGAAATTTTGCAGATAATGATACATGTAAACACAAAATATAACAATCCAAATAAAGTTTAACAATAAAATTCAAATAGAGCAAAAGAAATAAACACCATAATTTAAAGCAAATGTTTATAATAAACTAAGAATGACATTTAACTGCCATTAAACTAGAAGCAATATTATCGCGAATAGCTGCCATCTCTCAAGTTCTCTATTCTTCAACACCTTCTTATGCAGAGTTAACTTCAATATCTTGAAATACATCTAGAGGTATAAATTCAAGACCTTGACCGATGATGTTAAAAACTAGGTTGCCAATTATACTTCTTCTAATATAGTTATGCACGTAAAACCTGTACAAATTATTCTATTTTGATCCATCAATGAATAATTAGGCATTTTCTTTAGTATCTTCTATCGAGCCTTAAAAACAACGAAAGCCCTCTCAATACAACTTCTCAATGATGTATGAGCTCAATTAAAAACTTCTTGAGATCCTCTTATTTTTGCACTATGAAACTCCGATCGATCTCCTATAGCCACTATTAGAATCATAATCCTCCAGCTTACATCAATCTATGCCTCTTCATTCATTTTATTTCTATAACATACCATATAAGATAAGCCACACTACCTAATGAAAATTACTAGTCGACAAAGAAGAAGGAGAATCATAGGCATAGAGAAGGGAAACAACTAACAATGGTGACTAACAAGTGACGAAGAAGGTGATGTGTTGTAATCATTTTTATTCCTTTAAACACAACAAAAATATGCCAGTGACAAAAGGGAAAGGGAGAGGATAAACTTACTAAAGAAGATGAAAGATGTCACTGGTCAAAATTTGACCGACGCACCATTGTAACATTCTTCACTTTGTGTATTAGTGAAGTTTAGGGAGAGTTTTGCGTATTAGTGTGTTGTAACATTTTACTCTTTGCACAACATTGTGTTGAGCTTTTCCATTTTAAAGGTGAAAGAGAGACAATGGGCACTTGTAAGTAATAAATGGAGTTAAATAAGCTTTCGAAAGTAATAATCAGTAAATACAAAGAGTAGATTTGAGTTACTAACTACAGTCTGCAAGAACACATCGATAAATAGATAAATGAATGCAACTTTCTACAAGTAACAAATTGTGCTAAACAGGCGGAATTCATAGTTCACCAACATTAATGACACTTGCAATATACTTGGCTTGAGAATTTAGTCAAGAATGCAACAAATCTAGTGTAGCTATAGAGAATTGATTCTTTGGCAACTTCTTTATTGTCAAACAACCAAAAAGCATAGAACTTTACTCACTAACATTCAATTTATGAACCATTTCCATCTTCACAACTCACCATATTCGTCTTTGCTTAATAATATAATATATATTATCTTAAGACATAACTGTTCATGTTAAATTCCTTTTGTGGAATGGAAATGGTCTGCTCAATAGGTGGATTTCTTAAGCTCCAATTCTTAGAAATATGTGAACTTGATACTTTGGAGGAATGGAGAGTTGAGTTTGGAGCTTTTCCAAGCTTGTTAAGCACATGCAGGGGCGGAGCCATGCATGGCCCCCCTTTCAAATATATATATTTTTAAAATTACTTATATAATTAAAAATTTTAAAATTACAAATATAAGTGGCCCCCCTTTAAAAAAATCTCTACCTTTAAAAATCTCGGCCTCTCTTAAAGTTGAGTCTGGCTCCGTCCCTGAGCACATGAGTTGAGACGAATGGTTGTTGCATAACCTCTTAAGTCCTCTAATAAATTAAGAATTTAGTTTGAATTATGCTACGGTAATATGCTAGCATAATTGAAACTTCATGCATGGCTTTGTAGAACAAATTTAAAGGGCATAAGTAATAGTGTGGCTTCGTTTTTGCATGGTTTCATTGGCTTCGTTCATGCATGGCTTCCTTAGTTGCAAAGAAAGGCAACTATGGAGGAATGGAGAGTTGAGCTTGGAGCTTTTCTAAGCTTGTTAAACACATGAGTTGAGAAGAACGGTTGCTGCATAACCTCTTGAGTCTCTCTAATGAATTAAGAATTTAGTTTGAATTATGCTACAATAACATGGACAGCTATAGTACCATGCTAGCATAATTCAAACTACATGCATGGCTTCTTAGAACAAACTTAAAGGGCACAAGTAATAGCACGACTTTGTTCATGCATGGCTTCCCTAGTTTAAAAGAAACAAAGGTAATAGTAATAATTTAAAGGGTATATTACATTTTCGACTGCAAAATAAAACGATCCTATATTGGAGCTTTTTAAAATTAACTAATATGGTCAATCAGTTGGTTGTCAACCATTTTCACCGGGTATGTCAATCGGTTAAAAGCTTTGAATCTACTAAAAATTGGTTAATAAGCTATTTACCTTCCCCTTTATTCCCCATCGACATGTAACCTAAGCCCCACAAAATCTCTCTTCATCGTTGCTACATGTTGCGATCACCTTTGTCACGATCACGAAATACCACAAATTCCTCAACCGCTATCGACCCTGTCACCCCCATAAAATTTCAGAAGCCTCGGTCCGTCACAAATATTCTTCAAGTTCTTTAGATTCTGAAGATCTTAACGAAACTGAATTCAGGTCTCAAAATTCTAGCTTTCTAGCTTTTTACTTTCTGCTTGGTCGTCCGGGCTCTAGGTAGATACGACATTCGTTACAAAATGGGAACTTTATGCCTGTAAACGGGAAGTTAATAAAATTTTGTTCTAAGCTTTGTCTTCAAACATGATATGACTCAAAAATTCCCCGTCAGCTACCCAAGGTTGTATCGCATCCGTACACGTGGCACACAGTTGATTTCGTTGGGACACCAACATTTGTAGCATTATTTTCACATGCCATGAAAGCCTTGCCCGTTTGAAAAATACGTTTGAAATTCCACACATTAAACTAACCAAACCAGTCGCACCATCTTCTAGTTATTGTAGTCACACCAGTAAAATGGGACCCAATCTTATGGCCAACCCTACAGTCTGATATGCGTGTAAAAGTAACTGCGGGGTTACTTTAATTCAACTTCAAGTGTAAGTTGTAACTAAATTCTAAAAAAAAACGTGTGAGCTGTAGTTAGTGATACATTCAGGTCACCCAGCAGAACTATCTAAACTCTGAAGGGAAATAGCAAACACTAGTGTGAAGCCAACAAAAATCTGAGAGGTATGAGAAAAGAGGTGGTCAACTTGGTTGTGGTTTAAGATATCAGTCGTGTTTACTTGTTTGGTGCATGAGGTAGTTCAATTTCTTTTAACTTTGTGGTCTCTTCTGGTTTCACCATTTTTGTACTGTTTGTGTTCTTGAATCTCACCGGCAGTTTAATGCTTCTTTTCTTTTTCTTTTTTTATCTGGGTTTTGCTCTTCACTCCAAACCTCTTCCCCGTCTACATGAATTTTTTTTTCAGAACTTGATTTAGTTTCTCTGCAATTGCTTTTCCTTTGAAATGCTCGATTCTAGGTCACTTTATGAGTTGGTTTAAATGGAAAGCCTGTAGGAAAGAGAAAGTGGTCGTACCAAGTTCTTGTTTTTCAATTGAGAAAGTGGATATTTGAAGCACTGGAGTTGAAAAGTAGTTGCTGGTTTTAGTTTCTCACCCATGAGGCTATGGTCCTTTTTTTTGGACCTATTAAGAGGAACGTTAAAAATCTATTCAACAACCATTATCTGCGATGCTAATTGATTTCTTGGTTTTCAACTCAAGCCCATCTCATTTCATGTTATTTGCAATCTTTCACAAGTTGATGTTCTGTGGTATACTTATTACTATAATGTTAGACAAACTATTGAGTTTGAAAATTGTGCTGGTCATGTGGTTGTTTAGTGACATACAACTTGTGGGCTGGGAAAAGATGATAATATATAGAAAAGAGGGTGCAAAATATAACTACATTAATATTGGGTTAAGTAGGGTGTTTAACTAGTAAGGCTTTTTGTAAAGTTGCTAAAATATTGGCATACTGTTAATAACTTGAATTTGAATAACTTTTGCGGCATCCTTGGAAGTAGCTGCTGTATTCAAGCAACAGAAAGCGTACTTTGAAGCCTTTGCTGGAGTTTCATGACTTGAATTGAGTAGGATCTTTAGGTAGTTTGGTTCTAAACATACTTGAATAACACTTTTTATTCACTAAAATCCTGTTCAGAGGACTGTTGTCCCTATAAGGTTCATGATTAATTTATCAATATTATTGGAAAAACTTCTTCTGTAGTGATCTTATGTTTACATAATGTCATTGTTTGGACTGAGAATGCTACATGAAGGATCTATATGTAGAAAAGTACGTCTTAGTTAAAGTACTTCCAGGCTGACAACTTAAACTCTAAACATTTGCACATATTAAAGTTGTGCAACATATTTGATTTTGTTTATCTTTTTGGTGCATTTTGGAAAAATGTTGCCTTGATTTTTTTTTGCTCCCAAAAATTGTTATATAAGATGTGTTACAGATTAAGCAATGATTGTAGGAATTATGTATTGATTACAAGGATTATAATCCTTTGATCCTAGGGACTACATTTCCTAATTAGTCTTGTAAATATATATATGAAACCCTATCAAGAGAAATATAGTACATTCTCTATTTTACATGGTATTAGGCCTAAAGCACTTAGCTTTTGTCTCTTCTTCTTTGTCAATCTTTGCTTGAAGTTTTGCCCATGAGAGTAGAAAGTTGAGTTTTTTCAGGTCATCATCTGAGTTCATCGTGGGCACCGATAGGAGCTCCATGAACCGGTGAGCCACTTCCTAAAGTCCGGTCGTTAGAAGCTTTGTGTATATATCACATGAGTCGGCCAAATCTTTTGGATTTCCTCCCACACAACGACATGTTTAGGCGCATACGTTAGTGCCCTCACCTCCGATCAAGTTCTCTATTGTTGACTCCTACCTATTGGTGTTCTTGAAGGTCTAGCCCCTTGTACTGCCACTATTTCCAGCCAGATCTGGTCCCTTCTTGTTGTTTCTCCTCCACTTTTCTAATGTTTTTGTGTTTACCACTTAGGTTTGCCACAAAATATTAATTATTTGTGTGTAGGACTGGTGTGACTGTTGGATTTAAAAGGTTTCGCTGTCTCAAAAGGTTTTTTTCCCCCCATTTGGTTTGGAATTTGACTCCCATTGTTTTTGGCTATTGTTATTTCCTTGGCTTATGAACAAAAAAGTTTAATTATGATGGATGTCATTCCTGTGATAACAAAAATCATGAAACGTAAGTTAGTTGGTCTTAATTATTTTGATTGGTGTAAGACAACATGAATTTATTTAAGGACAATTTCTAAAGACAATCACCTTATTGATGATCCTCCATTGGATCATAAATGCAAGGAATGGTTGTGAGATGATGCCTGATTATTCTTACAAATTCGAAATTCTATTGACAATGAAATTATTAGTCTAATTAATCATTGTGAGTATGTCAAAAAAATTAATGGATTTTTACTTTCTAGAAAAGGAAATATTTCTTGCATTATGAGGTGTGTAAGGGATTTTATCAGGTTGAACAACAAGACCAATCCCTTCAAGCTTATTTTATGAATTTTAAAAAGATTTATGAAGAATTAAATTTTGTTACCATTTAGCCTTGATATTAAAGCCAACAACGCCAATAGGAGCAAATGGGAATCATGAGTTTTTTGGCAAGACTTAACTCACAGATTGAGATTGCTAAGTCTCAGATTTTTTCTAGTGTTGGAATTTCCTCCTTGGATGAGGTCTTTACTCAATATTCTATACAGGCACTAGCGCATTTGTTGTTCCTACCACTTAGACCACAAGTGTTCTTGTGAGTTGGAATACTAGGTATGACCATTAAAAATCATCTCAAAGGAATAATAACAAAGGAGGAACATGAAATAGGAATCAAGATATGGGAGGAATCATTTGTCGATATTGTCATGAATTGGGTTATACCAAACGAATTTGTTGAAAACTACAAAATAAATATCAGAAACCTCATTCAACTCATAGTGCAGCTACCACTACACCGCCTAGTTCATTTGTTGAGAAGATGATTATAGATTTTGCCTATGAATTTGCTAAATTCACTTAATTCCAAGAAGCATCGAAACATTCATCTCACCCTATCTCTACTGTTGTTGATGCAGGTATCACGCTTACATGACTTTTCTCCTCTTCCTCTCAATGGGTCATTGATTCTAGTGCCTGAGATCACATGACAAGTAATCCCGATCTTTTTTCTACTTTCTAGAAATACTTATCTCCTTCCCATGTTGCTTTAGCTAATGGATCTACCTTTTCGTTTGTTATTGACTCTAGTACTATTAACCCCACTCAATTATTGTCATTATCCTCTATTTTAGAATTATGAGATTTTCTTGTAATATACTATCTATGAATAAACTCACTGGTGCCTTAAATTGTCGTATCTTATTCTATCTTGATCATTGTCTTTGAATAAGATTATTGATAAAGGACTTTAATCAGGGGGCCTCTACATTTTGGATACCCAGGTGACTTGACCCAACTCCCTTTGAAGCTCATTGTCGATTAAGACACCCCTCTTTAACGTTATTGAACAATTTATATCCTCAATTTCATAATGTTTCTAGCTTAAAATGTGATCTTATCAATTTGCCAAACATCATCATATGTCTTCCCTTTCCCAGGTTAATAAACGAACTAGTTTTCCTTAAGTTAGTACATTATAATGTTAAGGGTCCTTGTCTTATGGTGTCCAAAATTGGGTTTTAATACTTTGTTACATTTGTTGACGATTTTCTCATGTGACTTTACTTTATCTAATGAAAAATTGTTCTGAACTAGTCTCCTATTTCACTACTTTTTGGGCTAAAATCAAAACTCATTTTAATGTTTCTATCCACACTCTAAGAAGTGACCATATCAAAGGACATTTTTCCACCTCCTTCCAAAACTACAAGCTTCAAAGTGATATTCTTCGTTAATCTTCATGTGTCTCCTATTCCAAATGAATGTTTTCAAACAATTTTTGGCCGATGCGGTCTCCATAGCTATTTTTTGATCAACCGTATGCCTTCAAATTCTTTGTGGTTTGATTTCTTGTAATGTCCTTTTTCTTACTAATCCCTTGTTCTCTCTTACAACACAAATTTCTGGCAGTGCTTGTTTTATTCTTGATGTTCATCCTCAAGTCACCAAGTTAGATCCTAAATCTTTAAAATTTGTAAAAAATTGGTGCTACTATCCAACTCAACAAATATCTTGTGTTCGTTGATGTTACCTTTTTTGAACATATTTCTTCTTTTCCTACTCTTTCAGTTATTAAAAAGAGGACAATGATTTGTTAGTTTATAAGGTTGTCTATCAGATGAATATTGTTACCCTTACACCAACTCAACCACCACATATTCATTTGGTCTATTATGGAAGATGAAATCATCCTGATATAAGTTGATACTTGTTCATTCTTCAACATTAGATCGAACTTTGGATGATATCCCAATTGCCCTTTGCAAAGGTAAACCCCAATGCATGTTTCCTATTTTCTCTTTTGTTTCTTATGACCATTTATCTTCCTCTTCATGTTCTTTTGTTGCCTTGGTTTATTGTCTCTCCCAAAAACTATTCATGAAGCTTTATCTCATCTTGGTTGATGTAATACTATAATAGAGGAAATGAATGCTTTAAATGCTAATGGTACATAGAATTTAGTAAACTTGCTTGTTGGAAAAAAGTCCATTGGATATTAATGGGTTTTCGTAGTCAAAGTCAATTATGATGGATCATTGACTTGACTTGAAGCACGACTTCTCACAAAAGACTATGCTCAAACTTATGGTGTGTGTGTTATTCTGATTCTTTCTATTTTTTTTACTAAACTAACGTCTATTCGCCTATTCATTTCTACGCCGGCTACCTTTGATTGGCCCCCTAATAAAAAATATAAAAAATGCCTTATTACATGGTGACTTCCAGGAGGAAGTGTACATGGAGCAACCTCTTGGGTTTGTTTCTTAGGGGCAGTATGGAATAGTTTGTTGTCTTCGCAAGTCTTTGTATAGTTTGAAGTAGAGTCCATGTGCCTGGTTTGGAAAATTTAGCCAAGCAGTAGAAATGTTTTGAACAAGAGCATATATGATCTCTCAGTCTTTTATAAACAATCTAAATATGAGATTATTTTCCTTGTTGTTTATGTAGATAATTATTATCGGAAGTGACTCTATAGGCATCTCATCATTAAAATCCTTTCTTCACATTCATTTTCACACAAACGATCTTGGAGGTCTAAAATGTTTTTTGAGAGTAGACGTAACGAGAAGCAAGAAAGACATTTTTTTTGTCCAAAAGAAAATATGTATTTGATCTTTTAACTGAGATGAGAAAGTTGGGAGCTAAGCATGTAGTACCTTAATGCCCCCTAATTTACAACTCACCATTGACAGAGACTAGCTTAAAGACGTTGAAAAATATAGAATATTTGTTGAAAATTTAAACTATCTTACAGAAACATGTCCTAATATTGTGTATTCTGTCAGTGTTATGCCAATTCATGTCTTTTTCAACTGTTCATCGTTGAGCAGCCATAGAAAAAATCTTATATTACCTAAAGGGTGCTTATGGACGAGGGATATCATGTGAAAATCATGGACACACTCACATTAAATGTTTTTCAAATGATTATTAGGCAGGTTCTAAGGTTTATCAAAAATATATGACTGGCTATTGTGTCTTTGTTGTAGGAAACTTGATCTTATGGAGAAGTAATAAGCAAAATATTGTATCTAGATTCAATGTAGAATCTAAATACACAGTTATGGCACAGGCATTGCGTGAGATAATGTGGATATATCAACTATTATTTGGAATTAGTCTTAGAGCCTCAATACTAGCAAAATTACGATGCAATAATTAAGCTGCTCTACATATCGTTCCTATTTCAACGTTTCACAAAAGAACTAAAACTATTGAAATTGATTTCTAATTCATTCGTGAAAAAGTACAACATAATTTGATCTTTATAGGATATATAGAAATTGAAGAATAACTTGGAGATATTTTCACAAAAGCCCTAAGTGGTACTCGAGTCTATTATATTTGTAACAAGTTGGGCATGATTAATATTTATGCTCCAACTTGAGGAGGAGTGTTAAGCATTGATTTTAGGAATTGTGTATTGGTTATAGGGAACTATAATCCCTTGATCATGAGGATTACACTCCTAATCAGTCTTGTAAATTTGTATATATATATAACCCTAACTCTTCTGAAGTACGTTCACAATCAAGAGAAATACAGTACATTCTCCATTTTACAAGTGAATTGGAGGAAATTCTCTGCATTTTGATGTATGAAGTTAATGCCTCTCCATGTGCAACCATTAAAGTTTTTATTTGTCTTCTAATTCAAATTTTAATTTCTTATATGGGAATGTTTGATTGTAGATGCTTGATAAAGCAGGAATGATTTTCTTTTTGCTAAACTTGAATGCTTCTTGACTGTAATTGGATAGCTTCAAAACTTGTGTTCTGGGCAGTGATTTAGAGAGGTTATTGGACATGAATATGCGTGTTGGGACATGCTTGAACCAAGGGAAGCTGATTTACCTGTCCTGTTTCTGGTCTTGGTTGTACTTCCCGTGGTTGCTTACATATTACTTGGAAAATGGAGTGATACTGCAAGGAAAAGAGACAG
Source organism: Erythroxylum incrassatum (assembly GCA_026546855.1). NCBI lineage: Eukaryota > Viridiplantae > Streptophyta > Magnoliopsida > Malpighiales > Erythroxylaceae > Erythroxylum > Erythroxylum incrassatum. The sequence goes on from JANVCL010000005.1 coordinate 23,949,843, forward strand.
GGTAAGGCTACTTGCTCAATTGGCTTGTGAAGAAACTCTTGGAGCAGAAGTAAAGTCTAATCCCAGTGCTAGTCCTCTTGTGCCTGCTTCAAAGAATGGAACTCATTCCTGTGCCAGATGCTGTAGTCCAGCTACAACTCGCTGCTCCAGATGCAAGACTGTTAGATATTGGTAATTTCTTTTCTAGCTTTCTTTATGTCATGTTCAAAGTTATATGGAGTAAATATGGTTCACAAAAGTGTATTTCTGTGGCTAAATTTCAAATAAATTGCCTTTTAACTGTTTGAGATGCATGTAGCGGCCTAAAAATATTTTAATTGCACCATTAGGATTTTGTAGCAAGCATGTGAAAATTCACTACATGGTCCCATAAGTGGGCACATGGGAGATTGACTGCTTCAGACTTATTAATGAAACGTCACTATCCCAAGGAATTACACCTCTTGATATATTGATTTTCTTTTTTTGCTTACTTAAATCCAAATATAAAAAAGAATGGTTTTCTTCTGGTGCATCTATTTGCTTAAAGTTTCATTGGCTTTATAAGAATAACCATTTTTTTTGGGTCCATAGCTGTGTGCTGGAAGTGAACATGCTGGCTTATGGTTCTTGAGCTGCAGTTTGGATGATCGAAAAGTGAAAGTCTGTAATTGATACCTACAATGTTGTGATGGAACTCGGATTCAATCAAACAGTAATGACAAAAAAAAAAGAATGAAGTGGATTGAATAGGACTGATAATTTT
>JANVCL010000005.1:23999289-24009618 GCA_026546855.1 Erythroxylum incrassatum
TGAATTAAATCAAAGTGAGAGGATCGGTTGAAAAAGTCTGAATATGCTTCAGTATTTTGGTGAAATCTTGAGCTATAGAGCTCCGAATGAGGTGGTTCTTGTTTCTAAATAAACTAGAGACTAAGAGCTACCATTTTGAAGAAGGTAATAGTGATTTTTATGATTCCACTGTGTGAGCTCCCCCTTTTGGCTTGATATATTATGAAAATGATGAGGAACCGATGATGGCTAATGAAAGTACTTTGAAGTAACTCTATTAGGAAATCTACTCATGCTTTATAAGGGTTAAATGAATTAACCCTACAGGGTAAGACGTACATGTTTCATGATTTCGAAGAGTGTGGAAAAAAATACTAAGGAGTTATTAAGAAGATCACGTTTCATGATTTCACAAGCGTTGGATTCTAGACTCAAGCGGGATCTAACACCTGCAACATAATGCCACGGTCGCAATACACCTTAATGACTTGCGATCGCACTCGAATGGTATTTACAAATCATTCTCTGTCACAACCGCACCTTAGAAACTTGCAATCACACCCGAAGCTATCTCCAAAAGACCCATTGATATTACGATCGCACTGCAATGACTTGCGAACGCACCTTGATTGTGCTCGCACCATTCTCCCTCGCAATCACACTAAATACATTTTTCCTTGTTTCTTTCACCAACTTTTATCATCTTGCTCCCTTGTTCCTTCATATTTAACAAAGCATCAAACTTGCCTAAAAACTAAACTAAACTACTAAACCAAGAACGAAAGTACCACAAACATAACTAAAAATATTAACACTCAACAAGTAAATACACTCACATTAATAGTTGGGTCTAATATTAGCTTATAACAAGGTTTATTGATATGTTGGTCATTAAGTAGCTTTTTGTAGGACTTGGTAAAAATGGAAGATTACCTAAGGTCTAGATCACTGTGTTATGTACAGACGAGTTAGGGGAGTAAGAGGGCACACTATTTATGATTTCTTCTCTCCTTTTTGTAGCATGGAAGGGCCAATGCCAAGAATTATCTTTGATGATTGTTTGAACTTATGTATTAGTAAGGATTAGGGATTTTATAGGTTGAAAATTATTTATCATATAAAGAGGAATATACTACCATCTCCAATCCTTTGCTTAATGTGAAACTGAACTATCCTTCGTATTTTCAAGATTTGGCTAATTTGGAAAGTGTCCAAAACATTCTAGGTGTAGCTTTAACATTCCAGATACTTGTACCTTTTAAAAAGTGGACGTTTGTCCATCTCATCCAAAGGCTTTCTCCATTAGAACAAAGTCTCCAGTGTCTCTTGATGAGTATGATTTTACTTATAGTTCGATTTAAATTGATTCCCGACTGTTTATAAATCTTAGCTTGGCATACAATTGACCATATTAGCTTGGGAAGTTTGGGTTTTAATTTCATGCAATATAAAGGAAATCTCTTGATAGACTATCAATATCCTTCATCACCCCTTTAGGCAAAGCAATATTGGAGACCCAACAAGTATGTAGATAGGAAAGAATGGAGAGGATCATTGGCATCCTTTTTCCTTCCTACCAATAATAAACATATACAGAACTTTTAGAGTAAATATACCATCTAGCTTTATATGGAATGGAAAAGAGGTTTGTGAATGGTTAATAGTGAAGAAACTTTTTGCAGTCAAGAACCTTTTTTTCATTTTTGGTATATATGATTGTTATTAGGTGATGGCTAGAACTTAGGGTTTCAACCAAAAATAAATTTACTTCAATATATAACTAAATAATTTTATTTATTATATATCGATAAAAAAGAAAATTACATATAAGAATTTTTGACATTAAGTTAATACAAATTATTCCATATCTATATACATATTTAATGTCTTTAAAATAATTCTAGTTGACGTTTTTTAAATATACATCAACTCCCTTTATACATAATTGTCTTATAGATTAGGTCTTATTATTCAAGATCAATTTTTTTCAATTTTATGATTTAAGGTTTTCATAAGGAAATGGTGTTTCATAAAATCTTAACAACAGTTACTTCATAGTATTTTTTATAAATTAAAAAATTGCATTTATGGAATGGTTAAGAAGAGTACAGGACATGGAAAAAGCCAATACAAATTATCACTTCGGAAGTAATATACACCTCCTAAATATGCTAATGAAGCCAACAAAAGGTGAGTGTAAACTATTAGCATATTGTCATTGAGAATCTGAGTAATTTAACTATAGGAGAATCAACCTCGAGAGACCATCCTCAACCTTGTTGTTAGGGGAAGTTTATAGATTAGAAGATAGTGCAAGCTTGACAAAGATCATTTAACATATTGCAAAATAATTGTTATAGTTACTTTAGTGGTGCACGCTTGGCATATAGAGGCCTATAATTCCTTGGTGATAGGACTAAAATATTCCATATGTGAATTAGATGATATAGAGGCCTATAATTCCTTGGTGATAGGACTAAAATAGTCCAGATGTGAATTAGATGATTGTTAGGCCATCTTTGATTTGGGACTTTAATCAACTACTTCCTAATCTAAGAGGCTAGCTTGAAAATTACCAATTCCTGGAATTCTCTGCTTCTATAAAAAACCTACAATTCCTTTCCTTCCATGGTGCATACTGTTGAGATTCCCACTCAAATAGGAATTAAGTAAGCCAAATACAACTTTTGCATGGAAATTTACATGGCCATAACAAAGGACACATATTTTTCATGGCCACCTCCTGGTCAAACTTGGCCACATGAATTCTTGCTTGTTAAGGAATTCATGAAGGACAATGAATTGAGGCGGCATGCATACTGTGGTGGTTTTTTTCTCTCTCTATATAGATGTTTGCTGCAATATTTTCAGGGTGTGTGTTTCAAGCCACAATTTTTGGTATAAAAATTGTGAGGAATATTTTACGAGGGTTGGCCACAAAATTGTGTTCAATTTTGTGAGAAGTGTGTCACACATAGGATTAGTGTGAGCAGTGTTGATAGCCCATTATTTTCAGTGGAAGTTTTTATTCGTATATACGCTTTATAAATTCATTATTTTCTTTTTGATAATTTTTCCTCCTATTACGTTTACACAAAGAGGGAGATTTGGTCCTGTTATTCCGCTGTGATATTTAATATCAGTTGTATCTCCCTTCAAGTGATATCAGAGCCAGATTCTGACAAGTTAGTTGTATAGAACAATGGAGGGAAAAATACAAAAGATGATTAGCCTCAACGGCACCAACTACCATATATGGAGGCACAAAATGAAAGACCTTCTATTTGTGATGAAGTTGCATCTACCAGTATTCATCACTCAAAATCCAGAAAATAAATCTGATGAAGAGTGGGAGTTTGAGCATAAACAAGTGTGCGGTTTTATTCGACAGTTTGTTGAAGACAACGTCTACAATCACATCTGCAACGAAACTTATGCCAAAGCGCTATGGGATAAACTTTAGCAGTTGTATGCTTCCAAACCCGTAACAATAAATTATTTTATTTGACAAAGTTGATACAATTGAAATACCAGGAAGAAAATTCCTTAGCAGATCACTTGAATGAATTTCAAGGGATTGTGGATCAGCTTTCTAGCCTGGGAATTAAATTCGACGTTGAAGTACTTGCTCTTTTGATACTTGCATCACTTCCAAAATCTTAGGAGAGTTTGAAGATTTCTTTGACCAACTCTGTTCCACATGGTGTTGTAATGATGGAAACAGTTAAAAGTGGAATCTTGAATAAGGAGATAAGGTGAAGGTCACAAGGGACTTCTTTTTATTATTCTTCTCAATTAGATGTTTTAGCTATAACCACCAGGGGAAGGAGCCAGAGTAGAGGTCCAAAAAGTCGAGAAAAGAGTAGAGGAAGATCCAACAAATTTGCCAACATAGAGTGCCGTTATTGTCACAAGAAAAGGCACATCAAAAAGTATTGTCGAAAGCTCAAAAGGAAAAGAATCAAGAGAAAGATGGGAAGAAAGATGATAGTAGTGGTGATGATAAAGCCGTTGTGGTTACAGATTCATTTTTCCTTCTTTTGGAGAATACTATTGTCAATTTTGCTTAACAAGAGAGTAGTTGGGTTATTGACAGCAGAGCCTCTATTCATGGTACCTCTCACAAGGAGTTCTTTACATCTTACACACTAGGAGATTATGGTGTTGTCACGACAATCAACATTGGCATGTCTAAGGTCATTGGAGTTGGAGATGTTTCTTTGGAGACATCTATTGGAACCAATTTGGTTTTAAAAGATGTTAGACATGTTCCAGATCTTCAGTTGAATTTGATCTCCACAGGCAAGCTCGATGATGAACGGTTTTGTAATACCTTTGACAATCACCAATGGAAACTCACCAAAGGATCTCTAATAGTGGCTAGAGGAAGTAAACATTCAACACTGTATTTCATGCAGGCTAAGCTCTCCAAAAGCATGGTAAATGCAGTAGAGAATGAAAATATAGCTGATTTTTGGCATAAAAGGCTTGGTCATATGAGTGAGAAAGGCATGTCCGTACTGGCAAAGAAGAAAATCTTGTCTGGAGTAGAAAATGTGCATTTGAAAAAATGTCCTCATTGTTTGGCTGGGAAACAACATAAAGTATCCTTCAAGGATTCCTTACCTTCCAGTACGAAGAGTCCATTGGAATTGGTGCATTCATGTGTGTGCAGTCCCATGAAAACAAAAACATTAGGTGGTGCTTCATATTTTGTAATGTTTATGGATGACCATTCCAGAAAATTTTGTGCTTATCCTTTGAAGATGAAAGATCAAGTACTTAATGTATTTAAGAAATTTCAAGCCTCGGTTGAAAGCCAAATTGGTAAAAAGTTAAAAGCTATCTGAACAGATAATGGTGGAGAGTATACCGGACCTTTTGATGGTTATTGTAAAAGTCAAGGAACTCGACATCAAACAACACCTCCAAAGAAACTACAGTTGAATGGAGTAGCTGAAAGGATGAATCAAACATTGATGGAAAGTTTCAGATGCTTGCTTTCATATGCAAAGCTGCTAAAGTCTTTTTGGGGGGGAGGCATTGAATACATTTGTACATGTACTTAATCGGTCCCCTTGTGTCGCTTTACAACTAGATGTTCCTGTAAAAGTTTGATCAAGGAAGAATATTTCCTATGATCATTTGCGAGTCTTTAGTTGTAAAACCTTTGTTCACATTCCCAAGGATGAGAGGTCGAAGCTTGATGTCAAGTCACGGCAATGTGTGTTCATTGGATATGGTGAAGATAAACTTGGATATTGATTTTATGATCTAGTTCATAAGAAGCTGATTAGGAGCTGAGATGTTGTATTTGTTGAAAATAAGACCATTGAAGACATTGATAAGGTCCCGAAATTTGATGATGATTCAACTGATTTTGATGCAGTTCCTTCGACAATGGTACCTAGACAGGTTGAAGATAAGGCTCAAAATGATTCGTAGGATACAAACGAAAATGGTGCTCTAAATCAAATAGAGTCAGATAACGATGAGCATAATCAACCACCAATATCAAACGTTTCTTCTACCCCAGTAAGGAGAACTTCTAGAGTACGACAACCCTCTATAAGATACTCCACAAATGATTATGTCTTCTTGACTGACGGAGGAGAACCAGAACGTTTTGAAGAATCCACAGTAGATGAACACAAGGAAAAATGGATTTAAGCCATGCAAGATGAAATGAAATCCTTGCATGATAATAAGACCTTTGAAGTAGTTAAGCTACCTAAAGGAAAAAGAGCTTTGAAAAATAGGTGGGTGTATCGGGTCAAACATGAGGAACATAACCCACATCCACGGTATAAAGCAAGGTTGGTGGTTAAAGGTTTCAACCAACAGAAAGGAGTAGATTTTGATGAAATTTTCTCACCAACGATGAAGATGACATCCATCCGGACAGTACTGGGTATAGCAGCAAACCTTAACCTTGAAATAGAGAAAATGGATGTAAAAACAGTTTTTCTTCATGGTGATTTAAAGGAAGAGATTTACATGGAGCAGCTAATGGGTTTCAAGGTTAAAGGAAAAGAGGACTATGTTTGTAGACTAAAGAAAAGTCTTTATGGCTTGAAACAGACACCAAGATAGTGGTATAAGAAGTTTGAATCAGTTATGGGGGAGCATAAATATAAGAAAACTTTTGATCACTGTGTGTTCTACCAGAAATTCACTGATGGTGATTTTATCATTCTCCTAATTTGTGTAGATGACATGTTGATTGTTGACAGGAATGCTTCTCGAATTGATGACTTAAAGAAGCAATTGAATAAATCTTTCTCTATAAAAGATTTAGTTCCAACAAAGCAGATACTTGGCATGAAGATTGTTCGTGATAAAATTTCCAAGACGTTGTGGTTGACGCAAGAGAAGTATATTGAAAAGATACTTCAAATATTAAACATGGATAAAGTTAAAGCGGTTAGTTCTCCTCTTGATAATCACTTTAAGCTTAGTAAAGATCAATGTTCTTCTACTAATGAAGAGAAGATAGTGATGGAACGAGTTTCATATGCTTCAGTTGTTGGGAGTTTAATATATGTCATGGTATGTACACGACCAGACATTGCTCACGCAGTTGGTGTTGTTAGTTATTTTCTTTCCAATCCAAGAAAGGAACATTAGGCTGTAGTGAAGTGAATTTTCAGATATCTTCGGGGCACTTCCAGATTTTGTTTATGTTTCAAAACTGCCAAGCCTATATTAGTTGGATACACAGATGCTGACATGGCTGGTGATAAAGATTCTCAAAAGTCTACCTCAGGCTATTTGATTACTTTTTCAAGGGGAGCAGTATCTTGGCAGTCAAAACTACAAAAGTTCGATGCATGGTCTACTACAAAAGCTGAGTTTATTGGTACAATGGACGCTTGTAAAGAAATGTTATGGATGAAGGATTTTCTCCAAGAACTTGATTTTCATCAAGATAAATATGAGTTATTCTGTGATAGTTAGAGTACTCTTCATCTTGCCTAGAACTTTTCCTTTCATTCGCAATCCAAACATATCGATAAAAGGTATCATTGGATTCGGGATGCACTGGAACAAATTTTGTTACAACTTGATAAAATTCATACCGAAGATAATGTATCAGATATGCTTACAAAAGTTGTTCCAAGAGAAAAGTTTGAATTTTGTCGATCAACTGTTGTGATGTCAAGACCTCCCATATGAGCGTGAGGGGGGAGAATTGTTGAGATTCCCGCTCAAATGGGAATTAAATATTATTAAAAGAAGAAGAAGAAACCAAATACAACTTTTGCATGGAAAGATACATGGCCATAACAAAGGACACGTATTTTTCATGGCCACCTCTTGGTCAAACTTGGCCACATGAATTCTTGCTTGTTAAGGAATTCACGAAGGACCATGAATTAAGGTGGCATGCATGGTGAGACGATACTTTTCTCTCTATATATATGTTTGCTGCAATATATTTAGGGTGTGTGTGCCAAGCCACAATTTTTGATATAAAACTTGTGAGGAATATTTTGAGAGGGTTAGCCATAAAATTGTGTTCAATTTTGTGAGAAGTGTGTCACACATAGGACTAGTGTGAACAGTGTTGTATTGTCCATTGTTTTCAGTGGAAGTTTTTATTCGTGTATACCATTTATAAATTCATTATTTTCTTTTTGATAATTTTTCCTCCTGTTACGTTTGCACAAAGAGGGAGATTTGCCCCTGTTATTTCGCTGTGATATTTAATATCACTTGTATCTCCCTTCACGTACATGATCAAATCAAAAGATATATGGAAAATGAATATACACCACTAATAGGCAAAAGGAATATTTAGGAAACTAAGTATAATCCAAAGTGGATATTCATTACAATACAAGCCACTTGAGAAAGGAGAACTTTAGGAGTATCCTTTGGTTTTAGATTAAATCAACCTATGTTTGCCTCTGTCCTTAAGATCTAAAAATCTCCTTATAATAGCAATTGGTGAACTACCCTAAAAGATGTTTCAGCCATTGATGGGGGTCTTGGAAATGGGGGTTTAGGTTATAGGAGGGACTAAGTGAAGGAGACAAGCTTATAACCCGAATCAATAATTCACTAACATTGATGATAACCTTAATTCTGGAATTATCAAGGAATGGTTGTAGGAAGTCTGGGGTAGTATCTGATATGTGGAGAGGACCTAAACTACTCTAATTATCATGCCACAAGGAGACTTTACCACTGTTACCGATCTTGCAATTAATTGCATTAACCAAGCGTCTTGCAAATAGAATGTTGAAGATTTAATTTTTGTTTTTGATAAACTTATTCTTAAGTAAAAAGCATGGATTCGTATGAATCAAAAAGTCGCATCAGATGTTAAAATTCTCCAAAGCGTCTTTGCTAGCATTGTTTTGCTAAAGAGCTTGAGTGGTAGGTTCATTAAGCCTCCTTCATCTTTAGGCTAACGGACTTCCTCCCATTTCACCTTTACCTTAAAGCTCTATACCATAAGAACCTGAGTCATCTTTTCTATAGCCTTAATTAGTCCTTTTGAAAGGAAAAGAGAGAGAGAGAGAGAGAACCAAAAGTTATGTAGCAAATTGAGAACAAAATTTGTCACCTCTAATTTTATTGCATCACCAATTGTTGTGCCTTTTTCTGAATCTTTTCTAAGAAGAGTATGCAATCCTTTTAAAGAAATCTCCTGGTTGAAATTGGAAAACCTAGGTAGGTAAAAGGAAGCTTTTTAAGATGAAGACTAGTTATATTAGCATTAGCTGACTTTTCTACATATTGATTAAAAGGCTTGAAAATTTCTTTAAAATGTGTAGAAGGTCATGAGCAAGCATAAGGATTTGTCATCAACCCTAAGAAAAGGAGCAAATCATTAACAGAAATTAGACTTTTGATCCTTAGATTTTTAAAATTATTATGGAATTTAAGGTTTGCATCCAATCTGATATAGTGATCCATAAGTCTTGTGAATGCTTTTTTTTACACGGAAAAAGATTTTTACACGGGAAAAGAAAACAAAGAGACTAGCTCCAAGAGTTTAATCCCCTACGAAGGGGTCGAGGATAAAGGTGGCCTTGCATATCTCGAGGATAAAGGAGGCTCGCGGAGAAAATGGAGTCCCGCCGCTGCAACCGAAGCTAGCGATGCCAGATGATCCGCTCGACGTCCCATTCTCGAGGCGTATGGTCCATATCTACGTCCCATGCTCGACGCAACAATTCTTGAATACCTGTCACCAAAGAAGAAAGCTCCATCAGATCATGGAGAAAGATGAAAGAATATTAATAACCTCAAGGGAATCCACTTCCAGAAACACATGTCGATACCCCCACTCCCAAGCCAGCAGTAACCTCGAGTACACCCTGTGAAGTTCGGCCAGGAGCGGTGAGCAAACTCCTATCCCCTGTAAGAAACCACTACACCAGTTCCCCTTATAGTTTCAAAGAAGCCCGCCAGCAGAAGCAATATTAGACCCCAGAGGCACGAACCCATCCTTATTTAGCTTAACCCAACCGTTGGAGGGTGGGCTCCACCCAACTAATGATCCCAAAGGCAACCCTTGCAACTGAAAGATCTGATTTTCTATGTCATTGGCTCTAATGATCCAATTCGTGTAAGCCAAGACAATATTATGCCCATGGATAGGCCAAGTAAAACCCGGCTAAAAAATGTTGTTATTCCTCCATTTCCACAGAAACCAACAGCCAACCCCAAAAATAGTAGCCCACATAACCTGATGGAATCGCACCTGATGATGAAGATTAAAATGTAGACAATGTCTTTCCTCCTGACCAAAAAAATCCCCACCGACCACGGTCAAAGGAAAATGTTGCCGGAAGGATTTAACCCGAGAGCAATCCCTTAACACATGAAGGGTCATTTCCTCCTGTCTATAGAAATGACAGCCTGCCGCCATGGTCAAATGTCGGGCCACGCGTTATTGGTTGGTTAACAATTTTCGCTTAGTCACCAACCAAAGAAAGGATCGGATACGTTGCGGTCCCGCCCACTTCCATATGGCCTCCCAGGGACTATTGAAATCATCCGTATTGAAATTATCGAGAAGCTCATAAGCAAACGTGAGAGTAAACTGCCCATTCGAAGTTTGACCCCAGCTCAACCGATCCTCCTCACCAGCACGAATAGTGACGGATGCAAGAGTCATGCAAACTGAAGTGGGGATATAAGGTTGAAAAACTCGCCAATTCCATTGGTCATTGTCCACCTGCAAATCATGAATAATAACGTACAAGAGACTTTCAGGGATGTCAGTCGGGTCACTAAATAAAGAGGCCCCCAATCTGCCTGTTGGACCAATGGTGGTTGACAAATTAAATCCTACTTATGTTTTGATAATAATAAAATGTATAGAATTGGTTAAGA
>JANVCL010000005.1:24014496-24032768 GCA_026546855.1 Erythroxylum incrassatum
AGTGATTGCTTTTGAGATTACAAATAATTGCTAATAGTGATGATTGGTTGTTAAAACATGTAGTTGATGTTGTATTTCTGTAGGTGTCAAGGTTAAAGCTGAATGCAGAGCCAGGAAGTCCATGGAACTATTGTTCAGTAAGGAAGCAACCACCGATTATATAGGATCGTATACATTTGAAGTTGATGAGGACCATGAGGATCAGATTTGTGATGTATTGCTGGTTAGCATCCCCCTTGAAGGGTGCAGCAAGCCATCATTGGGGCGTGATCGTGCTAGTGTTATCCTCACCCGAAAGAATAGGATTGCTTCAGATGATCGCGACGCCAATGTCATGGGGTTCATGAAGGATCAACTGGAGGTTGAATGCAACAAGATCCTCAAACAGTATAGGAATTTGAAAATGAGGACTAGGTTTTGCTTTGAGTTGCTGTAAGACATAGTTGATTGGTGCTTGTGCTTTTACATAATACTGTTACTTTCATCAAGCGGATTGTCTTTGTTATCCAACTGTTTAGAAAACCTGTTAATTTATCCTCGTTAATGAACTCATTGAAAACCTATTACTTCTATCACACGAATTGTCGTTGTTATCTCTTATGTGCATTCCTTCTATTGGTTGATTTTCAGCTGAAAGGTCAATAATAACCTTAATTTTACATCTGAATAAAACATAGGTCTTAATGTTAAGAGTACAAATTAAACTTTATCAATTTTACAGAGAGAATTTTTGTATCATCATTTTTTTTGGGTTACAGTGTCGCATGACTCTTTAAAATTAAATATTTTTATAAAATATATAAAATTAAACAAATAATTAAAAATATTTATAAACTTTAATTTTCTATAAATCAAATTAATAAAAAAATTTAATTAAACATTAAAAAAACTATTAATTAACAAATTCCTAATGTTGTCAATTTCTAAATCTTGCTGTTGCTGCTGTTGTTGTTTTTGTTGTTCTTATTATTATTATTTAGTTCTATATTTTTTATTAGAATTATAAATTTAATTTTTGTAGAATATTCCTATAAGAATATTCAACGAAATATTAAGATATATAATATTCATATCTTTACAATTTTTTTAAGCTATGTCCTTATAAGTTATTTTACACATAAACAGCTAATACTAAACAATTAATTTTATCAAGCATCAAATGACAAATAGCTACTACAATCCGCTGGTCAAATCAGCTGATAGAATCATCTAACAACTGATAGAATCAGCTAACAACTAACCAAAGAGCCAATTTCTTTCCATAGGGTGAGCACAAGATATTTCACTTTCCTCTTTAGCAAACTCAATTCCAAAATTTCCTCTTAGAGCTTCAAGCATCTTTCAACAGCTGGAAGAGCACAACTCATTACCTCTAACTCTGAATTCAATTAGCATATACTGGGCTGCCCATCTAGCTTGTGTTGAGAGATCCTATAGAAGCAAGATGAAATGGGAGTGAGGTCTACACTCTTAGAAATCAAGGAGGCTTTGGCATTTGCTCCCTCAAAGCCATGAATATTTAATCCTACTCACAAATAGGCTTTGGAGACTCATGACTAATAAACAATCCTTTCGGAGTAAGTGGATTCACACATATTTCGTCAAAAACAGAAGCATCTGGGCCTTCATCCACTATCCCTCATCCACTTTAAAAGTTATTATGAAATTGAGAGATAGATTGAAGGCTAATTTCATTGCTCTAGTAGGGAATGTAGAATCCATCAACTTTTGGTATGACAATTGGTTATCTTTGGGTCGAAGTTTCAACCTTCAAGACTATTATTCATTCAAACAAGGATATCTTCCATCAGTCATCACTTTCCAGATCCCTTATAAATGAGATATCTCAGACTATCGTAAATTTGGAAATGTTCCAATGATGGCAAGTTCACCAACTTGTCCTGCAGAAAGCTTATTTTCAGTAATCTTCCTCCTTTGCCTAGGACCAAAGTAGTGTGATATAGCTATCTTACCCCTTGATCCTCCATCACTTTTTGGCTTGCAATGGAGGACAAGTTGCCACTGTTGACAAAATTGCTAAATTCTTTAACCTTTATCAATTGGTGTTCACTTTGCCGAGAGGCTGAAGAAAATGTTAAACCTAAGAAGATGCTTGATTGCTGAGGAATTAATCAACTTGAGTAGCATTAAAGCTTGGTACTCAACTAACAAATGTTCTAACAAATCTGCAAAAAGGTGCTTGTGGTTGGTTCTCTCATTTATAGTCACAACAACTTGGGATAAGAGAAACATGTAAATATTTCAGGACAAAAGCCTTTCTAATGAACAGTTCTACAGTTAACTCATACAATACATTAGACTCCAAATCAACATGCACAAGCAAAGATTCCAGGATGAGCAATATCTCCTTTCCTTTCGAAATGTCCAGTTTCCTGTTATTTTAAGTCTGTATTTTTACTTGTACATCTGTTATGCCTTATAAGGCTTAATGCAATTCTTCTTTTTAAGGAAAAAAAAAACAGATGTTATCTCCTATACAAACTACTAAGAAATCAACCATATATCTAAAAATAACAAATCTAATAAACCACAATCATAATTTCATTTTCTTCGCATTCCCCACGCCTATATGAATAGATATACCTTAGGCTCCTTTTCAAAAGTTAAAAACCACAAAATTTCAGTTAATTCATTCTCCAGTAAACCACAACTTCATAGACCGTGTTGGTGAAATAACTTCCTTTTATGCCCTAGAAGAATAAAACAAAATATACGTGTTGGCCGAGCTTTTTAGTTACTTTAGACCTTGATATAATATGCAAATATACATAGTAATTCCTATAATCTTCTATATCGATCAATTTGATTAATAAAACTTCATTTAGACATTACGCGACCCTTTCTATAATTATTATTTTATAACTGGTTGGTTTAATAGAAAATTGATGAAATCAAAAGAATTTCTATTAAATTTAAAAACACAAACACAAAAACTTGAGCCTCTTAAGTTGTCTTAGTAACCAATGTAATTAGAACCTGGAATTGCAATTCGAACTATCAGATTTTAGTTTCATTAGTTATCGCACGAAATCATAATTTCAATTGCTCGCTCAATTCCACACAAACATTTATTTATAGAATTATGATCCTCAAGATATGACGAAAATTTGACGTTATAATTTCGAATTAGAAATGAAAGTAGGATTACAATTTTATAATGCAAACACAACCATGAAACGATTGGCAACGAGCTTGTTTCATAAAGAAAACAGAAATTCATATATATGTCTACACCATATAAATGCATGACTTAATATAAGGTCGTAGTGATCATCTATAGCAGACTCCCGAGAGGATTGTGAAAAACAAAACAAGAAACAAGAAACAAGAAACGTATCACATTCAACATATCACGTTCATCTATTTGTCAATTAAAAGAACTTACAAACGTAGAAAACCAATCCGATAACATAAACCACAGTACAATGAAGAAGCTGTGGAAACCAGCACTCAAAACACATTTTATGTTACAAAATGACAACTCAAACCACCAAACCATCCAATAAATCAATCTTCCAAAGCATTCAGAATTAGCTGCATACTTGTGATTGTAGAAAGAAAAGCAGCCTAGTTCTCTGGAATTTTATCCTTTAAATACTTTAAAACTGCTTTAGTTCCTTTATCTAAAATTGTCCTCCGGATGCTGTGGAAAAAATAAAAGCAATTACTGTTAAGCAAATTAAATTCTCAAGAGACATTGCAGGCAGAGGGGACTTATTGTCCTTGTCTTTTAGAGTGTCTGTTCAGAATTTAACTCAATAAAATAATGTCTCAACCAAGAGCATGCTGATAGATTTACTTTACAAAACAAACTCAATCAAGAGACAATTCCCTTGAATTGCAAAAATCACAAACTTATGAAGTCTGAATATAAAGTAAAAATGAAAGGGGTTCCAGCATGGATACCTTCTTAAAGGGTTTCCGTCAAGCTTTAAAGCCTGTAGACTGGGTTCAAGCATACCCTGAAAAGTACGTCTTATAATACTATCGAATCAAGTGGAAAGAACTTATTTCTCGAAAAATTGGATAACAGATAAGAAGACATGGTTAATAATGAGAAAGGTGCGCCAAGTGACAATGGACGAAGTGCTAAGGATATAAGCTGCAATAAGAAAATCCCAGAAAATAAACTGTTCATAAAAGGTTTTAATAGAGCCTTATTTTTGCAAGGTGATAAAACATTGTGTTATTTTCTTGACCAGATTTCCGCTCTTTAGTTCTGATCCTTTTTCTTTTGTGCTCTGCCTTTTTTCTGTGGGTGGGTTTGGAGAGATGCATGGTGCAAGGCAGCAGAATATTCCACAGGTAACAAAACCAATGAATTAGACAAAGAGAAAACAAAGATGAGACGGTCACCAGTTCTACGGGAAGTGCTGAAATATTATTGTCAGACAGGTCAAGCTCTGTTAGAGAAGTAAGATTCTTCAATCCCTGGTAAAAGAAATAAATTGCATATTCAAGGACTTGGCTGCAATGAAATACCATAAATTGAATTTTCTTTTTTTCCCCCCCAATATGAATCAATTGAAACTTTACGCATTAGGAATGTAAGTGAGGCAGATTAACACCTAATCTACAGAAATAAGGCCAGTCTTAAGGCCTTTCAAGGTTTTATAATGAATGTTAAAACTATGAACTTTAACAACTCAGCATTAAGTCTCATTTAAACCAAACATAACAGTAAATATTCAAACCATAGTGTGATGTGGCATAGATTGGAAGTTATTAGTCATCTAATGTGACATGCAAACTTTAATACTCAAATCACTAAATTAAAAAGATTTAGCACTGATTTGTAGAAATTCAATAAGTTTTAGGACACCATATGCATATAAGGAGATGAATAACAATAAAGCCATTTTGTATATTAATGAGCAAAATAAAATATTTATCTCTGCACTAATTTAGCAGTTAGTGCTCTTAATCTTGTTTACGAATATCAAACAAATAGTTTACCCCTGGTATTGACTGAAGGGAATTTTGACTCAAGTCAAGGATCTGCAATTGTTGTAAATCAAATATATCAGTTGGAACTTCATGCAATTGATTGCGTCTGCAAGTTAACAGACAAAAAGAAACAATCGTTAAATTGGAATATGCAAACGGCATACCGAAAGCATGTTTTTTACCATTATATATTCCATTACAACAGACCTAAGATAAAGCTCCAGCAAGTGTGATAGGCTGGAAAATGCCAGATGCTGAGATAATGAAGCTGGATTCCCACTAAGATCGAGAATCTGAAGCATAGGAACTGATTGAAATCCATCGTGCGGAATCTACAGCACAAATAACAGGCAGCCAATGATGACAGCAAGCACAGTTAGGTAAACACAGGAGCAGATACCATGAATTCATCTCAAGGCATTTAACAATTTAAGATCCATGAATTCATATCTCCCTTCTGTTATGTTGGCATGGCTGCTGAGAGATATTTCTGTTGTGTTGCTGAATATTTCTGACTTAAATAATGGTATTTATATAGTGGAGAAGCATCTTGTTCTAAACAGTCCGAGGTATCCTCTTTTTTGTTTCTACCGTTTCTTTCCTCCTTTATCTGCTTAATATTGTCAATTGGAAAATGGCTGCGAGTAGTGATATGGGTGGGGATAAGAAGACTATTACTGAAATTACGTTGGGTTCGTCCAAAATTACTGATAGGAAATTGATTGGAAGGAAAAATTATGCACAATCGAAAAAGACTATTCGCAAATTTGTGACTAGTTTAGATTTGGAAGATCATTTAACTAGTAATCCACCTCCTAAGATTGACGTTGCTTGGAAGAAATGGTTAATGGAGGATTATAAATTGTTTAATCTAATCCAAAATACTCTAGACTCAACTGTTGATGATGTTGTGAATCATTGTGATAGTGTCAAAGAACTATAGGAATATCTAGAATTTTTGTCTGCTTGCAAACAAGATCTGTCTCATTTTCATTAATTTCTGTTAAAGATTTATCGAGTGGAACAAAGAGGTCGCTCCCTGTTTCAGTACTATGCTGAAGTAAAACAAGCCTTCGAAGAAAAGCGAGTCTGTTTCCAATTGTTGCTGATATAAAGCAAATGCAAGAACAAGACGAGCAAATTGTGGTACAATGTTTCTTAGCAGGGTTGAGTTCCACATATGACATGGCACACACACACAGTTGTTAACTTGTGAGATGCTACCTTCCTTTACGGAAGTACATGCCCGTTTCCTTTGAGTTTGTAAAGACAGAGATGTGACTTCTGATATGGTGACCAATAACTCAGCGGCATTAATGACCAATGTTGCAAATAATAATCGCGGTGGCAACGATGGGAACAATAATGGCTTTGTTAATGGGAATAGTGGCACCCCTCGCACCTGTAATTATTGTGGAATCGAAGGACATATCAAGAAGAATTGTTGGAAACTGCACGGTAAGCCTCCCAAATACTCGGGTAAGAATAATAACATAAAATTTGCAAATGTTACTTAGGATGGCATCCTACCCCTTCCTCAGTCATCCTTGCCTTCTATCACGATTTCAGCAGATGAGTATGCCCATTTAACCAATGCCTATCAACAAATTTCGGCCACTCATTATTCGCAAAAGCCATCCCATGCGACATCAACTTTGGCTAATACAAGTAACCCTGCTGCCTGTCTCTTCACCTCATCTCGTAGTTGGGTTATTGACTCAGGTGCTACAAATCATATGACCGACAACACATGTATTCTCTTATTTCAAATCTACTACTGATTTACCTTGTGTTACTTCAGCCAATGGATCTACCGCTTCTGTAACTGGGCGTGGGGCAGCAAACCCAACAAATTATCTCCTATTATCCTCCATTTTCTATTTATCACAATTCCCTTTTAAGCTATTATCTGTCAGCCAGCTCACCAAAAGTCTCAACTGTTGTGTTGTTTTCTATCCCAATTATTGTCTTTTTCAAGATCTTGGGATAAAGCAAGTTATTGGTAAGGGGCGTCTGGTGAATGGCATGTATGTTCTTGATTTAACTTCTAAGACAGTACCTCGATCGATTGCTTGCACAAGCTCATCTTCCCTTTTGTAATTTCATTGTCATTTTGGTCATCTGTCTATCACAACTTTACAAAAGTTATGTCCTAGTCTTAAACAAGAATTTGTCTTGGAGTGTGAAGCTTGTTAATTTGCTAAACATCATTGGGTTTCTTATTCTCCTAGACTAAATAAATGAGTTAAGTCTTCCTTTTTCTTGGTGCATACTAATGTATGGGATCCTTGTCCTATTCCATCCAAATCTGGTTTTCGTTATTTTGTGACATTTATTGACGATTATTCTCAGGTTACTTGGCTTTATCCTATGAAATCTCGATCAGAATTGTTTACTATATTTTGTGCCTTTCATGCTGAAATTAAGACTCAATTCAACAAATCCATTTGTGTTTTGAGAAGTGATAATGCTAAAGAATATGTTTCCTATACTTTTCAATCTTCTCTCTCAGCATGGTATTATTCATTAGTCATCATGTATTATTACCCCTCAACAAAATGGTGTAGCAGAGCTAAAGAACCGTCACTTGTTAGTTGTTAGAAGTTGCCAAGGCACTAATGTTCCATATGGAGGTCCCAAAAGTTTTCTAGGCCGATGCAGTTTCTACTACTTGTTTCCTAATTAACCGAATACCTTCTTCTGTTCTTGACGATCAGATTCCATATTCCCTTCTCTTTCCCTCATATACATTGTTCCCTATTGCTCCTCGAATTTTTGGGTATACTTGCTTTGTTCAAGATATGCGACCTCAAGTCTCGAAATTGGATCCCAAATCACTCAAGTGTGTCTTTCTGGGATATTCTCATGCTCAAAAAGGATATCGTTGTTACTATCCTTCGTTGGGTCGTTACTTGGCCTCTGCTGATGTTACCTTTTTTGAGAATACCCCCTTCTTTGGTTCTCCTGTGCCTACTTCGCAATCTAGCGATTCAAAGGATGATTTTCTTATTTATATTGTCGCTAAGCAGGTAGTTTCTCCTCCCTCTCGACCTGTTATTCGTCAAGTTTATTCTCAACGTGAACAGCAGTCCATTGGGGCACCTCCCATCGGCCAGGACATGGACCCGACCACTACCTGATGTTAGCCTTTATCTTCCTATTGCTCTTCGGAAAGGTAAACACGAATGCACTTACCTTGTTTCTTCTTTTGTATCGTATCATGTTCTATCTCCCTCCTCCAAGTCTTTTGTAGCCTCCTTAGACTCTGTTGCTATCCTAATATCCCTTGCTGAAGCACTGACTCATCATGGTTGGCAAGCTACAATGAAAGAAGAAATGATGGCCTTAGAGCAGAATCATACTTGGGATCTTGTGCCTCTTCCTTCAGAGAAACGGGCTATTGGCTATAAGTGGGTGTTCACTGTTAAAATGAATACTGATGGTTCTGATGCTCGATTAAAAGCTCGGTTGGTTGCTAAAGGATATGTTGAGACTAATGGGGTGGATTATTCTGAGAGTTTTTCTCCAATTGCAAAACTTTTTTCTTTCCGCCTGTTTATCTCCTTAGTTGCCACTTACAATAGGGCACTTCACCAACTTGATGTGAAGAACGCTTTCTTACTTGGGGATTTATCTGAAGAGGTGTACATGGAGCAACCACCTGGATTTGTTGCTCAGGGGGTCAACGAAAGTGTGCAAATTACGGAAGTCTCTGTATGGCTTGAAGCAATCTCCTTTTGCCTGGTTTTGAAGATTCAAAATTATAATGATTGAGTTTGGCTTGCAAAGAAGTGCATATGATCACTCAGTGTTCTTTGCATCATCTAGTTCTGGGTGCATTTTATTGGTTGTATATGTGGACGATATAGTGATCACCGGAAGTGATGAAGTAGGGATCAACAGGTTGAAAGCATTCCTTGGGACTCATTTTCAAACAAAGGATTTAGGACCATTGAAGTACTTCTTAGGAATTGAAGTTTCTCGCAATCATAAAAGGATCTATCTATCTCAAAGAAAATATCGTCTATGATGCTGGTTTTAGTGAGGCAAAGACATATGATGCGCCTATGATACCAAATGTGAAGTTAAAAGTTTGAAGATGGAGACTTGCTTGGGAATCCTAAAAAATATGGGAAAATTGTGAAAAAATTGAACTATCTTACTATCACTCATCCTGATATTGCCTTTCCAGTAAGTGTTGTAAGTCAGTTCATGTCATCTCCTAGAACCTCACATTGAGATGTTGTTATTCATATTTTGAGATATCTAAAAGGTGCCCCAAGACGTGGCATCTTATATCGAAATTATGGTCACCACACTATAGAAGGATTCACAAATGTTGACTATGCAGGAACCTGCGTTTTTGTTGGAGGCAATCTTGTTTCTTGGAAGAGTAAGAAACAGAATGTTGTATCCCGATCAAGTGTAGAATCCGAATATAGGGCTATGGCGCAAACTATCAGTGAACTCATATGGTTACGTCATTTACTTGGTGAGATTGGGTTTGCTCAATCTAAACCAATGAACTTATGGTTTGACAATGAAGCGGCAATCTATATTGCAAATAATCTTGTGTTTCATGAGAGAACCAAACATATAGAAGTCGATTGTCATTTTACCAAGGAAAAGCTAGAAGATGGATCAATCTCAACTCAACATGTCAGAACAGGAAGCCAATTAGTTGATGTGTTCACCAAAGCATTACCAGGGAATCAGGTTAATTATATTTGTAACAAGCTGGGCATGATCAATATCTATGCTCCAACTTGAGGCAGAGTGTTACAGAATATAGCAGTTACGTAATTATGGGGATTATATAGTTAATGTAAATATCATAGTTATAGGGATTTAGCATGATTATAGGGATTATTTTCCTAGTTTAAACCTATGTATTATTGTATAAATATATGTCATATTATTCTAAGTTTAATATAGAAAACTTAATTCTTCTCAATAAGCAATAGAAGTCATATCCATTTCGATTCCTCACTATATTTATGATAATTCCTATTACTATTGCCCCAAGTGAACCAAACACACATTAAAAGTCACACAAACACAAAAAACATTCAACTGATAGAAATGGTCCCAAACTTTTCGCTGCACTGTTGGTCTGGTGAAAATAAATAACTTACAAATATTTATAGACCAAACGCCTGTTCCAATACATAAAAGTTCTAGATAAATGGCATCATTGCTATGTGCAACCGATATCTTCAATTGGGGTAATGACTAATTTAGTCCTAAAACTTTCAAAATATTTCAATAAAATCCTAAAAGTTTAGTTCACATCACTTTCAAAATCTTTCATATTCGTATTAAAACAAGCCCCAGAAAGTTTGCAAAGATGAAAAAATCCAAAAAAAAGTTTCCAATTTATTCATTTGAGCCAAAATTGATTATAAAAGTAGACATTAATAGATTAAATTAGTACGATATTTATTCAATATGTGTAATCTAATCAAGAAAATGGCTTATAAGATAAAACTGTCTTTGAATCTCAATTGTGACCTTCTGAGAAGGTTTAGAACTTAACTAGAAAAGGAAGAAAAAAACAAGTATAGAAGTCAATTGAAAATGTGTAAAATTTTAGAGTGTGTACTATAGTTATCCTTAAAATACAAAAAAGAGAAATTGAAAATGTGTAAAATTTTAGAGTGTGTACTATAGTTATCCTTAAAAATACAAAACAGATCTCTTTTGTTACCTGACTAAGTGCATTATTGTCCAGCTTTAAGCACAAAAGATTAGGTAATGACTTCAGAACTGCACCAGGCCATTCTCTAATTTTGTTCCTTGATAAATTCAGAGTCTGCACATTTGGATTGGTATTCATATCCACATCAGTAACTAAGTTTTCATGTTATTTAAATCAATATCAAGCTAGTCCCCATATAGAAACAAAATTATAAAAAAAAAAGGTTTGCCTCTCAGGTATTAGCAGAGTAAGCAGTCATACGGCAAAATGAATCAAAAAAATAAATCTCATAACACCATATATCACATGCATTGACCATCAGATGATCCAATAGTGACAAGCAACTCAATCTAAAAATTGTGAGGATTCCAATTATAGTTGTTAGAATGATATTACAGCCATTTTTCAACCTCACCAATAGCTTAAACTTTTGGGTTAAATAGTTTCTTAACATGGTATCAGAACTTTATAAGACTATATAGGAAAGCGATCATAATCAACATATGATTAAGATGAGCTGGCGTGGAGGGAAAAGTAGCCAAAGGAGTTGAGGAGCTGTTGTAATTAGTTACAAGTCTATTATGATTCTAACAGAATAGATTCTAATGTAACAGATTAGATTCTAGTACTTCCTAGCTCATTCAACACAAGCTACTTGTATAAATACATTGTATCACTTTTCATCATCAAGTACACAATTCAACAGCTTCTTCTTCTTTCTTCAATAGACTAAGGGCCCCAAATTCAAGCCACGTTGCTACCTGTTATGATAGGTGTGATTTATTGTATTTGCCCAAACTATAAGTGAGGGGTTATGTTATCATTTCCTAAACATTGCCCAGTAGATTAAAACTTTTGGTTGAATGGTTTCTTTACACAAGACAGTTTTAATTGCCATATGTTTTATTACATAGTGTAAAATTGGAAAACGTATTCCCACATAATCATTCAAATTTTGAGGTCAAGAAAAAATGCTACCAATTTCAATTTAATTTGATGAGAAGACGTTCACATGAAACTTGCGTTGGAAAAAATGAAAGTGCTATATTCACATAAATACGTATCAAAACCTTGCTTTTACCTGGAGAGAAGCACAAAAGGAAAGTTTTTCTGGCAACTCTTGGATGGAATTGCCAGAAAGATCAACTTTGATGATTTCACCTGATTCCCATACTTCTGATGGGACCGCATCCATACCCAAGCCTTCCAAAGAAAGTACCTGAAAGCAAAGTTGTGTTGGTTGTGAGGGGCTAGGGTATGATCAAACATCATCACAATAATCTAAAACTTAAGTTTGAACAGATTTCACAATAAAATATCTTAGTCATGGCCCAAGACATAGAATCACATTTTCATTTGTTCATGCAAGGATTAAGGCTTGCCTAGTCAGCAAAGAGGAATACTTCCATGTTATTACTCAAAGGCAAAGCAGTGGGATGGTAATGTTCAGGTTGGTTCTAGGGATAAGGGAGGGGGAGAGCTACCCCGCATTGAGCACTAAACGTCAGACTAGTGGGTCCAATATAGAAACAAGAAAGAAAAATTAATGTCAAGGAAAGGGCTATCCTTCATAAACAATGGAATACATGCACTTGTAAGCATTTTCTTGCAAGTACTTCTATAGACGTTCGTGAAAACTTCACATTTGAAAACTGTCATAATCAGCCTAATTTCAGCCTATCAAATTGAACATTAGATAATGTATATGGATTAAAATTCAAGTACAAAATTAGACAATATTTCTACCAAATGCTTTTCATGCTTTCACCTAAGTTTCAATTTTTGTTCCACCTTAGGTGTTGCCACCTACTTTGCTTAAAGTTCATCAGATATGTAGTGAAAACGTTAACAGCTTGCTGATTATATTTAACATGACAATAATAAGGGATAAAACCCTTTATGCAAGTTCAGATGGCTTATGATGCACAACAGTTTAGCCAAGTTCAATGTCATTACCATGCTCCTCAAACTAGATAGAACTCTAAAAGAGAGAAGGAATTAGGTGATAGGATTAATTGGTCAACTAAGACCATTACTATTTATTTTGGATATAAATTACAAATAGTTCAGAAGAATCTTAAATTTGATTCATATCGGAGATACCTTAGAACCAATAGACATTCGGCCTGCCTTTGAAATTACTTCCTCCTTTGCAGGAGTTATAGCTTCAGTATCTATTTCAGAAATATGGTTTCTGTTACTAAGGTTTTCATAAGTAAAGAAAATTAATCATGAGTATTTGGAGCCTAGAAACAATAAACAAATTAAGCAAGAATAAAGCAAAATAAAATCAACTGATAATGAAAATAACAATTGTTGTGTACGCTAGAAATACTTAATTATCTTCACCTTCACCTTCAGGTAGCCTACTTCGAAGATACTTCAGTAAAGCAGGTGTAGGACCAGAAACCAACGAACTGTTGGAGGAAAACCACCGTTACTTAGTTTAAGTTACAAAAAGATAAACACTTCACAAAATATCAATAACATGCTCCCACCTTCTAAGAGTTCGCAATGGGTTTCCCATAAGCAAAACTTTTCGTAAAGTAGTCATCTTACCTGCAAAATGGATATTGATGATCTGAATATCATAATGAAGCTAAACATTCCACAACTTTTGTTCTTTTGAGTGTTTGAACAAGTGACAAGAAAGCAAAGATTAAAAACATGATATTGAATGTCTGAGTTTCATGTATATGTACTTGAATTGCAAACAAAGAGGAAAAAGACTTTGATTATATTTATCTTATGAAGAAAACTGAACATGACAATGTGCTGAGAAGTTAAAAGAAAAAGACTGAAACAATATAAAGCCAATGTTTTGTTATCGCGGAACAATTATTAATTTCAAATGGCACCTAAGAAGATGTAGATGATAACGAATCTGCACCTCCTTTTCAGATATTAACAAGAAATATAGACTGAACGGGTTTGAAATCCAGATTGATCAACATTATTCATGTTTACCTGAAAGCTATGAGCAACAAGAAATTTTGAGGAATTGTATCACATCCATAAATCTAGATTCAACTAGTCCATATTGAACATTAACAGCCTACAGCCTACAGCCTACCAACTCACCAATCTCAGAAGGCAATCCGGTCAATGAATTATTTGAAAGGTCAAGGACAGAAAGATGTAATTTGCATGCATCCACAGGAAAGTCCTTCAACTGCAGGTTTATGAAGTTGTACCATAATAACTTGAAAGTGTAAGAAGATGGATAATGTGAAATTGTCATCAACTGAATTTAGTCGCATGAAACTCCTGTACCAAAGCTTCAAGAGAGAATTAGATGAGAGCAAACTGGTTCTTAATTTTGAAGAGATTATTTTGTCATTTCGACCAATAAATTTGGACTAACTTACAATTTATCCAATGTGGTAATCCTTATCATCCTACAATATCAATTCATGTTACAACAAATACTTCAAGTAAGTAATAATGACATGCCACTTAGGTTTTAAAGTTGGAATGTATCTTTTTTTTCAAGATCTCCACCAATGTAAACAAAATGCAGCATGTACTTCCAATTAAGCTCTTCAATTGACCATTTCAACCAATTTTTAAGCAATTGCACAATAAAACAGATCACAAGTCTTCCATTTAAGTTCAAGAACCTGACAAACTCAGTATATGGGAGACTTCCGATAAAAGTGAAGTTGATTTCAAGATTTGGTATTAGAAAGAATACAATAGAATTTCTCAACAGCTAAACTCAGAAAGAAAGCTTTTTTCATGGCAAGCTAATCATGAACTTAAGATAGGATAACTAGCAACCTGGTTAGAGTGCAGATCTAATGTCCTTAAGGAAGAAAGGACGCCAATTTCAATAGGTAAAGAAGACAACATATTATTCCTGAAAAGTTTTGGTCACCAAAGGCAAATGAATGTCAAAAGAGAAAAGTAGCAACAGTTAATTTTATAGTTTATGATGTAAATAAGGAAGCGCATATTACCCCATGTAAAATTCGACAAGAGCACAACAATCCTTTATCGATGATGGCAGAGACGAAATTCCTGCAAATCCAACATGACAGTTTGTTAGGAGATTTATAGAAAACAGGTCTCTATTACATATGAATAGCAATGTTGAGTGCTCCATCAGTGAATGGACTCACTATTCTGATGAAGGTCAAAACGGATGAGTTGTGAAAGGTCTCCAATGTTATCTGGAATACCAGTCATCAAGTTCTTTGCTGTTCACATTACAACAATATAGAATCAAAGTTTTCTATGCATGTAAAATCTTTGGAATTAGATAACAGAGCTTTCCAAGAATGAACTCAATGGCTATTGAATATTACATGCATTAAGTTCTCTAAGCATTCTCCATGATGCCGCTAGCTTTCCGGATAGGCATGTTAGCTTGTTTCCCTGGCATAGATCACAAAATCATTAACATTAGGCCTTAAAGGCATAGAGTTCCAAACAAATCAAAGAAGTGGAAAGACAAAATACTTCATGTACCTCCACATCCACTTTTGTCAGCTTTGAACATTGTGATAGATCTTCTGGCAAGTAAGAGATGGAGTTGTTTGATGCCTGCAGGGAAAGTAACACAAATAACATATTATGCCTGTGGGAGAAGTAACACAAGGAACATATTGAAGTTTATGGCAAGAAGACAAAGTAAACAAACTTTAGGATGTTAAGAAAAGTGCCATTAAGAAATGAATTTGACACTGATATTCCCTTAGCAAAATCATGTTGAAAACATAGTTCAAAAACAAGATAAGAATTTCAATTATGGAAGTTGAAGATGAAGCAGACTATCTACTCACTTATCATGCATATAGTAGCTATCTAAATTTTCTAGTAGTTGGTTTACATGGTATACAAGGAGCAAAAACCTTCTTTTCATTTTCCCTGGTACTTTTTTTAGGGGTAGGGGAAAGATGGAACTAAAATATGTACACTCTCTACATGTTCCATTTCCATTCAATGTACAAAGTGTAAAAGCTGCTGGTTTTTTATTCAGTTGATAAAAAATGTACAGATACTGCTATGCTTATATAGAGCTAGGGTACATAGTTATGGAAGTCTTCCTAATTAGGAAGACTCCTTATTTGGAAATATCCCTAATATAGCTAGATATTACAGCTAAGGATACTCTATAAGGATAATCCCTTAATTAAGGGACTATCTATTATTATGGGATTCTATCTATTATTATGGGATTCTCTACACAAAGCATGCTCCAATTCCGAGTTATCTGCATTAAGTAGATGAAATATGCCTGATGCAAAATAAAAGAGTAGATTTTATTAACCGAACAGAATCTTGATTAAGGACATTGATGTAATCATTCAAAGTGCACAAAATTGACTGTAAAAATGTAGTTTATAATAGTAGGGGGATCACATTGTACATACACCACTTGGCCCTAAAATTTACAGTTATTTCCCAAGGTAAGCCATTACCTTCAATTCAGACAAATCCAAACATTTCCCTAGTGAACTTGGAAGTTCCTTGAGCTGATTACTTGAGCAATCAAGCCTAGTATTAATAAGGAAAATTCATGAACCAAGTCAATCAAAGCTGAAGATAAAAGAAACTTTTGACCCTAATAGATTGATAGCTGAAATAGTACAAAAGAAGTTGAGTTAGTTAAATTCACTAAAGTGAAATAGTCAAGGCACCATCAAGGCTAAAAGGAAAGTAAAACAACTACATTGAGATAAATGAATCAGTGTTATAGAGTAGCTATGATCAGAATAACCAATTGAACTGATTAATATTTCGTGTTTGTAGAACAAATTAGAGAATAACCAATTGAAACTCATTTACAAGGATTTTTAAAAGTTTAAGGTATCCAGTCAATGAAGTGTTGCCTTGGTTAAACATAGCATTGCAATTTGCAAATGTATTCAGTTCACAGAATTAGTAAATGACGGAGCCTACTTGACAAGAGAAGCTGCTGATCCAATCTCCTCAGGTATTTCTTCTATCAAGTTAAACGACACATCCAACCATTTCAGAATTGAAAGCCTGTCAAGTAGGAAAAAGAAGAAGAAGAAGAAGAAGAAGAAGAAGAAGAAAGAGAGTCCATAATCAAATAAAAACAAAAGACTTATTTCCAGGAAAACCGAAATTTACAGACAGATGTAAAAGAATCGATATAATCTCACTCTCCAATCGCGGCGGGGATGTTAGAGAGTCGATTGTTACTAAGATTCAGAACAGTGAGCTGAGATAAATTCCTGATCTCTTCCTTCAAAACTTGAATGTTATTATGAGCCAAAATCAACTTCTGAAGCTCCACAGCCTACACAACGCAAAAACGCTAAGCACAAAAAAGGACAAACAAACATACAAAAACTGGCGAAGAGAGTTAGTTACCTCCCACCAATTCTCACCCTCTCCGACAGCATCCAAGCTCCGGTAAACATCATCCGGAACCTCTCTGAAATTGAGAAAACGAAAACATATTCCAAATGAGAAAGCAAATGTGAATTCGACGCAGAGACGGTGAACAGCGAAGAGAACCTGAGAGAACGGTTAGAGAGATTTAGCGAACCGGAGGCTCTCGCAGCTTTTAGCAACCGATCCATGATCTACTTCATATCCTTCTTCTCCAACATGTAAATCAGTTTTCCAACATGAATCACTTTTCTTCTGCTTAGATCTAAAACAACTTCAACTCCATCACTCGACTCGAGTTCCTCGCGGAGAAAAAGAGTTTAACTAAAAACTCAATTTATTAATTCACCTTTTAATTATTAAATTTTAATTTTAATTTAATAATTTTTAAATATATATATATATAAGTAAATTAAGTCATAAAAGTTAACAAGAAGTATGAGTATCACGACATCTTGTAAATTACAAGAGAAACAAACCAAACACAGGTTGACAATTCAATCATAGTTGAGAAATTAAAGTTTACAAATAAAGCCTACGCTCTCCGATACGAGCAGATGCAATCCCCTGGGCAAAGTTTTGATATTCTATCGAGTTCGGTATCGGATTAAATTCTAAAACGAAATTAAATTAGTATTAATTGATACCGGATACTGTTTTGAAAAAAATTTAAATTTACGAAATGGTCTTTAAAATTTTTAAAAATTACAAAATAGTCCATATTGATATGTTATACAGTTGTACTATATATTTTATTAGTTTACTGTTTACATCAACCATGCTTTCAAAAATTTTAATAATAAATAATAATGACAATTAATATGAAATAATAATAATAATTTTAAATATTTTACATATAAATAATAACCATAATTAATATAAATAAAGAAAATTATCATCATACAATTATAAAATTAAGAATAATATAAAGTATTTAAAATATTACAATAATGCAAAAATATTTTTTAAATTTATAAAATTGTCCTTGAATTTTTTAAAAATTACAAAATAGTTCATTGTCATATTGTAAAGTTGTAGATTATTTAATTTAGTTTTTTTGTTTATATCTTATTCATTTTAGTTTATATATATCTTTATTATATTTTAATTATTTCTATATATAATAATTATCTATATATAATATATATCTATATATAATAATTATCTAAATATAATAATTAATTGTAAAATAATGAAAATAATTCAAAATTTTGAATTATTAATTATTTTCTATTTTATCAAA
>JANVCL010000005.1:24062492-24084839 GCA_026546855.1 Erythroxylum incrassatum
ATACACTTCAAACATTTTGGACTGTTCTTGTCTAACACAGTTTACTATGCATAACTTCCATATGAATTTTAAACATCCTAGAGACTTAATCAAATTCCAAGTCCTTCATACCATTTGTAGCTTCATGTCTCTGGTTCACCAAAAATTTGAAATCATCTCATTTTGACCTCTATTGATCTAGAAAACATCAAAATACTCAAGTATGTTTAGTGAGATAACACCATTTCATATTATTGAAGAACACACTCACCATACTCATCTCACTCTTTTTAGTTAATCTCTCTTCATATATTTCAGATAACTTCAATTTTTGGAGGACATGTAGATAAATATCTTACGAATCCAATGGTTTAAGAATCAAGGCATTTGGAGATCTAGAGAAGAAGTTAAGGCCAAAAGACTCCAACACGTTTATGCCCTCACTTGTAATGTACATGTCTCATTACGAATGCCTTAATGTTTGCTACAGATGTCGGATTGACTTCATTTTTTGACCATTAGAAAGAAGATTTCTATATCTAAATTTTTTATGATGGATTTAAAGGCAAATTCTTTCATATAAGGGGTCTAAAATGGATCAAAAAATATGACATTATTTTTGGGACGAAGTGACGTCATCTGACGAAACAAGGTTGAGAAAATTGCCATAACGTTCCCTAAAAATATCAGATTGAGGAGTTCTTTAGCTGGTTGTAAAGAAGACTTCAAGAGATACAACTCTTATGAAGAAGTCGAAGGCAAATTCTTTCATCTGAGGGGTCGAAAATTTATCAGGTGATATGACGTCATTTTTTAGATGAAGTGATGCCATCAGACAAAACAAGGTTGGGAAAATTGCCATAACGTTGCTTAAAAGTATCAGATTGAGGTGTTCTTTAGCTGGTTGTAAAGAAAACTTCAAAAGCTACAACTTTTATGAAGAAGTCAAAGGCAATTCTTTCATCTGGTGTTTGAAAACTTATCAAACGATATGACGTCATTTTTGAGACGAAGTGATGTCATTAGACAAAATAAGGTTGGAAAAATTGCCATAAATTTCCCTACAAATATTGGATTGAGGTGTGCTTTAGCTGGTTGTAAAGAAGACGTCAAGAACTACAACTCTTATGAAGAAGTCGAAGGCAAATGCTTTCATCTGAGGGTTATCAAATTTATCAGACTATATGACGTCATTTTTTAGACGAAATGATGTCATGAAGCAAAACAAGGTTGGGAAATTTACCATAACGTTCCCTACAGATGTCTGATTGATTTCATTTTTGAACCATTTGAAAGAAGACAGCGAGATCTACAACTGTCATGAAGACTTCGAAGGCCAATTCCATCTTATAAGGGCTCGAAAATAGAACAGAAGTTCGAAGATGAACAGTAACTTCGTCTTACTTTTGCTTTGGCTTAAATGAACATTACTAAGACAAAGTGGATGAATAGTGATCAGACGAAGTGGATGAACAGTGATGGGACAAAGTGGATGAACATTGATCAGACAAAGTGATTGAACAGTGATAAACAAAGTGATTGAACAATAACTTCGTCTTATTTTTACTCTAGAACATCTCCACTTATAAAGATCATAACTTTTGACTCCAATGTCCAAATTTTTCATACTATATACCGTTGGAAAGATAAGGAAAGATATACAACTTTCCAGAAGAAAACTTTGCTCAAATATGTTTATATCAATCCTAAATTTGCCCTTAAAGTCTGAAGACGAACTCCCCATTCATACACCAACATACTACACCAAAATCTTAACTTCATGACAACTTTTGGGATTCTTAAAGACAGAATTGAAATTCGATGTCTTCGTACAAACTTTAGCCATATATTTCTA
Source organism: Erythroxylum incrassatum (assembly GCA_026546855.1). NCBI lineage: Eukaryota > Viridiplantae > Streptophyta > Magnoliopsida > Malpighiales > Erythroxylaceae > Erythroxylum > Erythroxylum incrassatum. Next base: position 24,064,327 of record JANVCL010000005.1, read on the forward strand.
CTTTAATCCAAATAAAGAATCATCTCGTTTGGACAACTATAGGAGAAGTTATGGCTAACAGACTGAAGCATACTTAGTGAACATTTTCCAAATCACTACCAATTTTATTTCTAAATCTTTCCTTATTACAACTCATACCGAGGTCACTCTTTCTACTCCTGGTTTTCAATAAAATCACATTTAATATCAATTATACCCGGTAATTGTCAATGAATGCATGTACCACTTTTTATATGAAAACATTCCATATTTGTATGCATATATGCTAACATGATGCATGAACAAGAAAATGCATTGTCTTAGTTTCTTTTTAAGCTCGCTTGTACTGAAATTTTTGGTCTTAACCCTTTATATGGGGACAAGATGTTACACTCCTAGTCAGGTTTAATCCTTCTATCTTTATGTAGACTTTCATTAGAGATGGTCTTTGTTGATAGTTATGGTTTACGACAACCCAACACGGAGAAGATTAAAGAACGAAGGAGATCGTCGGAAAGGTATGTAAATATTGTACATTTTATTTTTTATTTTCTATATCTATATGCATTAGTAGATCTAGTTTTTGAGGTTTCGTTTTATTTTCCGCTGTGTATATTTGATATTTGTTATGTATGAGATGCATGATTAGAACCTTACAATAATCACTAAGTGTTTTGGAATAAATATTCAATCAATTAAGCACCTATCAATTTCCCCCACACTTAGCTTTTGGCTATCCTCGAGCAAAACATCAAAGTTAAGCTCATCGACCTATAACATTTACTCATCTCCCATATGTTCCAAGAGGACATAATAATAAACAAAGATGAATGGCTTTCAAAAATCATAGCAAGAAGTCAACATTTCAAGCTTTTACTCGTGATCTATCAACATTCAATACCTTCAAAAATCGAGCAATCTAATGGCAAACTCGAAAATGTGTTTAAATAAAATATATCTACAGGTACACTCAACACCATTCATGATCATAATAGTCCACAACTTTGCATATCATTTCATTTGTCCATCACTAAAGGTTCACATGCAAAATCATGAACCAAAGGACTTTTAAGGTTGTAATATGGGTAAAGGTAAGGTGAGATGTATTTGGGTCAGGTAACTTGAAAGCTATTAAAGCTAGTGAAACAAGCAACACTCAATGTCCTATCAAGTGCAAAAACCAACTTTCACTCACAATTGTGTACATCAACTATAATGAATGCAAACACAAGTTTCACAACTCAAACTCAAGCTCTCATACACAAACCATATGAAGTATATACCAATCCGAAGGGATCATTCGTATAATTGATGACAATACATTAAAACCACAAAGAACCCTTCTAAGCCAACATCTACCTCATATTCAACATACTTAAATAACCCATTCAATGCAACTTTAGGAGGATGCATTAAGTATGAGTAATCTTGCAAACCACTTTTACACTTCCTCCTTGATACATTTTTTTAAACATTTTTTAATTCTTTTTCTTTTTTCTCTTTTCTTTTGCTTTTCTCTTTTCTTTCTTTCTTTTCCTGTCTTTTATTGTCTCTTATAAAAATTAAAATAAACTACATCAACATTGGAATTTCAATGATAAGACATAAAATAACATCCTAATCATTATAGCCAGTACACGCATATGTACACCCCCACACCTAGAATTTTATACATCCACAAACTCAACAATCACAAATGTTCCACTAGCTATATGGATTTGGTAGAACATTTGATTAAGTATAAAGCATGTAATGTGGCTGATACAAAAAGAAAGGATAGTAAAGCTCAAAGGGGCTTAACAAGGGAAAAATCATGTAAATAAGGTAGGCTATTTGGCTAATGTAGCTTATGAAACAAAGAATACCTAATCATTTCCATATTAATGCATGTGATAAAATTTGATCTCAAATAGAAACTCAAAGCAAAGTTAGGATGTACATGTCATGAAGGTCACACATTATCAAAAGACAATGAGACTGATATGGATGTGTCAGTCTAATAAGGCTCAAAATCTCACCGACTTTGTCTGCCACTAGTCACTACTCTTTTAAAGATAATTCATATCGACCAATCACAAGAGGAAACTTGGGCTCAATCAAAAGCATCCATGGCAACAACTGATGATGAAAAGGTTGGCGATGAAAAATGGAAGAGAGGTGATGGATGATGGTCGAAGTTGAGAGAGAGCCGAGTGTGGTGAATGTCGTATATGACTTGTGGTTGTCTACTCTTAACCTAATTTGGTAGGTTTTAAATGAAGGATTGTTAGGCCGGGTCACACAGTAGGTAATTTTCCCAAAAATGGTTCAGGTTTTCAAATGTTCACCGTGTCAAACTTTTCCCAAAAGGTTTTGCTTCATTGCTGGTTCCTTCTCCGCGACGAACTTTTCTCAAAAGTTCAGCCTGGATTCCTTTGTATTTCGCTACGACAACAGATCTATTTTTCCACGACGAACTTCCTGTTGTGCCTATTCTCTTGTTGACTTCACTTCAGCCTTCTTTGACTTTACATCTTCTTTTTGAGTCCTTTCCCTTTAAGGTTCCTACAACGAACAATAGTAGTTTGCAGTATCAATTGTTCCTAGAAAATTAATTAGTGCAATTAATATGGATTTATGGCAATTTTTACTATCAAACTATGTAAAATGAAAGTACACAATCAAGAGTCAATTTAAGCACAAAATCTAGAAATAGCAGTCAAAAAGTGTAGTAAAAGTCATGAAAGTGTCGCCAAACTATATAATAAACTTGGGCTCAATCAAATTCCCCCACACTTAGACATTTGTACTCCTGGACAAAGTTTATAAGAGTCAAAGAGACACAAGTGCAAAAGAAAAATTCTAACCATGCTTAAAATAAAAGTAAGAAATTGGCAAAAATCACTTTCTCAAAAATCAATCAAAGCAGACTGAAAGAGTGCTGAGAAAATAAACACTATAAGAATGTAATCCAAGAGATTGAGCAAAAGAGATTTTACTTAAGGTAAGGTGTTTGCTCTCATCTCACTTGTTTTTTGGGATAATTTCACTCTAAAATCCGCTTAGTCCATTCTCTGCCATAAGCTTATGACAGTTCTACCTCTCCACTACAAGAACTATAATCTCAAAAATCAAGAGGACTTTTCAAGGTTGTAATGCAAGAAAGTCTAGATGAAATGGATGGAATGGATGAAAGAAGAAAAGTTATGAGTACATGTACCACAATTAAGAAACAGATGTCAACAATAAGACAATATTTACACAAATGACAACATAATTTATTTCTTAACCGTTTTTTACATATTTTCTTTTTTTGAGAACATAATATATATATATATATTTCTTTTTGTATTTTTTTTTGCAATAATCAATTTCTTAAGATAACTAAAAGAAAATGCGAAATATTGCAATAACCAATTTCTTGAGATAACTAGAAGAAAATGCGAAATAAACTATTGACACATAAGAAAATGTGTGCATGTGCTCAAAAATTATGGCTCAAGGGGCTAGCAATGAATAAGTGCTTATGGAGATTGTGTTTGGGTCAACAGGGTTTTGAAAGAAAACCTCTATCATGTTAACAAAATTTTAGTTCATCAAGCTTTGATTAAGAATTGAAACAAGTTCTAGAGAGATATGAAATAAGCAATTACACACAAAAAATGAAAAATTCAGGCTCAAATATCCTTCCAACAAGGTTAATATCTCAATAAACAATCTCAAGGTTTAAAAACATAAAGCGCTACTTTGTCGACATACCCTCACTTACTTTGTGTTGAAAACATTAAAAATGAAATTAACTAAAGCCGACTATCATTTAAAGAATGGGAGGTATTTTCAAAAACACAAGGATCACCTTGAAACTTATAAAATCTTTGAGATACAAGAGTGACAAAAATCTAATTAGGGAGAATTGTTGAATTGAGGTAATTAAAAAAATTCATTTCTGTAAGAGTATGGCACTGTAGCGAAACAAAAGTTCGCCGCGGCGATCAGTTCAACACACCTAAAAACATGGATTCAACATATGGACGCAGTGAAAAACAACAAAAACGTTATTTGCCTCAATCACCAAGTTTAAAATTTGGACATTATGCACAATTGACTAGCACAAACATTTAAATGGCCGAAAGTGACGCACAAGAAAGAATGACAAAGTGGGAAAACCTCCCCCACACTTAAACATCATATTGTCCTCAATGTGAAATAATCAAAACAAAAGAACAATGGAAACATCAGTGGCAAGAAGAAACAGAAAGGACTTTTATTGGAATGTAATGCTACTGATGAAAGTAAAAACACAACTATCTTCCTACTGGAATGGTTTCTCCCCCACAATTGTGTAGTAAAGTAGTAAATCAAAACATTGCATAACTAGTCAAATATTAAAAGTGAATAAACAAGTGAAGGAAAGAAGGAACCTGATATTTATGGTGGTTTTTTATTCTCATGGTAGAGCTTAATAGGTGGCCATTTACTTTGAATTGAGTTCCAGTTCCTTCATATAGAAGCTCGATCATATCAAAGTTGTGCACTTTAGTGACCAAATACAGTTTGTCCCAACGAGTATTGAATTTTCCATGTTTAAAGGTGAAACGAGCCTTGAATAACAGGACTTTCTCGCCTTCCTTAAAGCTCTTCCTTTGAAGAATCTTATCATGCTTCAACTTTGTCTTCTCTTTGTAGAGGCGAGAATGTTCATATGCCTCTATCATTAACTCCTCTAGTTTTTGTAGTTGCAGCTTCCTCTCCATACCGAAAGATTCCAAGTCCATATTACATTGCTTGACTGCCCAATAAGCTTTATGCTCCAACTCCACGGGAAAATGACAAGCTTTTCCTTAGATTAAGTGGTAAGGGGACATGCCTATTGGAGATTTGCAGGCGGTGTGAGAGGCCCATAGTGTTTTTTCGAGGCATAGGCTCCAATCCTTCTTTGATGGCTTTACAATTTTCTCCAAGATGTGCTTCACCTCTCTATTGGAAACTTCAGCTTGACCATTGGTTTGTGGATGGTAGGCAGTGCGACCTTGTGAGTGACTCCAAATTTGAAAAATAAGTTACCAATGACTCTATTACAAAAATGTGTCCCTCTATCACTAACCACAACCTTAGGAATCCTAAATCGATAAAAAATGTTTGACTTGAGAAATTTGGACACTGCTTGCGCATCGTCCTTCCTAGTAGGAACAACCTCTATCCATTTGGAAACATAGTCAATAGCTAAAGGGATATACACAAAGCCAAAAGATGGGGGAAAGGGACCCATAAAATCAATTCCCCATACGTCGAAAATTTTGTAAAATAATAAAGGTTGTTGTGGCATTTCATGTCATTTTCCTAACCCTCCAAAACATTAACATTTGTCACATAACCGACAAAAGGTAAATGAATCCTTAAAAAGGGGTAGCCCAATAAAAACCAAAATCTAAAATTTTTCTAGATGTTCTCCTTGCACTAAAATGCCCACTACAAACTATTGAATGACAAGCTGAAATTATAGAATCGAATTCTTCGTTTGGCATGCATTTTTATTTTACCTGGTCACTGCACAGCCTCTATAGATGAGGAGCATCCCAAATGTAATGTCAAGCTTCATTCTTTAGCTTTTGGGCCTGTGACTTAGACATGAAAGGAGGAGTTAGTTTAGTTATGAGATAATTGACTATATATGCATACCAAGGTTTTTTAAAAACTAAGGCACATAAAATAGAATCAGGAAAAGAGTTGCAAGTTAGTTCAGAAGAGTACACCCTGTGTATCATCAGGTAGCCTACTCAAATGATCAGCTACATGGTTTGTTGTTCCAACTCAATCCTTGATCTCAATATCGAATTCTTAGAGAAGCAGTGCCCAACTTATCATTCTAGGCTTCGATTGTAGTTTCTTGAGGAGATATCGAACAGCTACATGACTAATATAAATGGTCACGTGGGAGTTTAATAGATATTGCCTGAATTTTTCTAAAGCAAACACTACTACAAACAGCCCTTTCTAAGTTGTTGTATAGTTTATTTGAGCTGGATCCAGTGTTTTCGAGGCATATGCAATAACTCTTGCTAGTTTCTCCTCCCGTCGACCCAATATAGCTCCTACCGCACAATTAAAAGCGTCATATGAAAGCTCAAAAGGAAAGTTCCATTCAGGAGCAACTAAAATGGGAGGGGAACTGAGTTTTGATTTCAATATGTTAAAGGCATTTCTGCAAGAATCATCAAACTCAAATTTTGCATCCTTTTGTAAAAGCTTGGAAAGAGGCAATGCAATTTTGTTGAAATCTTTTATGAACCGCCTATAAAATCCTGCATGACCTAAAAATGATCTTATATCTCAAGCACAGATAGGATAAGGCAAAGAAGATATAACCTCAATCTTAGCTTTATCAACTTCAACCTTTTTGCTAGAAATCAAATGACTTAGCACGACTCCTTCATTAACCATGAAACGACATTTTTCAAAGTTCAAAATCAAATTCTTTTCAATTCACCTCTTTAAATCTTTTGCAAGACTAGATAGGCAAGAATCAAAAGAATCACCATAAACTGTGAAATCATCCATGAAAAATTCCATGCATTCCTCTAAAAACTCACATAACACAACCATCACACAATGCTGGAAAGTTCCTAGGGCATTACACAAACCAAAAGGCATCCTTCGATATGCGAAGGTACCAAAAGGGCATATAAAGGTATTTTTATCTTGGTCCTCTAGTGCAATAGGTACTTGAAAATACCTAGAGAAACCATCTAGAAAACAATAATGTGATATGCCTATAAGTCTTTCAAGCATCTAGTCAATGAAGGGTAGAGGGAAATGATCTTTTCGGGTGGCCTTTAATCGTCTATAAACTATACTCACGTGCCATGAATTATGCACTCTAGTTGGAATAAGTTCATCCCTATAATTTTTTATCATAGTTATCTCAGTCTTTTTCGACACTACATGTATTGAATTGATCCACTCACTATCAGAAATGGGATATTGATCCTAGCACTCAACAATTTTGTTATCTCTTTTTTTAACCATGTCTAAGATGAGTGGGTTCAGTCTCCTTGGGGTTGCCTCACAAACTTTAAGCCCTCACTCAAAAAAATCCTATGTGTGTGAATGGCTAGGAAAATTTCAGGTATATCCACCAAAGTCCACCCTATCGCCCTCTTATGTTCTTTTAAAATTGCAAGGAGTCTCTCTTCCTCATTGTGAGACAAGGTATTGGCAATTATAATAGGTAAATGCTCATTAGACTCAAGGAAGGCATACTTTAAAGTAGTGGGTAAGGGTTTTAACTTAATCACAGGAGGTTGCACAACAAAAGGAATCAAGTTATGAAGTTCAAAAGAGAAAAGATCACGCTCCTTTTCTTCGGACATTGCACCCATCTCGTGGTGATCTATTGCGGCAATGGCCTAGGTTAACTCATTCTACTTCCTTTCGATCAGACACTCTTGTTGAGTTACAATGCCTTCAGCTATTTCCTCACCGATATCGGTCTTCGTGATGCCAGAATCACCTAAAAAATCAACAGAAAACCTTTCCCGATGGGGATTATCACTGACAGGAGAAGATGTCAAAATGATACATGAGTTAGAAAAATCAAGTGAATGCAACTTAGAATCAAAGGAATCCTCTTTGAATTCAAGATTGGAGCAAGTATCATCAATAACAACATCAAGCATGTTAACTCCTAAAAGTGAATAATCCTCATGGGGGTGTTTCATAACTTCATACACGTTAAAACTTGCTTATTGATCTCCTCCCTCCATGGTGATTGTACCTTCTTTTATGCTAATCATAGTACTAACAGTCCTCAAGAAGGGTCTACCGAGAATCAAGGTGGTGTCCTACACAACTTCAGAAGACATGTCAAGCACATAAAAATCTGTTGCGAAAACCAAACCCTTTACTTGGACCAAGACGTCCTCTATGATGCCCACTAGATGCCTAAGAGACCAATCAACTAATTGCAACACTACAGATGTAGGCTTAAGACTCTTAACACCTAATGACATATAGATAGACTTAGGCATCACATTGATAGCCGCCCCTAGATCTAGTAAGGCTCCTCCTATGGTAGCTTTGCCTATTGTACACAAAATGGTGAAAATCTAAGGTCTTGGCATTTAATGGGTATTTGGGGTTTAAAGAGTGGGGACACATTTGAGCTTACTTGTACTCTCTCATTAGGCCTAAACTATCTTTTGTTTGTGCACAAGTCCTTAAGATATTTAGCATAGGTCGGAACCCTTTTCACTAAATCAAGCAAAGCGATGTTGACTTCTACTTTCCTAAACAAGTCAATGATTTCTTTTTCATGTTTACAATCAGTCATCCTTTTGCAAAGCAAATATGAATTCGGAAAAGGAAGGTCTTTTATACTTACCTCCTTATCGGTTGCTTCCTAGGTGCCTTACTTGCTTAATTCTTTGTGGCTTTCATAATTCGCTTTCTTGCTTTTCAATTGCTTTCATTCCCTTTCAGTCAAAAGTGCTTTCTCTTTCGAACTTTCTAACTTCTTCACTCTTTCATTTGTTAAAGGCAATTCTCCAGTCTTGATTTCCTCTTCATCTTCTCCCTTATCTTCATTGCTAAACCTCACTTGTTTCCTGCTTTGGAGGGTTATGGCATTCAAACTCTTATAGTTCATAACAGTATTAGAGGGTTGGTTCCACTGCTTCTTGCTTGGTTTTCACTCATATTGTTGGACAATTGAGTGACATAAGAGTTGATATTTTTAGCTTTCATCTCCCATTGCTCCATTCTTTTTTCCAAAGCGGTGAACAGAGCAGCATTCTTCGAAGAGTCTTGCTAAATTAGAGAAGCTATTGCATTGAACTGGTTGTTGTTAGAATTTCTCTCCTCCTTCGTCAACGCCAACATATTGTGCAACAGTTGGTTAGTGCCCTCCTTTGGTGGAACAGTCAGAGCTTGTTATTGGTTATGGAACTGGTTTGTAGATGTACCAGCTCCTCCACCTTGCTGAAATCCATTCGGTCCTCTTACTTCTTTGTTCCTCCAACTGAACCTAGGATTCGCTTTCGATCCCTTATTATAGGTGTTTGAGTAGGGGTCCCATTTTTGATTGGGTCGACCTTAATATACAGCAAACATCTCTTCATATCGACCGGGGCAGACACTGGATATGTGCATTACTGACCCACAAGTTTCACAACTGGGTGCAGTAAGATCCATAGAAGATGTCGGGCGATGCACATTCATGTTCTCCAGTTCGGCAGCAATGACGGATAACTGTGAAGTTACTCTACTCTCCAAATAGTCAACTTTACACTCTAAACTCTCCATTCTTTTAGATTAGGCTTTTGATACTCCTAACTTATGCACACCTTTGGTATCTCTAACACTATACTGTTGATGATTTAAGGCCATGTTCTTGATCAAATCCCATGCCTCCGAAGTTGTAAGATCAATTAAGGAACCTCCTGATGCCATATCCAGCATACGTTTATCTTGACTTTTTAGCCCATCATAAAAATACTACACTAGCTTCTCATTAGGTATCTGGTGATGGGGGCATCTAGATAACAAGTCTTAGAAGCGGTTCCAATAGACATAGAGAGATTCATCATAATCCTGACATGCCTCCTTCCTCATCGTTGAAGTCCTGGAGGCTGGAAAGTACTTCTCCAATAATGTCGTCCTCAAATTGGCCCAACTATGGTAGGCATTCGCCACATGCCTAGGGAGGCTCATGTACCACTCCCTTGCTTTTCCTTCCAATGACAGGTGAAAAACCTTCCATACTACTTGATCAAGTGAAGCTCCCACCGGTTTCATACTCTGACAGATCATGGACAAAGATTGTAAATGCATATAGGGATCTTCTCCTGTCAAGCCATGAAATTTAGGAAGAGAGTTAATTAGCAATCCTTTAACTTCAAAATTCACGTCAAAATTAGGACAAGCATTAGTAAATGGATCATAATTAACATCAGACGTAGTTGCTTCCTTAATGATTCTCCCTCTTTGATTCCCATTATTTTCTCCAACTCGCTCACGCTCCCCATTACCTCCATTATCACCATTCCTAGGGTGGTTAACATGAAAGTTAGGGTTTTGCAAGAAGGCTGGATTCTCAGCCATTATCACTCCTTCTAAAGAGTCACTCTCACTATTTGGCCCACTAGATTCTTCTTCAACAACTACCTTACTTCTCTATTTTTCTCTCCTCTCCTTTCTAATCTATCTTAAACGTCTCTCAATTTTAGGGTAGAAAGGCAGAAGTGTAGTTTTTTGGGGCATGCACAAGAACAATTCAAATGAAAATAAAATGTAATAAAATTTACTCACAAACACACAAAGTCAAATAAAAGGTGAGCTTTGATGGAAGTAAGTGTATAGGTGTGTAAAAGTATGTGTGAGAGTATGTATGCAAGTAGAGTATGTATGAACCAAAAAACAATCAAAGAAATTGCTCAAAAACTATGTGGGTTTAAAAAGAATGCTAAGTATGAAAAGTGCAAAAGTTGAGTATCCTATTTCTTTAGGATTTCAAAATTGTATGCTAAGTAAAGAAATTGGAATCCTATACTATTGACAAGTATGAAACTAAACTGTCTAAAATGCAGTCTAAACAAGGTTCCTAACCTCACGTAGCAGCAAAAATGACAAAAGCTAACCTAGAAAACCAATTACTTGGCTCCCCGACAATGGAGCCATTTTGATTTGAAGCCTTTTGTTCTTACCCTTAGAGGTCAAATCAAAAATATAATCCAAGGATTGCAATATAGGTTGCAACCTCAGGTCGTTTCACTTAATCGGAACTTGATGAAATGGACCTAAGCTAGCCTATATGTCATGAAATGCAAGCTAATTAGTAAGTAAGGGGGTTTCACTTTTTAGAAGTCTAAACAAAATTAAATAAATTATAAGAAGAGTGTGTAAAATGTCTAATTTTTGGATTTTGTGAATAGAAATATGAAAGATAAAGACAATGATCAAATGTAATAGAATCTATCTGAAAATGAGCTCTGGCTATCATAGTTCGAAATTAATTTTGGTGGGAGTGAAAATCACTAAGTTTCAAATGGTAAACCTTAAAGAACTCTTTAAGTCCAAGGTCTTAATTAATGAACTCCATTTCTTAAGACCTTGTTAAATGCCCTTAGTGTGTGTAGTGGGTAAATCAATGCAACAAGTTACTTAGGATCTCAAATCAACTCAATATCAAATACAACTATGCAAGATAAAAGAGATTTAACAAGATCACAAATAAACATATATGAAACTTCATATATTTAAGCTCGAAGTTCTACATCAACAAATACCAACAACACACTGAGTATCCAATACTTGATTAAACTCTAATCAAGGATGTTCAATTACAAGTTACAAATCCTAAACCTAGGAATTCATAAATCATAGCTAAACATGGATTAATTCACTCCCCTTTTAAGCCCATTAAACTCAAGACATCACTACATCTTCAAGAGGAGAGAGGTGCCTAGCCACGCATAACTCCAGGAGACTTCATAACTGAGAACCCACTAAAAGCATCCATGGTAGCAGTCAACGGTGGAAGGAGCAGAATAGTGGTGTGGATAAGAGAAGACGAGGATGTGTGTAGAAGAGTTGTTCAGATGGTAAAGAGAGTGAGTGATGTATATCTTTATTGTCGCCTCTCTCTTCCTAACCTAAAATAGGTAGTTTTTATAAACCGGGTTGATGGATCATGCTGTACGGTGGGTAAATTTTCAAAAATGGTTCAGGAATTTGAAGGTTTGCCGTGGTGACAGGATGCGTTTGTCGTGGAAAACTTTTCCCGAAAGGTTTCTTCAATAATTTGTCGTATTCGTCGCGGTGAAAAAATTAATTCACGCCGCAGCGAAATTAACTCAAAGAGTCTACATGAATTTTTCATGCTTCGTTGCGGCGAAATTTCCTATTTCTCGGTTGACTTATTGACTTATCGACTTATCAATTTCAGCCTTCACTCTTTGCCCCTACTTCTTGAGTCTCCTATAATAAACAAATGGTAGTTTGCAGTATCAATTGTCTTAGAAAATTAATTTAATGCAATTACTAATTATTTGCGACAATTTTACTCTCAAATTACATAAAGTAAAGGCAAGCACTCAAGATTCAAATTAAGCATAAAATCTAAAAATAAAAGCCAAAAAGTGTAGTAAAAACCATGAAAATGTCATCAATTTATATTAGAAACTTGGGTTCAATCAACACGCATTCATTGACATTTTCCAGGTATAATTGGTTTAAAATGTGATTAAAAAGAGAATTGTGGTTTTTATGTGTTGAAAATTTATTTGGAGATTATTATTATTATTATTTCAAAATTTTTGGTGAATTTTAAGAAATTTACAAAAATTTGGGGTATTTTGAATTTTGAGCTAAGAAAATTGTCAAGTGACAAGTTAAGTGGTACATAAAAATGAGCATGATTAAGCCTACGAATTATTGACAATTGGCATCATTCATTATGTGACAAATGGCGTAACATGTTGGAGACATATGGCAGCTTGCATGAAAGGAAAATGGGAGTCATGCATGGAGCCATATGTCAATATGATAACAACACATGCAAGCATATGTGTTAGAAGGCAAAATCATTGTAGCTATTGTTGGTTTTCTCTGTAATGTTCTTCACCACCGAAAACACTGGTTACCATACTCTCTTTTTGTTTCACACAACACCAAAACATCAGCTATGTAATTTCTGTGCATTTGATTCACTCTTACTGCTGGGAATAGCTGAATTAAGTAAATAATTCTTATGATGTTTTACGGTGTAAACATATACATGCATGAGGAGTTTAACATGCGTGAATGAGAATTGGATTTTTGATATTAGATATGAACCTTGGAATTTCGATTTGTTTTATGTTGTTGAGCTAAAATGAAGTTAGATTGGAGTGTCATTTATGTTAAATGAAGTGAAAGCATAGAGTAAAATGAGAAGAAAAGCATCAAATGAAAGAATGAAAACACAGTAGTGAGAGCAAGCTTGTGTGAGGTTTTGTTTTTTCATGAATTACCATATAAGCTTACATTTGAATTGTTTTGAGAATGTACTAGAGTAGAAAGACTGAATATATGATTAGGAATGAATAAATCAGTAGGAAGAAGAGTGGAGAAGTCTACAGTTTCGGTGATGAAGGAAGAAACCTACATTTTAGAGAGAGAAGAGAAGACTAGTTGCACCCGAAGGTTTTTCCAAATCCGAACTATGTTGATCATTTTAGCCACAACTTTGTCATATGATCTCCAAATGACTTGAAATTTGAACCAATAGACTCCTAAGACATTTTTATTTCTCTACATAAAAATTTAGAGCCATCTGAATTGATTAAGAAACGATTGATTGACTCAAAGTGAGGGTATGTAGTGGAATATTATAAACGGGAGATATTATAGTGAACCTGCTTCAGTATTATGATTATATCTTGATCTGTAGATTTCCAAATGAGTTGATTATTGATTCAGATTAAACTTGAGACATATGCTTACAACTTTCATGAAGTAGTCTGATTTTATTCTGTCTCTAAGACTTTCAAAATTGGCATGAAATTGAGTCTTAGCTTAGGCTATAACACTACTAAGGACAAAAATCATATCTTGTGATTGTTGAATAAACCGTATTGATGTATGCCAAATTAGACTGAGATGTCTTTACCATAGTTGTAGCTTATTCTCTTAGCTTTAAATTGATATAAATTTTGTAATTTTTGGTTATTGGAATTGAGAGATATGGGTTGTAAAACTTCAATGCATGATCATGCTCTATCCAAAATTTCAAATGTACACAGTCTGTGGTATTTTAAGAGTAACTCATTGAATAATAAACCAAATTGTATGATCTTGGTATCATTAAAAACTTAAGACACAGAGAAACAATTATCCAAAAGGAAATGTTACTTAAATATTCCATTTTCTAGACCTAAATGTCATGCAAAGTAGACCCGAATGTTTGTTTTGAGGAAAAAGCAGAAATAGTGAATGAATGTATAAATTCTGGAACTTGTGGAATACAATTGAAGTTTACATCAGTTTAGTAAGGAAATTTACCCAGGGATATGTCATTGGTTATGGATGTTACATGGTGCATTTATAAGAATGCTTATTCAGATACATGAACAATTTGGTGATATGAAATTGTGTTTGATTGTATATAAAAGAGCAAGGAAAGCGGCCATCTCCAGATATTGTCGAAACTTCAAGGCATTAAATGAAAGGGAGCAATTGTTAGTAATCTCTAGGATGCTCACACCTTATAGTTTTGCTTAGTACTGAATTGATTTTGATTTATGCTAATTGTGTTCTGAATTCCGGATAATGATTGTTTGATATGTTTGATGCATATGAATATGATTGACTAATTATTTTTGCACATGAAATGGACTTGTTTTGTTTTGGAAACTATTGAGTCCTATCTGTGGGTAAATAGGCATGCCTAGAAGGGGTCTATAGCTACTCCTGTGTCACTTTGGTGTCTCTTGTACTGACACTTCGTTGTCTCCTGTATCGAGACTTAAGTCTATCTTGATATATGATGTCATTTATGGTATCTCCTATATAAGTCCCATTACCCACTTCTGTTCATGGATTTACAGTCTAATTTGTTTTGAGTTTTGATCTATGATAATTTTTGATACGAAGTAAATCTAAAAATTTGATCTAATGGGTTAACACGTTATTCTTATAATCTGTTCTATATTCTGTATGTTCAGTTCTGTTATTGAAATACATTATGAATGAGAAGCTTAGGCTATAACATGTTGTAGTATCAGTTTCTTTTACACATAGTTTATTTATTACTAGCTAAGCTATATGCTTAGCATGGTGGATTTGCCCCGTGTAGGTTCAGAGGGAAGGTTATAAAGACTGGGATAAGACAACCGCAATGGCCAAAGGAGATTGAGTTTTGTTTGTATAAATGTATTTTTGAGTTTGTCTTTGAGATGTATTTGATAAATGAAACAGTTTGGTTTTGTTTGAAGGTTTCTAATAACCTTAATATAGGTTGACGTTTTTGAATTTATGGTACGTATTATGATAAGTACAGTATAACTGATATGTTATGTTTTCAAACAATCACATGTGATGATTTGTAATGTAAGTTTGCTTGAGATTCTGAACTGCATTTATGAAATGTTTCATATGTTTTGGATTTGTTTAAGTTATATCTGTGTGGCACTTGCATATCCTCCCAGGGCGTATGTGGGTGTCACACATTAGCGTAGTATCAAACATGTCAATCCCACGAGAAGGGAAGTTATCTTATTCTAAAATCTAAGGCCAAAAATAAATAAAAAAAATTTAAGATAAAATGAAACTAATACGAGAATTTAATTTAATCAATCAAATTAGGAATTAAACATAGAAAGAAACAAACACAAAAATGCTAATTACTAAGCCATTGCAGCACACCAAGAATCAACTAAGAGAAATTACTGATTGAAAGAAAGGAAATTTTACCTATCCTTAATGCTAACCTAACTAATTATGAATTATTGGATTGTTGGTTCTATACTATCCTAAGGTTGATTACTCTCTCCTGAGTTATAACCATTAACCCAAATCATAAACCCTAATCAGATTGTGGAGGTTGCAATCTCTCAATTCATAACCTATCTAAAACCCTAATTAGTTCTAAAGTTCTCTAATAAATTATCGGTGCCCTATGTAAGATCTCTCTTCGAACAAATTCTCGATCTGATTCAATTCTTGTTTCTATTAAATCACCTAACTCTCGTTAGTCCAATTTAATTGTTTTTCATTCGATTCACCCTTTCAGTTTATTATCGAATTATGCAATCGCAGAATCAAACCACAATTTTATCCAATAAACACATAAACAATCAGATTCTCATTAATTGAAGAATAAAATTCCAAAGGTGAGTTTGGAACATCCTCAACATTCTAGATCCTATCATCAACTATTCAATCTAATTATATACAATAATAAAACTAAAACTAATAGGAAATACAATCTAAAATGGATGATGGGAGGCAGCGATATTAGGAAACTTCCTGATCTGGAAAGTACGTCAAGTCAGCTTTTTCTCCTCTTCTATCTTCCTCCTTCTCTTCCTCTATTTCTCAATGATCTCTCTTTAGAGTTTCTTAATGTACCTCAAAAACATAATATTTAAGCTCAAAGACTTGTCTTAACCCATAAAACACTTAAAACATAAATAATTACCAGACTAACACAATTCTAACCTAAACATATACTAAATAATTGAATTAACAGCTAAACACATATCAAACTAAGCCCTAAGATACGATGTAATTTACACTTATCAGTACCACAATTTAACAAATATTAGACCTTTGACAAATTTCAAGTATCAACAAGTAAATAATGTAAATAACCTTCAAGGTTTGAAGCAATAAAAAGGTCTTCAAAGAAAATAGGATAAAGGTTTATAATTTGGAAAAGCTATGGCTCAACTTGGTTATTCCTAGAGGTAAACTTTAGGGTATGGTAATTTTCAAAGAAATAGGCTAAGCAAGTTGGTAAATCTACATGACTTTATCATGTCAATGCTTTTAATTCAACAAATATGATCTCAATATGTTTAATAAAAGCAAGTTCTAGAACCATTATACTGTATAATGATAACATACATATGAAAAATAACAAAAGCTTTAAAAAACTTTGAAATTTTGCTCTTTAGGCTCAAAAGCTCACAAAAAAATTAGGTATATATGTGTGTAAATAATATGTAAATTTCATTCAACTTGAATATTTCAATTATTACTAAAAATATGACATAGATACTATCATCCTTTTGCACACCAATTAAATCAATATTCAATAAAGAAGTAAAGTATTCGTGGAAAAATTTTAGCCAATTCAAGATATTAGTTCAGAAAATTTATAATCAAGAATATAATAAGCTTCAAAAAAATTGTTAAAATTATTAACCCCTTCCGCACATTAAAGTCGTACATTGTCCTCATTGTAAATAATATAAACATGTATAATGAGTGAGAGGGTTGAGTTGGTACTTTCTTAAATGTGATGATTTCCGATTTAGATCTATCCAATATGAGACTAACAAACTTGCAAGATATAAAAGAAAAGGATAAAAAAGAAATAACATAACAGAACATAAAATCCCATACTAACATGAAAGAAAACATTAGATAATATCAAAATTGAAATAAAATTACAACTAACTCATTCCTATAGTGCTTCTTTAGCGTTGGTAGCTCGATATAACCTGTATGTTTATCGTCATCTTAGATCTATGATTAGCGGCTTGCTTATACCCTTTTCTCTATAAAGCGGTTTCATATCCTGTAAACAAGCCACATGTTGATAGATGATCAAAAGGACATAATGAAATAAATTAGTACAACCATTTAACTGCAATAATGCCCTTTTCAATGAAAATTGTTAATAAAATGAGGGATAATGAAACTCCATGAATCATCGGCTAACTCAAACAATTTGTCTTTGAGAAAGTGGGAACCCTTCATACTTAAGGTCATTACCAACACCTCAACAATAGTTTCCTTATATGGTTCCTCCAGTAGTTCTTCCTCAACCACCTCTGTCCTCTTGTCTTCTTCTTCTTCTTGGACAGAGGTTTCCATTTCATCTTCTTCAAGTACCTTCTACCACTTCTCTACTTTCCCTTATTGAATGGAAGCTTCTTCGGGAAGTCCTTCTTGGAATGTCTCTTCATCTATGAAGCCAATCATCATCTTTTCTTCATTTTGATGCATTAATAGGCTTAAATAATATTCCGCGTTATGCTTAAGATATTTAAGTGAAGAAACCCTTTCTTCAAATTCTCGTCGCCTAGCTTTAAGCTTAGCAAGGTATTTCATTAATTTATCTTTGACATTTGCTTTGTCTTCCTCTTTCTCTTCTTCTTCCACTGGGAACTCTTTTTCGTTACTAAGGGTGATTACTATTCCACATTTTGTAGGGTATATTTCAGTAGCACTAGGCAAACTCCCTTAGATCTCTTCAGATAGTTTCTTTGCTAGTTATCTAATTCACCAAATTTTGCCTACGAGCGTCTGCTTCTCAATGCCTTATGATTGATTCTTGAATAAATACGACCATCGTACCTTCTAGAGTTGGCTTATTAATTAAAGAGGCTTGGTGTTGTAAGTATCCACCTGGAGTGTAATTGTTCAATCCATAGGCACAAGAGTTGGTATAGTGCACCTTGAGGTTAGTTATACATGCTCGGATGGTCCTATATATAGAGGGGTGTTTGACATTCTTAATTGTAATGATAACTTCGATCAATGTCGTAATATGGCCTAGATTTCAATTAAGCTTCCGAAAACATATGAGAACACCTCTCTCTCCCGTAAGGCAATGATATGTATTACGAGCACTTTCTGGCTCCCATAAAAGTACCGTTTGTTCCATTCTTCCATTATGAGTTATGGCTATGATAATGAATTTTAAATCTTACAATAAACCACAAACTCAAAATCAAGCAAATAATTTCAAAAGATAATTAAATGAATAAGCCACAATTACAATAAAATGCAATAAGAAATAAATACAAATGCTAAATAAAAATAAAATAAAATATACTTAAAATCACATTCCATCAATTATAACTAACCCATATATACGTGCATCCCCACACTTATTCTCTTGTGCACCCACAAACATCAACAATCACAAATGTTCCACTAGCTTTAAGGTATGGTAAGACATTTTGTTAGGTTAAAGGTTTATAATATGGTTAACACAAAAAGAAAAGGCTAATAGAGCTCAATGGGACTTAACAAAAGGAAAAAAAACATGTCAATAAGTAGGCTATTTAGCTAATATAGCTTGTAAAAAAATCACTATATCATTTCTATGTTAATGCCTATGATAATAATGTGGTCCTAACTAGAAAATCAAGGCAAGGTTAGGATGTACATGTCATAAAGGCAACATATGAATAGAAGACAATGAGATAATATAAAAGTCTCAATATAAAAGACTCAAAATCTCACTGGCTTATGTCTATCGACTAGTTACTACCTTTTAAAAAACGTACATTAACTAATCACAAGAGTAAAAATACGTGCCTAAGTTGTCCTGATTTTTTTTAGTTAATTCTACTCTCCAATTATGACTATATAGTCCTAGAAGTAATAGAAAAAGAGAGAATGTTTTTTTACATGAAAAAATAACTTAAATATCATTAAAACATACTTAAAAACACATAATAAACAAGATCCTTCCCCCCCTCCTGCCAAACTTACATTGTCCCAAATGTAACATTAAATATAATAAATGGAGCACTCAATAAAAACAAGTATTGTAAAAATATAAAGGAAAAGGAATAAACTCTTTTTGGGTTACCTCCCAAGACATTACAAAGTTTTGAATTCTAGGGATCACATCTTTTGCATTCTCCACTTGAAATTCTTGAGGATAAAGCATAAGTCGATGACCACTCACATTAAATTTATCGCACTATAAGAGACATTAGTAACAAAACAAAAGGATCGGTCCAATACGGAGATAATTAATATATAAGTATTTTATATCTAGAGTAATCAAGAATCACTTTTTAACCAATGGTAAAGCTTGCCCTTAAGACATAGAAAGTTTTGGTCTTCTCCTTAGTTAAAACTATTTCTAGTTTATTTATACTCTCAAAGCTTCTTATGTTGAAGGGTCATTCACATTATTCCAAAAACTAGAATGGTAATCTTAAGGGTGCTTTATGAAATTAAAAATATTAAAATGAATAACTTCCATATCAAATTTCACTATGAAGATAAACGAACATATATCTTAGTTTGGGTCATATTAACGAATAGTCTCCCTGGTAAGATAGATATGAGATTGTAGGAAGTTTCATCATTCGTATCTAATACATAAAAATATACAAGAAACACTTATTCGTTTACTTATACCAAAACATCATCAAGCACTATATCTGGATAAGTGTTAATACAATCATTCAATTGTATAATAACACTAGTTTCTTTCAACAACCTAAATTTAAAGAAGTATACATAGAACGAGGTATAACATGAATTGATGCTCCTAAAATCTAACATGGTTGTTTAATCTTAGTGTTACAAATTTTATAAGGAATGGTAAACATATTTGGTCCTTAAACTTAGGAGGTTTTTTCTTTTTAAAGACTATAAAAATATTTTCACCCATTTTGATGATTTCATTACTTCTAAGCTCTGACTTATAGGTACATAATTCTGCAAAAAATTTTTACATACCTCAAAACTTTATTGATCACATATAATAGTGGTATATTTAAGTTAACCTTTCAAAAAGTCTCCTAGATCTCCGTATCCTTCTTGTTTGACTTTACTAACCTACTAGAGAAAGGTGGAGGGATTATATATCCCTTTCTCCTTCAAGGCCCTTCTTAATTTCTTCTTTGCTAGCCATCCTTTATATCATCTTCTCAAGATCCTCAAGCTTCCTACCGCTCCTCAAGATGATTACACTAACATTCTTCATATTATCTTAGGTTATAATGACCATTTTCCTTCTTTTTACGGTTTTAAATGGTTGATAGCTACTGCCATCTAACTCATCTGGTAATCTAGATTCTGGATCCTAGTCCTAGTCTATTAAA
>JANVCL010000005.1:24105535-24116336 GCA_026546855.1 Erythroxylum incrassatum
GACTAAGCTAATAACTAATTAACAACCAAATAACCACTAATTAGCTATTTACAGCTGTAAAATACAATCAGCTAACAATCGGGGTTAAAGAAGATAACAAGACTAAGCCCAACAATTCTGAATTTTGAGACAAAGAAAACGCCGTATAAAACATATATCAAAGACTTACTTGCCAGTAATCATGATCAATGGTAAGTAACTTGGAGAGAGCATAACTGCCAGCAGCAAGAACAATCATAGCATTGATAGTTCTATCGATTAACCTATCCGTCTCCATCTCTTCATCTCCAACTTGACCAACACCAGAGCTCGAAGCAGCGGAAGAGAAACCTTCAAGAGACAACTGTCCCTCACTCCCACCAAACCCACTCACTTGAGTTCCCGCCAATTCTGCTCCTCCTCTCTCCACCATAACAACAACACCTTCTTGCTGGTCAGTGCTGTCCTCACTCTGAACTGGTAAAACATCGAGCTCATCTTGGACAACGGAGTTTAAGACCCAGTCTTTATGAGTTTTCTGCTTGTTTGTCGAGAACACAGGGTTTTGTGGGAGCTTTGAGCCGAGAAAGTGGAAATTTTGAAGGGCTTTTAGGGTCGGTTTTCTAGGTTTGGAACAAGTAAGGAGGGTACGAGGAGAAATGGTATGAACAGAAGCCATTTTTGACGGGCTTGGCCTCACCAGGGAGGAACCGAGTTGAGTCGCGGAGTTATCAATCCAACTGACTGTTTCTCCGAATTGTTATTGTCAGAAACCGCTGAGTTAATAATCTTACAGCTGTTGGCAATACACCGCGAACGATTTCGTTTTGTGGATTCCGATTTGTTGGTCTCGAGACGACAGATGCGGCAGCTTAATTGTAGGCCACAAAGTAGAAGGATGATTTAATCAGATTAACGAATGGTAGCGAGCCACGTAAGCAGCATTACTATTGACAGAGACAGACAACCAGAATCATTTATGTGCCATAAGTTAACAAAAATTCAACAAGATTTTAGAGTTTTGTAAATGTAGGAGCCAAATTATATGGTTTTTCAAAAGTTATACTTCTTTTTTTGTATATCTACATATATTAAAGTCTAACTTAAACCTTGGTAAAAATATTAAAAGATAACACATATTTTTAGTCAAATTAAAATTAAAAAATGTTATTAATTTCTTAAAATAGTTGTTAATTACATTTTAAAAAGAAGGAAACGTTAAACCAGAAATAAATGGTTTGGTTCAAAAACTTTGATTTTTAATTATTCATAAAAGACTGGTCATTATTCAGGGTCGGTCATTTCACATCAAGGAAAGAAGCATGACAATTGTTAGACACTACTGCTTTTAAGCAGATGGGACGTATTAAATTGGTGCCACAAGCATGTCATGTCAAACTGCATGAGGATAAGATCACAACTGGCTGTACACACAAACAAAAAAGAGAGAGTAGGAAATTATAATTGATTATATAAATATGGCAATATTCACAGACAATTATTAGTAAAGGCAAAGAGCATTAAGACCCTATTTTCCTTTTTTAGATTGACTTGGGGTAATTCAAATTAGAAAGTTGAAATAACAAAAACTTAGAGAAGTACAACTTCTTAAAGCGAAAATGAAATTCAATTCCTAGATGAACTTGCTCATTCAGCTTCTTTTTCTATTGCATCACTGAGGAACTGCATTAGCTTGCACTTAATTCTGTTTTCCCATACCAAGCAACACAAGGCTCTGGACATAAGAATCCGAATAAGAATCATGATCACTGGAATAGCATAATTTCTCTCTGAATCTAAGATACCTGATTCTTTTGCTCTGTGGGTCGTACGAAACTATGTCTCCTCCAACCTTTCTCAGCACAAGTTCCCCGTTTGTTTGGATTGCCAAAACCTTTGAAATACGGAATTCTGCAGGGATAAATAACAGCTTCGTCCATGATTCCTTCACTGCATATGTTTTCATAACCCATATTTGCCAGTGAGTATGACCTGCCTTCCTATCAAGAACAGCAATAGATGATTCCCCATGTACGCTAACCGATAATTTGCAGGGTTTTGAATGTATTAGATCCTCAGGCAACACAATGTTACGAGAAGTCTCCCTGTTGACGTCGAAAGCCCAAACAACATTCTGACAATCATGGACTTCATTCTCTGTTTGAGAAGCGATGCAATGCAGAAAACCATTAACAAAAGGGAGTGAAGGACAAGAATAGAGCCGTGTGTGATATGGTACACAACTGATTCTCTTCCAAGTTCCTGCATTCAGTGAATACAGCTCAGCCTCAATAGAGTTCTGTCCGGACCCAACGTATGGCTCTCTTTCATGCATTACCCTAACAATGTGTAACACTTTATAGTCGTTGGTGTGCAATTCGAACCCAAAACCAAAGAATTCCTGAAAGGGTTCACAGATCTTGGTGGTGATTTTGGATTTGGGGAGGGTAAGTGATGCTTTAATAGAAGGGTTCCACAAACTGAATGTGTGAGCATCATCTACAAGACAAATTAACCCGTTGCAAGAACCCTTGATCTGCAATCTAGGAGATAGATCATGCCGCATATAGTTCTTGAATCCATTGTCTTTGAAATGGAGGACACAAGCACTTTCTTCGGAGGAACGAATGTGAGTGAGCAGAAACTGGTTTGAAGGTAGGTTTTTGGTGATGGTGAGATGGGTGGATATAAAAGTGGTATCTGTGATGAGGTTGAACCATGACTTGCATACACATGTACATCGCACGAGGGACTTCACTGGAACCTTCAACAGAATCTCTACTGTGGCTTCTTCAGGCAATTGATCTAACATTCTTTAATTCGGCAATCTTACGTGCTTATCAAGTGAACTTTCTGCAAGGATTAGAACTGCAGAAGCAACAAACACAAGCGCGAATCATGTTTATCACGAGGGAACATGGTCATCCAAATGTTGACAAAGAAAGCAGAATAGAGGTTTATCCATTTGAGAAATGGAAGGAGTAAATAAATTTCTCGTTTTGGCTTTAACTTCTGTTACCTATATACCAGATCGTTACAATTGTCACTTTGGATGCAGAGGGAAAAATAGAAACAAATCGATATATGACAAGAAATATATATATAATAACATGGACAAATGTAGACTAGAGCTCAAATTCGAATGACGGTGCAACCATGTACATAGGAAGAAGCAGAGTTCTGGCAACAATACCACAAGAAAGCTCATCATTTGGCTTATGCACAAACAACCCACCCGAATTTATACATAATACAGAGACATAAGTATTAGGAAAAGCAAACATACGTTAAGATAAAATAGATCATGGACCCTCACTCGCAAGTTGGCCACTGAAAGATAAAAGAATCAATTTTTGCTGCAGAATTGCGCCTCTTGGTTCTGACTCTGTTTCCAAAATTTTAAGTGATAAGTTGACCAAATCATTTATTCAGATGACTTAACAGAGATGAGTGAAAAGTTACCATGCCCAATACAAGTCCCCAGAAATGGCGATGGATGCCGTTCGTGGTGCCAAGTACCACAGGAGTATCTAAGGCATTTCTTCCAAGCTCCATAAATGGCAAATGACACGCTTTTCTACTTCTTACTCGTAATCTCGCTCCGCTTACTGAAATTGTCATCAAGTTGTGCAGAGAATTAAATTTGAAATCGGCGTCGCTTGTAGGTGTACCTTCGTCGGGACCTGCGGCATCACCACTAAGAATCGGTCAATTCTTTGCCTACGCAACAGAGAGCGTGGGTTTGAAGTTTGATTCCAAATCCTATTAGAAACAGCTTTGACAAATTTGATATTGGCAGCTAACTCCAAGTACAAAGCAACTTGCACTAGGCATAAATTCCCTAGATTCTTCAAATGGTGCTTTTTGTCGTATTAGTAGGGGTGAGCATTATTCGGGCCGGCCCGGCTCGAATTAATTCGGGTTATAAATTGGTGAAGTTCGGGTAAGTCGAGCTGGCCCGATGATTACCTGACTTATGTTCGGGCCGAGCCGGGTTAGTATAAAAAAACTTCGGGTAACCCGATTACCCGAAGTACTCTCTCCATTCTCCCCTCCTCTGTTTACCCGAATTAGGTTTTAAGTTTTCTGAAAGTTGAAAAATTAAATCTACCCACTGCCACTAACACTAAGCCACGAACACTCACTATCGGCTACGCCTATCGCTCTTCCTCACTGTCACTGCTCACCTCACGGTCGTCGGAGTCGCTCTTGCTCACTGATCCACTCCATTCCTCACTCTTGCTCACTGCTCACGGTCGTCGATCACGGTACTAACTACTAAGGAGTCATTTTCTCTTCTAAATTCTTGTTCTTCTCTGTTCCTCGTTCTCGATCGTCGTCGGTCACGCCGTCACGGTAGGGTTTTCTTTTAGTTATTTTTCTTCTAACTTCTGTTCTTCTCACTTCTCAGATCTCAGTTCTCTGTTCTCTGCCTTGCTCACGGTAAAAGGGAAACATCATACACGTTTGAGAGTGCTCACTGCTCACGGTAAGGACTCCTTTTCTCTATCTTCTTGTTCTTCTCTGTTCTCTCAAATCAACATTCTTGTTCTTCTCTGCGATTTGCCGATTTCTAGGGTTTTCTTTTGAGTATTGTTCTTTTCTTCTTCTTTGTGATGTTGTGCCATTCATTGCGTTGTTTTTGAAGGGTCTACGGTGTACCTGCATTTTGCTTTGTGTTGTGATTTCTGAAGGCTTTTGGATTGAACTTGGACGTTAGGTGTTGCGTTTTTGATCTTATTTCCATTCTCATACTACACAAATGGAGTTAGGGTGCGGGGTGCCTATTGCCTAAGATTGTCTTCAGTAACTCATGTGGCAATTTTCTTTGTTTTGATATATTCTTAATATCCTTGTCCATATTTTTTGAAGGATTCCTTGAGGATGAACATATCTGAGATATGTTGGAGTATCATTGCTATTGGGGGGTCTTTATTCAACAGTGTACTAAGCTTTAGATTTGTGTGAATTGTGCTAAGCAGAATATTCCCAGAAGTGTCACTCAGACTTACTGTTTAGTTAAGAACAATTGGGTTTATATGCATGCGATAAATGGCTGCTGAAAGAGCATTTCTTCGACTCTATCTCTCTTTTACAGAATGAATTCCGATTGATCCACATTCACGTTGAATCGATTCCAATTCCAAAACCATCCACCTCGGGAAGGAACGGTGCCAGGCTATATTAGTTGGAGATTTTCATGTCCCGACTCTTCTTTTCCACATCTTCAGATTGAAGAGAAAGAATGATAGAAAAGCCTTTATCTTTCTGTGTGTACACTCATATCAAAGATATTTATATACACGAGGGGTGATTCTATGTAAATAAAAGGTAAGCTTTTATATTTCAATTTGCCCTTATTACACGGAGTTCAATGTCAACCAGTTGGTCTTTATATTTGATTAACAAGAACTAAATCAACTTGTATTTAAGAGAACAGACAAATTCCAATGTTCTTATTTAACTTAACATAGTTAAGGTTAGATTAGATGGGTCACTTTCCATTTCCATTATACTTATCTCCTGGGTTAAGTTATAATTATCCCGCTTATTGTTACTGACTGTTTTTTCTAACGCTAGACCTCAAGGTCAACGCGAAGAAAATAAAAAGGCACTTAATTGTCCGTTGCAAAGTCAAAAATGGAAGCTGAATCAGAAACCACTAGCCACATTGATTACGAAGCTGCAACGACGTCGTCCCTCATCCAATAACGGAGTGGACTTCAATTAATCAAATCAAATGCATTTAAATGGAAACCAGTCTGAAATCCGACCCCACTCTCTCTTTCTCCCAACAAACCCAACCACTTACCAAAGAGACGCGGCATTGAGAAAATTAGAATCGATCCTCCCACGACCGACTAGTCGTTACGCAGGTTAATGCTGTGAGTTCCGACACCAAGTTATGGCCATTGCCGAAAACAAGTCACCTTGCCAAAGTAGCGGCAGTGGCAGCGGTAATAAAGTGTGGGGATTCTTCAAGCTGCCATTTCTGGGGAGCAATTCAACTGCCACGCCCTCTTCTTCCTCGTCTTCTACTAATAATATTACCACTACGTCGACGTGGACATACCACCACAGCCAAAGCAATTCTCATGTGGAAGGTGGATCCAATCAAGCCAACGCTTCCAATTCCGTGTCTTCTGTCGCCAGATCGCTCCTCCCTATTCGCCGTCGTTTGAAACTCGATCCAGCTACTAAACTCTACTTTCCCTGTATGTTCTTTCAGATTGGTTCATTTTGTGCCTTTTGATTTGATCATATCTCTCTTTGGGGTCGTCCCTCTTACTGAAAGTTGTTGATTTTTCTTGCTTTTCATCTGTTGGCAATCAGGTAGTTTTTTTTTGTTGAACTTAATTAGAAATTCATGTAGGTGCTCTTCTCTGTTCACATAGACATTGCTTGTTAGAATCTGGGAACTACAGCTCACCGTACCTATGAATCTTGAAAGTTGAGACGAAATCTTGTTATTCTTAGATAAGTCATTTTCAGAATATTAGCTTGTATTTCGAGACAATATACTTCGATCTAGCTTAAAATTTGTGTATGGATGCATCTTTTATTATAATTCAGTGAGTGCTTATAACCAACTCGGTTATCTCTTTGATGATGAAAATCCTTTCTTCGGTTCCTGTATCAAGTGTTGCTTGTTGTTTTTGCGTTTGCAGTTTGTATTATTATTTCATTTCGTTTGTTAAAGATGATAAATTGAGATTGTAGTTGGTAGGGGAAAGCTTCTGCTATTTGCTTTAATGTGTTTGTTTTGTTTGTAGATGAACAAAGCTTCTGCCAACCCGTTTTTTGCCTTATTTGTTTGCTTTGTTTGTAGATGAACCTGGCAAACAGGTTCGGAGTGCCATTAAGATTAAAAACACCAGCAAGTCCCAAGTAGCTTTCAAGGTACACCACAAGTTTCCGTATATTTTGTTCTGCCTTGCTTGTGATCTTCTTTGTTCTCTCACTATACCCTCAATGTCCATATGTAATCTTTATGATTTCATGCATGTGGTTAAAAATTGATAACTTCTTATTCTTTTGTTACATGTTGATATTAATTATTTTGTAGTTTTTTGCAATTTTTGTAACTGTATGTTATCATTCTTACCACACGTAGTGCATAATCAAAGTTTGTAATAAATTGATTGATTTTCCTGCTTCAGTTTCAAACAACTGAACCAAAAAGCTGCTTCATGCGCCCTCCAGGTGCTATTCTCGCTCCTGGGGAAAGTGTTATAGCAACAGGTAGATATCCAACTTCGTCATTCTTTACCATGTTTTATTTCTGCACAAGGCTTACAAAATTATCTTGGTTTTGGGCAGTCTTCAAGTTTGTTGAGCATCCTGAAAATAATGAGAAACCAATGGAACAGAAGAGCAGGGTTAAATTTAAAATCTTGAGTTTGAAGGTCAAAGGATCAATGGATTATGTGCCTGAGTTGGTGAGTAGGATGGTTCCTTTATTTTCTTTCTCCATTAAAGTTTAGGTCCTGTCATTGTTGTGTCAATGGGCAGTTTCATGATATTGGGTGTTGTACCTTGGCTTTGGTTTGAATATGGCTTTGGTTTGAATATTCTATTCAAGATGGGTAATATACTCAATATTTGAATCTTTTGAATTTACTGCATGCTGGTGATATCTAGAGCAATAATGATTTCTTAGTATGTTGAGGAGACTCAGATGTCAGTGAACTATGCTCAATATCAGCATAGTCTTAAGATGATGAAAGTAGTCATATCAAAGTCTCTCTTGTTGAGTTGCTTGGCCACTAGATTAGTGCAATAACTATGGTGTTTTGATCTTCTGGGTCTTACCTGAAATTTTATTCTTTGCTCTTTTGAATGTTCTTTTCAATTGATTTTTCCAATATGTGTTTTTCTTCAGTTTGATGAGCAGAGGGATCTAGTAATTATAGAACAAATATTGCGGGTTGTTTTTCTAGACCCAGAGCGACATAATCCTGTAAGTGCACAGTATGCCATGATGATAATAGAAAGTTAATATTTCTGCTTCTTGGTACACTTTGTTGTATGCTTTTGCAAGTTCCCTTTTTTTTCCCTTTTATTTTGGCAGAAATATAGGGCAACATGCAGTGCTGACAACTGTGTCTATATTTTTATAGGCTTTGGAGAAGTTGAAGCATCAGTTGGGGGATGCAGATGCTGCAGTGGAGGCTCGTAAGAAACCTCCAGAAGATGCAGGTCCAAAGATTATTGGAGAGGGACTCGTAATAGATGAATGGGTGAGTTATACCATAAATTGTCCTCAAGATTTTCAAACAAATTGCATATGTGGTAATTACTTCATCTTTTCTCTTTTGTTTCATGGATGTAGAAAGAACGGAGGGAGAGATACCTTGCTCGACAACAGGTCGAAGGAGTAGACTCAGTATAGGATGGGTGTTGGTGGACTTCAGATCTCTATTTGATTGACTGATATTAGATATATATGAAATCCACCTTTAAGCATATCCCTGCAATCTTATCATTGGACATGAATGATGTTGTATTAAGAGAATCGAGTAGGAAACTCCAACATGTTTTTATGTATAAAGTGAAAAATGAAGAGAGAAACGTGAGGTGATTTCTGTTATATGAGGTGCTAAACCGCCTATGTTGGTAATTTGGTTTGTAGATCATCGTGATTATATTTGTTTAATCCAGAAACCATTACTTGACTTCGTATCAATGAAAACAGATAGTGGCTTGGAATGTGTCACGTTTGTTAATATCTGACTCATTTCTTGCTAATTTGATTGCATTGTATAGATTCTGCATACAAAGTTTTCAGTCCTCGGTGGTGCTCAAATCCTGAACTGCCCGTTCCCATACATGTCAATCACAATGCTTATAGAGTTGACTAGGGGCAAAGCAGTTGTTGGACTCCACACCTCACCTGTAGGTGTTTTTAGGTTATACCCCAGCGTGTATTTGCGGGTTATACCGTGGCATCCAACACAAATCGGTATTGTCCTCTTTGGCCACGATTCGAACTCGTGACTTCAAGGTTTTGTTGCTTTTACAAGCACGCCTCTCATCATTGAGCCAAAGAGGACAATACCGATTTGTGTTGGATGCCGCGGTATAACCCGCAAACACACGCCGGGGTATAACCCTCAAACACCTTCGGGTGGAGTGTGGGATCCAACAGCAGTTAAGGGCAAATACCAACTGTAAGATAGTCACTTTCAACAACGAACTTAAAAAAGAGTAGTAAAGAATTTTAGTGGGAGGAGATGGGAAATCAAATGGAATGGAGGCATTGGCCATTATTCTACATTTCCAGTTAAAAATAACAAATTCACACCCCGCTTTCTTCATTACAGAGTTCCACATATCATTAGAATTGAAAGAAGTCTTGCAATTTGTGGATGCGAGTTATCCGTCTTGTTGTTACTTGTTAATAAAGTTCCACTCCCTCAAACCTTTTCTTGTTCAGTTTGTCATAACCTAAGCCGTCAGGGAATTAGACTTGCAGCATTGGTTCCAGCTCCCCCAATTAACCTTTCCCTGTTCGGTCTGTTGCCCCCCATCAAAATCCCCTAAAAAGGCTAAGAAGTTGAAAAATATTTATAGCATAAGAAGGGATGACGTGAGTCATACTCTTGATAAATAGAAAATAGTAAATAATAAAATTATAAAAGTAAATGGGCATATAAACAGAGATGACAATGGTCGGATAAGAAGGGATGACTTGAGCCGTACTATTGATAAATAAAAAATAGTAAATAATAAAATTGTAAAAATAAAATGGACATATAAATAGAGATGGCAATGGGCAACATATAAATATAGATGGCAATGGGCCGCATAAGAAGGTATGACTTGAGCCGTACTATTGATAAATAGAAAATATCTAAATCATAAAATTATAAAATAAAATGGACATATAATTAGAGATGGCAATGGGCCGGTCTATCTATATGTCCATTTTACTTTTATAATTTTATTATGGGTCGCTAATTTTTTAAAATAAAAATTTTAAAATTAAAAGTGTAAAATAACATCTTTTTTTCAATTGATTTCGGATTTAGATTGCCTAAGCCTAGGTCTACTTAAGACCTAACTCTTCCAAGCAAAACAATATTAGTTTGCTTAAAAAAATTGAGTCTTCAATAAGTCTAGGCCTGATTTGACCCATGAGTTGATTCATTTAAAACACCTAAATTAGGCCTATGAGCCAACCTATTGCCATCCTTACATATAAATTTGAGAATCAGAAGCAAACAGAAGTTGGTGTGATACTTGTGACTGAAACACCAAACTCGTGACACAATTGTGCTACTTGTGACTAAAATGCCAAGCTAGTGATACAATTTTCAAAGATGTGTAGAAATAGAAGTTTTTATGTTGTTAGATTTGTATGAAAATAGAATTTTAGTAACAATTGGTATCAAAAAGTCTAGGTTATCTTTGCAAATCCAAGTTTGTTCTTAGGATATCTCTCTACAAGTTCAATATTAAAAAGTTCAAATCAAATGATTTCACTGAATATCAGAGTTGTTCTTGATATGACTCTTACTAATATGACTGGTGAGATTCAATATTGTTAAGATAAAATGCTCTCGGATCGGATCCCGGTTGAATTTAATAGCCCGAAAATAATAACGAAAATAAAGAGAGACAAAATAAATGGGACAACACACAAAGATTTACGTGGTTCTGTCAATATGACCTACGTCCACGGTCGGAGGGTGAGCACTTTTACTAATTTGTGAAGAATGGTACAAAAGGCTGGAACAAAAGGTTTCAACAAAACATAAATATACAGAGAAGATTGGAGGATTTCATAAAGGAAATGAATACATTTTCCTCTAAGCATATC
>JANVCL010000005.1:24127497-24147605 GCA_026546855.1 Erythroxylum incrassatum
TGATTGGAAATAAAATTATGTTTTTTAAAAATAAGTTTTTACATTTCAAGTATCATGAGCATAATCACTTTTTAGGTCTTTGAATTTGGCATTTATTAAAAAGGTCTATATCTCACTATCGTCTTCTAATGTAGCCAGAGTTGAGAAATTATGTAGATAATTTAATATTTAAATTTATAAGAAGAATAAAAATAGAAAAATAAAACCAAACAAATTTTTATTTTTATTTTTATTTTTATTACAAATATCAACCAAACAAATTTTATTTTCTTAACACAAAAGAGAAACTAAAATCTAAAGTAAAAAATCAAAACAAAAAATAAAATTAAAATTAAATGGTCCTAAAATAAGAAACATGTTCGTTGCTAGTCACTGCACTCATTATATAATTCTTATGTATTTGTTTACAATTAAAAAAATTAGGATATTCTATCTTATAGTAACAATAAAAGGTACGTATAGAAATTAAAAACTAATCATATTAATTATGAAGTATATAATTACAACTAATATTATAAATAATTTTTGGTTCAGCCTGATCTTGATGAGGTTGAACGTCGTTGTTCTGATCTATGCTCCTTGAGATTCTTGCTGTGAAATACCTGCAAAATAAATAACGACAGGCCGAGAGTTGATTCCCGGGAGGCCCTTCCGACGCTCAAGTCAGTTCTCTTGTTTAGGTTTCGGCTGCTGAGAATATAGAAAAGTAGGGTTGTGATCTCGTACCTGAATCTGGTAGGAATAGTACCTTATGTATGCTGTAGATTGCCAATAGGTTTAGGTCTCTACGTCGATCATTGTGTTTGCATGGGAGTCTATCACCTGATGGGCCGAACGGGCCGTGGATATGTGGAGATGGGCCTAAGCCTAGCGTCATTTGGAGATGGGCCTGGGCCTAGCACAGCCGACCCGACCAGATTGTTTGTAAGGTTAGATGTGCATTTGAATCCCCTGTCGTGTGTATCCTATTTGCAAGCTGGGCATCTTATTGATAAGCTGTTATCCTTTCATTTTATTTTATTGTATTTTATTTAATTATTTTATTTATTAATATTATTAGTATTATTTTATTTTTATTCTATTTTATGTATTTATTAATAATTTATTCTAATTATTTATCTATTTTTATGTACCTAGCTACTTTATTTCTTTTTAAACTATTCATATTACATTTGCATGTGGGTCTACTAGAAACAACCTTTCTACTCTGTAAGGGTAAGGCTGCATATTATCAGACCTCCCCAGACCCCGCATTGATACGGGATTTAACTGGTTGTGATGATGATGATGATGATGTCAAATAATTAAATAACATATATTTAATTGATATTAAACTAGATTATGAAAAAAAATACATTTTGTGATTTTCATAGATTTTAAAAACTAAAAGAAACAGAAACCAAAAACTCAAACAAACAGTTTTTTCACACATTTGAAAACGAAAACAAAAAACAAAAGCAGAAACAAACAGACCCTAAAATCATTTTTATTTTATACATATGTAAATATGTATAACAAATATCTAGGATAAATATATATATAGCAATAAAATTACTATTGCTCATCTCGTGATTTATCCTGATACAAAGTGTTGGTTTATTCCTCAATTGGTCAGTTATAGTTTAGTGACATAATAATTTAAATTTTTTATCTTATATATATTTAGATATATATGATCAAAATTTATGAGATAAATATACATTCCAAATAAAATTATAATGAGATTATAATTAGGAGATTCATATTGCATTTATGTATTATTTTTAAATTGTTACTAATCATTTTTCTATTGATACTAGACGTTAATATAATGTAAATAGACTTCCACACATTATTTTTTTCCTTTCGAAAATAAGTAGTCAATCTCATAAACTAAAGTGTAGAGATATTTAAACAAATGTGTTGGTATTTATTAAATAACAAATTTACAGAAGTAATCCTTTGCGAGAATTTCATAGGAAGCATTACCTGAATGTTTATGCAATTCTTATTGTGATGATTATATAAGTGATCATTTGACTTAAAATCTCCAAAATATCTCATGTGAGAATTGTTATGTTTTGATACTAACTGTGACTTATTATAGTCAATGATAGTTCAATTTGTAGCCGTTGGATGGTTCAATCAGTATTCATTGGATATAGTATGAACTATATAGAGTTAGTTGGGTTATCAATATAGGATTCATCATCCTAAAGTGATTAAAGAGAATGTTTTATTATTCTCGATTAGTATTAATTTAAAAAATCTTTGGCTAAAGTAGAATGATATTTTAAAAATATTTTTCAAATGTAATTAATTCAATCAATTACTATGGTGGATAACTAACATGATTAGACATAAATAAGAGTAGATAAGGTGGTTGAGATAAATCGATATTGGAATCAAACATATTTTGAAGATATCGTTAGAAGTCAAGCAAATGTGTACCTACAATGGTTGAAATGAATCAATTTCAAAAGTAGTTTAAGAAATGACAAGAAAAGGATCAAGCTTCACAATAAGGTATGAATTAATATTCATGCTTAATTATATTTGTGCATTAATCATATTATACAATTTTAGTGATTTTGGCATTCCAAAAAACAAACAAAAAAGTTATGCTCTTATTTCGCTACTTATGGGATTGAATCCTATCTTGATTTTTCAATAGTGGTATCAGAGTAATGTTTAGTCCTAGAACTTAATTTTAAGTTTGATTGTTATTGATATGAATTTTGGAATTGAGATTGCAAAAATTGCACATTTTAAGTTCTAAAACCATGTTAGATCTTATTCATAAATAAACTGTACAATCAAATTAGTTTGATTAAAACTAATAATTCATAAAAATTATAATAAGGTTGTAATTTGAGAAACCTAAATACCTAATAATGGTCTAATTAATTATTTTAGAATATGAAAAGTTTAGACTATAAGCAAAAAAAAATATTTAAGATTAATTGAGTATGTTCAAGCAATAAGACCCAATTATGGCCTTCAATTACATACTTCGCAAAGCCTATTCTTCCATACTTCCTTTCACAATTAGATCTTTTAAAACCATACAAAGGTTAATTATCGTGTTTCTTTATATTAAGAAGCTTCCTCTCTCTTTCTCATTTCTCAACTAATATCTCTCTCGTTCATTTCATTGGGTTAAGTTATGTTAAACACTTGTGTGCTAAGAGTAATTGAAAAGCTTAAACAAAAGCAGTGTGAGATGTTTGAAAACAAACGGACTTATTGGTCTGTGATCAAAAGGGGAGGTTAAGTTAGACTTTAACAAACTTAAACTTGATTATCACATGAGGACTTTGATAATCTTATTTAATTTTACTGCATCCCAAAAAAGATTGTAACAATTAGTGTTATTGGTGAGGAGTTCATGTATTGTTTTATTTATAGTAACTAGTTGAAACAATCTTGCACAAAGGGTTATAGAGGCAATCATTGCTTTTTTAACCTAACAAATAAGGGTATATTTTCTTTGTTAGAATAGTTTAAAGATTTGGTATTGGAGCTTCAAGAAAAAAGAGGACACTCTAAGAACAATTGGAAGCTCATGAAGAGATGAGCTATGAATTCTTATTGTTCAAACATTATATGGATATATATGAATTGAGGGTTTGAGCATAGAGAACTCTGATGAATGTGCAAGAGCTATAGGTTTTCGTTAGCGAACAAATATCAAAGAGCTCTAAAATTTCCTATTGAATATAGAACAATAATTTTCAGTGACAAAAGATGTCTATTTCATCAATGTCAATCATCACAATGTATACCAAATATGATACAAAGATGTGGTCATGAATAAGAACGTTCAATAACATCAGCGTAGTTATATCTCCCATTAACACTTGAAAGAAGATGAAGAAGGAATCGACATATAGCTTTTTTCCCAACAACACTTCTTGGATCTCAAGGGAAGCTTTAGAGCAGTTGAAGTGGGAACTCTATGAGAGAGTATGCAAGGCAATTCGTACATGACTTGCAAAGTTGGGTACATGTTAAGTTTTAGAGGGAAAATGTGAAAAACATTTTCATTACAATTGAGGTTGTAGGTGCTTTTGATAGTCTCCACATTCCACTACTAATTTAAACCACTAAAGAGGGAAAGAAAAATGATAAAAATCAAAATTACTTTGAGAAGAAAAATATAAGGTAGGAGAATTTTCTAACACTAAGTCAAAAAACAGTTGTTAAGGCAAGAAAATGTTTTCTTCATTTATGAGGGTTTATATTTTTCTTGTTAATGCTCAAAATGGAATAGTGAGGGGTAAGTTAATTTAATAGTCACGAAAGATTAAAGAAAAGGAGGTAATGACTCGACAACAAAAGCCTATTCTTAAGAAGGGGTTATGCAAAAGTAGACTATCTAATGGACAAGGTTGATGGTAAGTAGGTAATGTGTATTGTCTTCAAATTTTGGCTAAGGAGTTTTTAATAGAACCATAGATAAAGGAAAGCCCACGAATTATTTTAACTAGAGCGTTTAATTCTTTTTATATGAGTGATTTTCCTAAGTTTAAATAATATAATCATGTAAGTGATGACAACATTTGAATGACACTTCATACTCAAATTTATATGCAGATGACATATTGACGAGGAACTTGATAAAGACTTGCAAGTATTTAACAAAAAAATGTCAATAAAAACTCAAAATTAGGCAAAAATTAACATTTGTTAGTGCATATTGTTAGTAATCCTCGATGATGGGCAAGATTTGGATCTAAGACCAAAAATGATTAATATAATTAAGTAGTGCTAAGTCTAATGATGCACGACATCATTTGACTTTGATAAGAAGATCCGAAAGTATCTATATGTATAAGGATTATTATATAGCGGCTCTAATTATTACTAACTTGGGTCACAAAGTAATGTGACTGCAATATGAGCGTGCTTAGATGGATTGTGGAAAAGGATTGTTCGAGATTGCTAATAGAATGCTTAATACGACATTTGTCAATTCTATCAGCAATGATGCAGTGGCATATGACAATAACATTAAGTAACACAAAAAAAGGAACATATTTTTGAAAATGGGAGCACTTCTTTAAAGTTATGAAAAATGGGTTGGATGACGTATCAACAACACATTCATCTTCTAAAAATATGTTTTCCTTGTAATTTGGTGGAGCTAATGGTGAAAGTTATAGTTGGCTTTCATGATCCCTAATGGCATGTTTGGTTCAACGGAATAGCTATTCTATTCCTGGCATATTCTTATTCCATTCCTTAAACCTGTGTTTGGTTAGAAACAAACGCAGAATAATTAATCATCAAGAATATGTGTTCTGTAAGTTTGAGGGATAGCTAATACCAATCCCTACCTATCTAATCATCAGGTGTTTTATGTGATAAAAAGGTCCCTGTAAAACTCAAAAGGAGGTTCTATAAAATGGTGATTTGACTAACCATGCTATATGGGACAGAGTGTTGGCCTACTAAGCGTAGACATAAGCGACAGTTGGTGATAGCAGAAATGCTTATGCTTAGGTGGATGTGTGATATTAAAATAAAAGATAGGGTACAGAATCGGGTAATGAGAGACAGACTACATGTGACTAGTATTGCAGACAAGTTGAGAGAGAAAACGATTAGGTAGTTTGAGTATGTATGTAGGATGCCCTCTGATGCTCCGGTGCAATGCTGTGAGATAATAAACATGAGTGGCTACAAGAGAACGAAATGAAGGCCTTACAAGATCTGGAAGGAAGTGATCAAGAAAGATATTGTCAGAATTGGCCCTTACTGAGACAGTTATTAGAATTAGGAAAGTCTGACGTGATAGGATAAGGATAAACGATACACTTATAGCATAAGAAGTCCAACCCAATGTCCTTTATGCTTTTACGAGTGGTAAGTTTTGGGGAAAGATTCCCGCGATGGACACCTAAAATCGTAGGATTGTCGTATCCTCAGAGCCGTTCAGTGAAGACCCCTAGCGTGACTAACGGTGAAAGAAGTCGGTCTTTACAAAGTGTAAGGTACTATCAAATCTGGTCAAGCATCAGGTATGTCCTCATGTCTTTTATTGTAATTCTATTTACTTAAATATTATGCGTGTCAGTTTTTACTTATTTCTTCTGTTAACCTGCATCACTTTTTTCCTGTCACATTTACTGGAAACAACCTCTCTATTATATAAGGATAAGGCTGCGTACTATCAAACCTTCCCAGACCCCGCTTCACTGCGAGATTGCGGACTAGGTGTGATGATGATGATGATAATAATAATAATAATATTTTGATCTTTTTGTTAGTTATTTCTTTGTCATTCCAAGTTTATATTTTTCAAACTAAAGGCATAGAAATTCTTTATTTATTCAATTCCTTGAACTAAACAAAATAATACTCATTTTATTCTATTTCTCATCTTTTCTATTCCTAAGAATAACTATTCCATTCTTTTTCCATTCCATTCCATTCCTTGAGCTAAATAGGCAGTAAGTTTTTATAAGTTTATATATTTTTTTGAATAGGTTTTTATAAGTTTATATAAAAACATCATTTGTAATTCATCTGTCATATTAAATGCATTCAATCATTTGTTAAAGAAAATTCAAAGCTTTACGAAAAAGTTCTTTGTTGAGAGATTTAAATAGGAGTATCTTATCCGGTTATTTAGTAGATAACTTTAAGTTGAAAGTATTTATAAGTTCTTATAGTAATTACTTTGTGAGTATTAATAAATATTGGTTCTACCGTATTTCCCTTGTTCATTTTATGTGATTAAGTTACGTTATACACTCGGAATAAAATACTTAAATACGAGTGACATGATACATTAACAAATAAATAAACTTATTGGTCGACAAAATTGTTGGGTTAGATTTTGAACTTAAGTTTCTCTGTCACACAAAGATTTCAACATTCTTATTTAATTTCATTATGCCTCGAAAAGTTCTTGTCAACGTAATATAAGTGTCTTAGCTGCAATAACAAGTTTTTGTTATCTATTTTTAAATTTACATTTTTAGGTAATATAAATAAAAGAAAAATTGTCAAAAATAACTAAATGATTGTTATTATTTATTTAAAGGAATTCAATAATTATTTTGCAATATTATTTTCTATATTATCCAAACTTACATTATCCAATGAAGAATAAATATATAATAACCTTTTTAATAATATATCAAATATATCTCAAATTTTAATTTTGTAAGATTACATTCACTACCTATAAAAATGTGTATTTATATATTTTAGTGTAACAATATAAATGATCAAATTTAATACTTTTCAAATGAATTTAACCATTTAAGATATCCTACAAAATTTGACAAAATTTGAATTTGTTTTTCAAATTTTATTATTTTTTTGAAGTTTTAGACTTTAAAATTTTATAAAAATAAAATATACGTTTTCTAAATTTTTCTGATGATGTATTAATTTATTATTAACACTTGTATAAATATTAGGTTAAAATTAAAAATATTAATTTTTTAGAGAAAAAATAAACGCAATTAAATTGTCTTAATAACTTAAATATATATATGCATACATTTTTATAAAAGGACACAGTGTTGTCTCCGGCGTCTCTATGCCTGCAGTGTTGTGCGACTCTCCATCTCCACTCTCCCGAAACTTCTTCTACCTTCCTTCTCATTTTTTTCTCTCTCTCACCGACTCTCACTTCTTCACTCACCAATGCTATCATTCTCTCTCTCTCATCTTCTCTTCATCTCTGACGATATTGGTGACTGGTCCCTCTTCGACGGTGCTGCTCTTTCCCTCATCCTCCTCGATCCACGCCAGCATCAAAGGACACAAATCCTCCCTCGACTCCTCTTTTGCATCCCCCGAAGACACCATCGTCTTCAACTCTCCTCCATGGGGACCACTATACCAAATCATCGCCACAGAACGTCCGAAGGAGGAGAGAAGGTCGCTTCTCGCCCAGATCTACACCCGAAGCCTATGACCAGTTACCCAACCCAAAACCCGAAGCTAGTAAATTGTTTTTGGGTGTCTTTTTTTAGTTTTCGAATGTTTTCCTGCTTAATCGTATTTTTTATTGTGATCAATTGGATCTTAGATTTGTGAATTAGTTGGAAGTTGGTTTTGTGATTTGCGATTTGCGCGTATTTAGGTTGGATATTGGAGTTAAATGATCACGGTTTTGTCATTTGTAATTTGAATATTGGAGTTGAATTGAATGAGTCACTCACAGTGTTGTCTTGGTTTTGTGATTTGCGTTAGTTGGATTGGATATTGGAGTTGAATTATTGTTTTGTTGATTTCTGATTTGGTTATAAAGATTGGTTTGAGTTTATCAGAAATTTATGATAAGTTTTTGGATGAATAAAATGCATGGCCTCATGTAAATATGTGACGATGTTGATGAAGTGAATTGAATTGATTCAATTGAATGTTTGTAAGTTGAAACTTGAAAGTTGAAACAACTTAAATCAAAATTTTCAACTGAGAATATTAAAATTGTAAACTTGCAAAGACTTAAATCATTAATTGACACATTCTTAATATTTGTGAAATGATATTTCATTTTTAGTATTTGGGTATTTCATTTTCAAATTGTGAACATAATGTAGGTTCCAATCATTTACACATAAACTTATTAATGTCAATTAAAATTTGTAAAAACAACTTATATATTTAAGAACGAAATATAGAATGGTGTATATAATATTATGGTTTGCTAGAAATGAAAAAAGATTCAAAGCTTTAAATAAGAAAGCAAATAAATAAGAAAAAAACATTTCCAAAGAAGTTATATCATTCAACTTGATCCTCATATTATAAATATATTCTTTAACTTGATCATCATAATATGAATAGATGTGTATGAACAATTGTATAAGATATGTCATTCATTATTTGGCAATTATGTAAATCATATCATACCCTTTAACTTGATCCTCATGTTTGAAACTTTGAATTGAAATTGTTGGAAATAGAAATTGTTTATGTATGTTTTGTGGTTGTTGGAAATGGAAATTGTTTTATGAATGTTTTTTTATTATTGGAAATGAAAATTGATTTATGAATGTTTTTTATTATTAAAAATGAAAATTATTTTATGAATGTTTTGTGACTTTTGGAAATGAAAATTGTTTATTTATGTTTTGTGATTGTCGAAAATGGAAATTATTTTATGAATGTTTTGTGATTATTGGAAATGGAAATTGTTTTATGAATGTTCTTTGATTATTGGAAATGGAAATTGTTTTATGAATGTTTTGTGATTGTTGGAAATGGAAATTATTTTATGAATATTTTTTGATTATTGGAAATGGAAATTGTTTATGAATGATTTGTGATTGTTAGAATTGGAAATTATTTTGTGAATTTTTTGTTATTATTGGAAATGAGAATTGTTTTATAAATGTTTTGTGATTATTGGAAATGGAAATTGTTGAAAATTTTTGGAAATGGAAATTGTTTTATGAATGTTTTGTGATTGTTGGAATTGGAAATTATTTTATGAATGTTTTGTAATTATTGGAAATATAAATTGTATTATGAATGTTTTGTTATTATTGGAATGGAAATTGTTGAAAACCGTTGAAAATGAAAATTGTTTTATGAATGTTTTGTGATTATTGGAAATAAAATTTGTTTTATGAAATTTTTTTATTATTGGAAATGGAAATTGTTTATGAATGTTTTGCAATTGTTGGAAATGGAAATTATTTTATGAATGTTTTGTGATTATTGGAAATGGAAATTGTTTTATGAATGTTTTGTGATTGTTGGAAATGGAAATTGTTTTATGAATGTTTTGAGATTGTTGGAAATGGAAATGATTTTATGAATGTTTTTTTATTATTGAAAATAGAAATTATTTATGTATGTTTTGTAATTGTTGGAATGAAAATTGTTTATGTATATTTTGTGTAATTATATATGTCGAATAATTGAATTGTCAACTTTTGACTTATAGTGAATTGTGTTCCATGAAATTAAATTGTGTGTAATGTAATCATACAAAATGAGTTATATTATATAAGATGGACATGCATATTGTGTAATTAAATTATGTGTTATTTATTTTAATACATGCATTCATTTACTTTTACAGATAAATGGAAGGAAGTTCAGGTACTCCTGATCAACCCACTTCAGGAAAATACAATGATCCAGCTTGGGCTCTTGCTGCATTGGTTCCTGATATGAGGAACCATACTATTTGCTTGTTTTGTAACAAGTATTTGAAAGGTGGAGGAATCACCCTATTAAAAAAATATTTAGTTGTGGTTAAAGAAGATGTGAAACCCTATAAAAAAGTAAGCCATTATGCGAAGTGGCAGATGAAAACATTGTTTCATGAATATCAATATGGGAGAGATAGAAGGGATAGAAAGGAAAAGTTGAATTTTGAAATTGGTAGTGGAAGTTCATTTTCTAGTTTCGGTAATGATTATGGAAATGTTGAAGGTGGTAGTGGTAGTGGTGGTACTGGTAGTATTCCATCTCAGGCACAAGAAGAAGTACCTGAACTTGATGTGAGGAAGAGAAGAAGGCAGGTGACTAGTTTCTTTGCACTACGAATAACTCCTGGAGCCCAACCTTCAATTCGTAGTGCAATGCAATCAAGAAATGTTGCTCACAATGTCGATATGGCAATAGCTAGATGGTGATATGATACATGTTCATTATTCAAATCTTATTATTACCAACTTATGATGGATGGAATAGCTTCTTATGGTCTGGGATACAAAGGTCCTTCGATTGATGATTTAAGAAGTAAACTTTTAAGTTGTTCTGTTTATAAAATTAGAAGTTATTTGGCTGAAAGAAGAGTAAATTGGGGTACTTATAGATGTTCAATCATGTGTGATGGATGGACAAATAGGAGACAAGAGCCTATTTTAAATTTTTTGGTTTATTCTACAAATGGCTATATGTTTTTGAAATCTATTGATGCATCTGGCCTTATTAGAAATACTGAGACTTTGTTTTTGATATTTGATGAAGTTATGAATGAAGTAGGATCGAAAAACATTGTTTAGTTTATTACTGACAATGATTCTGCTTATAAAGTGGCAGGAAAAAGGTTACAGAATACATATAATTCATTTTTTGGACTTCTTGTGTTGCACATTGCATTGATCTAATGCTAGAGAATATGAGGGATCCTAAATATTTTTCTGTTATTGATGATACTATGCAGAAAGCTAAAATGTGACAAAGTTCATTTATAGTCATGCATGGTTACTGAATTTGATGAGAAAGGAATTTACCAATAGTAAGAATTTGTGTCGTCCTGTTGGGACAAGATTTGCCACAAATTTCTTATCAGTTCAGTCTTTTTTTTCAATAAAGAAAGAGTTAAGACAAATGTTTACAAGTGATAAGTGGATTGCGTCTCAGTATGATACATCTAATGCTGGAGTGGAGATTTATAATATTATACTGGAAGATAGAGAATTTTGGTATATGATAGAGAATTTTGGTCTCAATGCCAATTTGTTATCCAAGTTTGTGAGCCTTTGGTGAGGGTACTTTGCTTCGTTGATAGTGAAGAAAATCCAACAATGGGTTATATTTTTTATGCCATGGAGAGAGCAACGGAAACAATCAAGGTCAACCTAAAACATAGGTCTTCTTTATACACACCATATCTTTGAATCATTAATGAGAGAAGGGAAAGATAACTTTCTTCTCCACTGTTTGCAGCTGGCACATTTTTGAATCCTAATGTCTATTAAACTGGATCTTACTAAGTAAGCTGAAATTAATAGAGGAATGCTTTTAACTATTACAACAATTATTAGCATTGACACGATGCAAATTCCCTTAAGCTTACAAATGGAGCTTTATAAGTTGTCTGATGGGGATTTTAGAATATCGATTACTATTCGACAAAAAGGAAAACTTTCCCTAAGTATTAGTTATTTCCTTTTTCTTATTTTTTGAAATTTAATTATCACTTTATTTTGTTTATAACATTACTTTTGTTATCTTATGACTTATAATTTCTTGGTGGGATAAATTTGGAAATGGTGTTCCAAAATTGAAAAGGTTTGCAATTCGAATTTTAAGCCAATGTGTGAGTGCAACAAGCTGTGAACGAAACTAGAGCACATTTGAATTTATCCACTCCAAGAAAAGG
This sequence comes from Erythroxylum incrassatum, assembly GCA_026546855.1. Classification (NCBI taxonomy): domain Eukaryota; kingdom Viridiplantae; phylum Streptophyta; class Magnoliopsida; order Malpighiales; family Erythroxylaceae; genus Erythroxylum; species Erythroxylum incrassatum. The sequence goes on from JANVCL010000005.1 coordinate 24,139,565, forward strand.
AATATATTGGAGCATAAGTGGTTGAATGTCTTGGTTTTTGTTCATTACAATTTAAAACTTTGGAAAAGGTATGTTATTATCATTATTAATTTCGATATAATTTCTTATAATTAAATAATAATTAAATAGGAGTCTTAATAGCAGAAGTAGTTCAACTGATCTAATTTCCATTGATAATATTGATCTTTTGGCAGATTGAGTTTCTAAAGAACCGAACTTGGTAGATATCAATGACTTAGAAGATAATCTTGGATGGGAAAGCATTGACATGTCATTTGGTACATTAAATTTGAATGATAATGATGATAAAACTCCTCTCAATGATGAGGATTTTGTACCAAATGATAACTAGGGTCAGTGCAGTTATAGCGGGTATCCTCCTGTTGACGATTGAATTTCATTATAGCTTTTTTACCTCTTCTTTTATTTTTACTTATATTTGATGTTTATATTAAATTTTATATATGTAATGTAATTGTAAAAGTTTTTGTTTTAGGTTTAACTTCTACTTGATTGTTTTCTCGTCATGAACTCTTTTTGTAAATCGTAATAGTTAAGGATATTTATTGTTCTTTTTTATTGGATGTTTTGATGTAATTAATATTTATTAAAATGATGAAATTGTATTACTGTAATATTTTAAATACTTTGTATTATTCTTAATTTTATATTTGTATAATGATGATTATCTTTTTTCATATTAATTGTGGTTATTATTTATATGTGAAATATTTAAAAATTAATGTTATCTCGTATTAATTATGATTATTATTTATTATTATGATTTTTGAAAATAGGTTGATGTAAACTTGTAAAGTATACAATACAACTGTATAATATACCAATAGATTATTTTGCATATTTTAAAAATTTCAAGCACTATTTCATAAATTAAAAAATTACCCAAAACAGTTCTCAATATTAACCGGTACAGGTACAATATCGTACCAGAACCTAATCCGATACCAAATCTGGTACAGTATTCACAACTTTGGCTGAAATAGTGGTTGGTAGAGGGGAAATTTTTAGTTGAATTTCTTCAAATAATAATTTAATTAATATTATTATTAATTATAGTTTGAAGTAAAATTTAAGCATTGTAAAGCAATCCATAAATTAAAAATTATATGGAAAAAGGTGTAAGGATTTGTCAAATAGAATCTCCATATTTAGTAAAAATTAAATTAATAAAATATTTTGACGTGATTACAAATAACATGAGAAATATATTTTTAAAAAATTATTTTTTATCCTACTTTTCAAGGACCAATAAATTTCATTTGTCATGTAATTATGATAATTACTTATTATTTCTAATTATTGATTTAATTCAACAATTTTTTATTAAGAATATGATGGCTTATATTTAATATGCTTATGTAGGAAGCCAATTGATTAATAAATTTCGTTTTTCAGTTTAATTTAAAATTTTCATCATTGAAAGAACCTTTTGATGAATTACAAAAATTCTTATTGATAATATTTATGTCTATTTTACCGAACATTTGAAGTTTAACGAAATTGAAGACCTTATTCTTATGCGCGCGAGAAAGACGGGGCACCGAAGCAATCAAGAACTATTCGAATCCTTCATTCCATGTTGCTTCGCGGACAGTCGTTGACATCTACTACTCGTTCCTTTCTCCTAGAAGTTAGAACCTTGACTATTACCCATATTTTACGGCTGGTGACACGGGCGTTTACAACGTAAAAGTGCAAGCGGAAACATTTTCTTGGTTTTTTTTAATGTTCATTTTTCTATTATCTAATTACTGCTGGTGGTTAGTAGGCAGTACAATAAAGTAGAAAGATTGAAAGGAAAAGGTTTAAATCTGAATTATATAGACAACTTATTTTTTATCAAAATTAGATTGAATTGTACTGTTAATTTTAATTTAACAAGATTATTAGATATTTTATAATATTCTAACCAATAAATAGATTAAATTATTCTTAATTGAACTGAAATGAATTTTTATATTATTATATAGTTTGTTTAAATATTTTTAATTTATTAATTATAAAAATTTAAATTATAAATTTTTCACTTGAATTTAAGATCATTAATTTCTTAGTGTTGTATTAAAAGTTTAGATAAATTAGATTACCTAAAAATTGATTAAATTTTGAAGAAGAAGAAGAATAATAAAACTTAAAATAAATAAATAATAAAAAGATATTTGGTCATTTATTTTAATTGGAGATTTATTTATTTATTTTTTCTAATTTAACTCTATTTTTATTAAAAAGTCATCGTTTCTATCTCTCATCACTTGTCGTGATGATGGTCTCCTTGCATGGCATATGTCAAGAAACATTTTTGCACAATTTCCCCTCAATTTATTTTCTAGTTGTATTGCCAATGAAGTAATCAATAATACATTACCCAATACTGAAGTCTCCCAAAGTGTTGTCTTTATCGAAGCATGATTGATAAGTTTGCCTCATTCATAAGCATGCTTGATAAGTTTGCCTCATTCATAACTTGAAGTATTTGTGACATCTAAATCTTTCAAGAATGCTCATTTTTCCTAAAGTTATGTACAACTTATTGTCGGGAAACTGGATTGAGATTCAACCCTGACTACAGTTGAATTATTATAAAAGTGTTTTCTCAAATTAGTTTTCCAAAAGTCAAGATCAAATTGATTCTATAAAATGATTAACGCATAAATCATAATAAAGTAAAATCTTAATTCGTACTTTATTCTAAAACTTTATCATATTCTTATCGTATCTCTCAAACTGTTTTCGAAATCGATCTATCTAAACCACCGTAGCAACCTAAATATCTGGCCTCTAACAATATCCACATAATAGATTGAGAGAACTTTGTAACTCTTAAAGAGAAGTGAAAGATTGTCAAGGTTTCGGACACATTCAATCCAGATGTGCTAATACTATGAAGAAGAAAAAAGGAAAGTGCTTTACAAGCACCGAGAGTGAATATGGTAGCGAAGAAGAAATAACTAATGTTGCTATATTGGGTGCCCTACATAGCAAAAGTCCAGTTACTTGCTTAACAGTAACTGTGAAGGAAGTAACTGAAGGTAGAAAAGAGGAAAAAAATTTTCGAAAACAATCCAAATCAAGATCCAATATTAGATTATGACAGCGACGGAAGTGGCGTAGATGATAAAGAAGTGTTAGTTTCATAGAGCTCAAGCCTATTTATAATAATATTTGGAGGTTTTAGTAATTTAATTGAAATTAAATACCAATTATGTCCAAATAAGATCCAATATCTCATATTGATCCTTATTTATTAAATATCTCGCATGTAATCATCAAGTTTTTCAAACTTTACAATCAAGTCTAACTTGATTAAAATAATTTTGCTCTCTTCAACCCATTCTTTATGTGAGACCCATTAAGTTCCCAAATGTTGGTAATGATTATAAATTTTAATTTTAATTTATAATTAGAATTAGATAAATTAAAACTCCTTTTAATTTATCTTTAATTCTTCAATTAAAAATTTATTATCATAAATCAAGATTGACATCTAGTAACATATCATAACCACTCAAATATTTAGGAATGTCAAAGTGGTTTGACTAATATTTTCTTGCATGATTTTTTTTGTATAATTTAATCCTTTTATCATATAATGTTCCGATTAGACAGAGCATGTAATTAATGACTATTTTTTTAGGTTAATCATATTAGTTCTCTGCCATTAGCTATTGATTCAATTAATGAAATTTGTAAACTATTTACAAAACATTATTCTACCTTGGTTAAGGATTTCTAGAATCAATAATAATCGAGAATAATGAAACATTCTCCCCAATTACTTTAGGGTGATGAATCCTACCTTGATCACACAACTACCTCTATATAATTCATGCTACATCCAATGACTACTGATTGACTAATCCATGATTAACTAGGCCATAAATAGTATCAAAACATAGTAATTCTTATACAAGATAACTTTGGATACCTCAAGTTAAAGGAACACTTATATAATTATCATAATGAGAATTCCATAGACTTATAAGTAATGATCCAAATGGACTTCTCATATCGGGTCTGTTCATTGAACTTGTTCTCTAATAAGCATCTACACGTTTGTTTAAATATCTCCATACTTTAGTTTATGAGATCGACTACTTCCTTTATAAAGAAAAACAAAACGTGTGTTAGTATTTTTACATTCTATTAATGTCTAATTTTAATAGAACAATGACTAGGAACACTTAAAGATAACATATAAATGCAATATGAATCTCATAATTATAATCTCATTATAATTTCATTTGTAATATCTTACGGACTTTATCATATACTGTACAAGATAAATTATGTTTTTAAATTATATTTTCACTAAACTACAACAAATTATTGGTTGTAACATTTATATCATTTGGAAATATTGAATTTAAGTGGATTCCATCACCTAATTGTGTTGCATGAATTAGTTGATAGTTTAAAGCATTTGCAACTTTGAACCTTTATAAAACATCAATCAAGATATTACTTAAATCATGTATATGTTTGTATATATTGCAAAGCTTATTCTTGCATGAGTATAAGGAAGAGCAACATTAGAGTATTAATTAAAGAGTTGCAAGTTGTAAAGTATTCTAACTATAAACTTCAATTACTACTTGAAGCATCATATTAAACATTTAATTTTTCATTTCATATTATAAAATGAAATAACTATAAACTTATTTCAACTATTAAACATTTGATTTTTCATTTCATATTATATTTTCAAGTTGCAATAAGTGCTTACTTTTAGCTCTCTTTTTATCAATGTTATTTTTAAAGAACTTTAAAAAGTATTAATTTAAGATTGATTTATTGCTTTTATTATAGGGAATTTGTGTTAAGCCTCATCAATTGTTATAGTTGATGCAATTCGGTATTTTTAAAAGTTTTTAAAGAGAAATGAATAGCTTTATACTAGAACTTGTGATACCAACCCTAAAAGAGTTGCTATAAAGGCTACTACCTCATTCATAGGGAAAGCCTTATTGACTAAGGCATACAATAAGCACTAAATAAGAGACAACTGAACTAGCTATTGTTATTTCCTAGAGATGTGAAAAAACGAAAATTGTTGGAACAAAAAAATATGCTAACACTTCATGCCAATTGGAAGTTATAAGGAAAGAACTTGTTAGTACCATGGTAATTTTCAATTATTTGAAATTTCGCTATTGCAGCTTAGATTTACTTGGTGAAGGATAAATTACATTTTAAACCTATCAGCAATTTCATGTAGCTTAGTTTCCTTTTGTAGTTGTGATATTTTAAAACACTCTTTTATTCCTCCTAGACCATATTATAAACAAGTTTTCCTAGTGAAATCTTGTATATTATGTGCTCTCAACCTTAATCAGGGAATGCTTTATACAGCTTCATTTTATGTGTTCATTATATCAACAAAAGGAGAGAGCAAGTCATTGGGGTTGATGATGTTTGTCTTGATAAAGGAGGTGTATGCACATTGAAAGAATAAATGTGTGGTGGTTTCATGGTTCCAGCTACAATAAAAGCAAATTGTAGAAGTATTCAGAAAGTTTGATACTCTATTTAATGTGTTTACTTTACCTTTGATTGTAAGCCACAAAATAATAGAGGCTCAAAGAATGGATTGCTTATACTAGATTAGCTTGTGCCAAAAGAACTTTGGTTGTTGATTTCACTAATAAAATCCTACAAAATACATCAAAAAAATCATACATTTGATAAGGTCTAAAGATAAACATCTTCCCTATAGGTGTTAACCCTGACACTTAAAAGAAAATCAATTCAAAGAGATCTATGGAGGAAATTAATTATTATAATATGTTATTAGCCACCTCTTTTACTGAAGCATTTGCAAGGGTATTGGCTTTTAGGGGAACATGATTTGTTATTCCTACCAGAGTCCAAAGGAAGACCATATATCATTTAAGAAGGAGGAAATTTCACCATTTTCTAGTCTACAAGAGAATGCAAACCTTACTTTTTCTCTGTGCACCATAGTCCAAAATAAATTGTATCTGGGTTTAATTGTCCAAAGATTCTACTTCCTTAAATAGTACTTTTGTGTCCATTTAAACCGTAAGGATTGTTTGCTACTAAGTAATCTCTAAATCATTTTAACTATACAAACCATGCTGGAGATCATCAATGAGATTATCTGAAGTCTTCATTCCCTTTTGGATAGACATACCTCCTACCATTTTGCTTTTTTTCCACTGAATTGTTGTTACTAAGACCATATTAGAGAAAGTTTGATTATGTTGAGTGGGAAGATTATAAGTGAAGACCAGTAGGTGTTAGTACCATTTAAAACTGAGTTAATAAGCTATATTTTCCTAGCAATTGACAAACTCCTATGCACTAGCTTTGTATTCTTCTATGAATTTTGTCAATAAAAGGCCATAGGTCCATACAATATGGCTTATTGGAGGAGATTAGGATGCTTATGTATGTGAGTGGGAGTCTCATAATTCTCATGCTTGTTATGGAGGAGAGTCATGTGGCGTTCTGCATTGCACTAGCTGATATAAACATACCACTTTTCTCTTTATTGATAATAAGCCCTGATAGTTTCCTAAATGTGCTCAAACTTGATATGAGGACACTCAATGAACCTGCATCAGCTTTAAACAATAAGAATAAGTCATTAGCAAAGGGTAATTAGCTAGATCTTTTTTGCATATATTATGCAATTTAAAGTGCTCATCTTTGGAAGTGATCACTTTAAAAAGCATTATCAAAACTTCCATATATATTATGAACAAATATGGAAAATTTGAATGCCCTTCCCTCAATTTGCCATTTTGATGAGCTTGGTTAGTTCACCATTTACAAGAACAGTAAAAGAAACTGAAGCAATGCATTACTGAATCCATCCTACAAATATTTAGGGGAGTCTAAAAGTCTTTAGTGTGATAAAGATAAAGGACCAATCCATAAAATCAAAGCCCTCGTGGAAATTTATCTTTAAAAAATAATTCCTACTATAGTGTTTACTATTATAATTTTTAAACAAATTTTGTGCAATCAGAATATTATCCTCTATATGTCTACTCCTTATAAGGGCTCATTATAATTCATCTATTATGTTAAAAGTGGTACTTTCAGTTTATTTTCCATAAGCTTATATGTAAATTTGTATAGTGTATTATAACATAATATGGGTGCGAAATCTCTAAGAGAGTTAGGCGGTGCTAACCTTAGGAATATGACAGATAAAAGTATTATTTACCTCTTTAAGCATTCTTCCATTCATGAAGAACTCCAAAACTACATTCTTTAGGTTGTTAAGTCTTAATATGAAATTTGACCTTCATTATGATGATAACTATAACCTCACTAATTGGTTTTAATATTTACAAACTTATAATTAACAATAATTAATAAAATGTTTACATATAAAAATTCTTTTCATTTAAAACTTAACTCTTAGTTGTTCAATATCTTTCACTTATGCTTAGTAAGATAAAATTAACGTCACAAAAAAAGTTGTATTGATAATGGTAAATCTTAATTATTTAGATTTTAACAATTTGTAGTTTTGAAAATTATGTGATATGTTAGTTTAGACATACTATTTACAACGTGTTTCCTTTAAATGCAAGAATAGATAAGGAATAGAATAATTATTCTTAGGAATAGAAAAGATGAGGAATAGAATAGAATGAGTGTTACTTTATTTGGTTTACAGCTAAAGAATTTCTATGTCAGTGTTTGGTTTGAAAATATAAACTTGGAATTACAAAGGAATAACTAAAAAAAGACCAAAATATCCTTATCCATAATAATAATAATAATAATAATAATAATATTTATTATTATTATTATTATTAAATTCCTTATTGTTATTAATTTTCTTCTTATTATTATTAATATTATTTATTTATGTTTATTATTACTAATTTATTCTTCTTCTTCTTATTCTTATTCTTATTCTTATTCTTATTCTTATTCTTATTCTTATTCTTACTCTTATTCTTATTCTTATTCTTATTCTTATTCTTATTCTTATTCTTATTATTATTATTATTATTATTATTATTATTATTATTATTATTAT
>JANVCL010000005.1:24147705-24157709 GCA_026546855.1 Erythroxylum incrassatum
ATAAGTTATTCAATGTACATTATCTCATATACAAAATTTCAAACAACCTTCCTATATCATATAGGAAAGCTTACCATAAGGCACTTTTAGTCCATATCTCTGATAAGGATCTTTAGTTCTTTCCCTTGGAGGTTAAATCAAAAATATAATCTAAAGATTGCAATATAGGATGTAACCTTGGGTCATCTCACTTAATCAAAACGTAAACGAATAAACCTAAGCTAACCTATATGTCATGAAATGTAAGCTAAATTAATAAGAAGGGGGGTTTTGATCTTTTGGAACATTAACTAATTAAATTGAATTGTAAGGAAAAATGTGTAAAAAGTATTTTTGGATTTTTGGGAATAGGAAAATAGTAAATTAAAGACAATTATCAAATGGTGATAGTATCCTCTTGAAAACGAGCTTTGGTCATCATAGTTCGAAATCAATTTTTGATGGAAGTGGAAATCACTAAGTTTCAAATGCTAAACCTTAAAGAACTCTTTAAGTATAAGGTCTTAATCAATGAACTCCATTTCTTAAGACCTTGTTAAATCCCCTTAGTGTGTGTAGTGTTAAATCAATGTAACAAGTCACTTTGGGATCTCAAATCAACTTAATATCAAACACATCTATGCAAGATAAAAGAGATCCAACAAGATCACAAAATAGACATATATGAGATTTCATATATTTAAGCTCAAGGTTCTACATCAACAAATCCAAACCACACATGGAATAACCAACACTTGATTAAACTCTAATCAATAATGTTCAACTACAAATTACAAATCCTAAGCTTAGGAGTTCATAAATCATAGCTAAATATAGATTAAACTACTCCCCTTTTAAGCCCATTGAACTTAAGCCATCGCTACATCTTCAAGAGGAGAAGAGGTGCCTAGCCACGTATAGCTCTAAGAGACTTCACGATCGAGAACTTACTGGAAACATCCATGGTAACAGACGATGGTGGAAAATGGAAGAAAATGGTATAGATGAAAGAAGACGATGGTGTGTGCGTGAAGATGGAGATAGATGATGGAAAATGATATATGAATGTGTATCAGCTCTCCCTCTACTTATATTAAGTTGGCCTAAAATAGGTCTTTTTTACGAAATGGGTCGCTGGATCGGGTTACATAGTGGGTAAATTTGCCGAAAATGGTCTGAGTCAGTGCTAATTAGAAGGTTTCGCTAAGGCGAACTTTTTTCGAAAGATTTATTCAATCAAATTCAGTTTTCCCCGCAACGCAAACATTATCATCACCGTGGCAAACTTTTCTTAAAAGGTTCTTCAATAGATATGCAGATTTCGCCGCGACGAACTTGTCTGTTGGACTCCGTTGACTTGTTGACTTGTGCTCTTATTCTTCACTTCTTAGCTCTACTTCTTGGATCTCCTATAATGAAAAATAGTAGTTTGTAGTATCAATTGTTCTAAGAAAATCAATTTAGAGCAATTTCTAATTATTTGTGACAATTTTACCTTCAAACTACATTAATTCAAGACAAGCACTTAAGAGTTAAAGTAAGCTCAAAATTTAAAAATAAGACCCAAGAAGTATAATAAAAATCATGAAATTGTCACCAATTGATATAGAAAACTTGGGTTCAATCAATCTCCTAGTAATTGCATCATGAAGAACTCGACCATCAGTTACTGAACACATTAAACCTGATATGTGTCCCATCTAGATCACCTAAGAAATTCTATAATTTAAATGAAATAAAAATAATGAGTAACCTTAATCACATTCACTATATTTTCTTATAAAAGTAATAGGGTGATATCTACCTTAAACCGCATCCATTGATGGTCAAAGAATTTTTTGGTATGGGCTCAGGTTTCCTAAACAAATGATCTTACAGATGCATCACTGCAACTAAAACATTATGAAAACACCAACTAATTGTCTCAACTGACCTTCTAAAATTTTTCCTAATAACTCGATTTTTAATATGATGAGAAATAATATGTAAGAAAATTACTACTTGTTCATCAGTAAGAATGTTTTGTTGACTTTAATCCTCCTATACTTTCTAGCATTTCACATAGTTTAAAAAAAGCTTACATATTCATCATAACCATTGAAATACATGACTCATCATTGCCATGCACAATTCACCTCACATAATCTCGATCTGCATAAAAATTTAGAAAATAACTTCTAACCTTTGGCCTTTAACTATATAAAGAAGCCTCCGATGCCAACAAACTGAATAGCGAACTAACAACATTACACAACTACAACCATACAGTTAAGACAGCCACAATCTTTTTCATTCTTTCGGCATTTCTACGTAAACTAAAACTGAAATGAGCTATAACTGCAAAAAATAAAATTTCTAATATATTTATGTAAATTTGTTCAAACAATGTACATTGTAAGAGAACAACTATGAAATAATTCAAAATAGTTGAAGGCATAAAATTTCCAGAGTTAAAAAGAGGGGATTGTAGAACATAAAAACCAAAGCTCAAACAAACAGTTTAAATGAAACCCTAACTCAAATAACCTAACACCAATTTAAGGAAGATAGAAAGAAATGCAAAAGCATAATAAGCATAATGACCCTATTGGCTAAACATAAGAAAGTACATTCATATCTTGATTTGGGTTACAAATCTTTGTGTTTTGATTCAAATGTGAGATAAATTGAGTACAAATTGTGTGAATATTGCATAAATATTAATTGGATTATTTTTTTAATTTTACATGCAAGTTGAAGGGAAAGTCATGTAAAGTTGCATGAAAAAGAAATAAAAAAGAAAAAAGAAAAAAAGAAAAGAAAAGTGGTGACAAATGTTACCACCTTAAAGGTGGTGTGACTAACTTATCGTACATGACTAGCATTTAAGTTAAATGCTAGTCACGGGGGTGACTTAGTCTGTGTGTGGCTAGTGATTTACTAGTCACCCCTTGCAAATTCGTGGACACTAAAATGAAACAAAAGATTTGAAGTATGCTTGAAGTAAATGAAGTTTTGTAACTTACATGTTTTCTTTTTATAGTTTAACATAAACATACTAAAGCATTTTAAGAATCTTTTATGACTTGTTTCAATTGCTAATAACACCATTTATTTAATATTCAATTTAAAATTCACTATAATTAAGTTAAGTTATAATCTACTATTCTAAAGAATTTAAGTTATACAGTAGTGGTTTACATGCCAACAATTACTTATGTGTTCATCTAATATCCCCTTGCTTATGCTTGAGACTATGCAATGCTATATGTGCTTAAGACTATGCAATGCTATATACCGGAAACAACCTCTCTACTATGTAAGGGTAAGCCTGCATATTATTAGATCTCCCTAGACCCCGCTTCACTGCGAGATTTCAGACTGGGTGTGATGATGATGATTTAGTTCTTTTCAACTTTAAGCTTTATTCTCTGTTTTTATATCTAAAAACCAACAACAATTTATCAATGCTCCAATAAGTTTGTCGATGATGAAATTCTATTAAGACTGGTAATAATATTTTCTTTGAAGATGATTAACAATTTTTCTTATCTTCCATAACATGAAGATAATGCAGGGAACTAGTCTCTCCAACTATATTCATACCATATATAGCCTATTGAAAGAAATAAAATTTTTTTCAATGGCAAAATTCATTCATTATTAATTTTAACTACTAGTGGTCTCCTTTTTCTAGTTTTTGCTCTAATGCAAATCTATTTAGGAAAAAACTCTTCTAGTCAGTGCCATAATCTAGATAACACAGACACTCTACAATCCATGTTAATACCACACAGATAACGCATCTTCAGCCCAGATAACTCAGACACCCTTCAATCATATCAATTAGCAATTAACACATCCCAAGCAATTCAGATGATTTTTCACTCCAACTTCAAACAAGTTAATGCAAACACATTTAAATGACTCATAGACAATGAGTGGCTAAAGGACAATAATTTATGGAAGATGGAGATTATAGATAAACACTATTCACAACTTTGCATATCAAACAACCGATTTGCTTCTGCAAACATAATAAGCTAGATCTATGATCATGATTTAGGAAAATGAGAAACAGAAGACTTGAGCCCTTTACCAGCATTTGGTTTCCTTTTACAAATGGATCAAGTTAGGTTTACAAGAAAAACTGAAGAAAAAAGCAATTACCGGCAACAAATGTTAGGGGAAAGGATGTCCTCACCGAATCAACGCAACTAGTAGAAAAATGTTGGAGAAAACTGACGACAGCGTGAATAGCGAGAACCAGAGACGAGCATAAGTGACACCAAATCAGAGAGTGGAGAAAAGAGAGAAATGCGGGAGAGAGAGCCACTGGGCTTGAGTGAGACAGACGAGCTGGTGATGCTGTGTGAGTAAGAAAGAATCGTGGGAGGAAAAGACGATCTTGCTACCATGTAAGTGAGAAAGTATCATGGGAGGAGAGGACGAAATTGTTAAGTTGAACAATTTGTTGTGTTTACCTATTCCAGACAGGCGTGGAATAGGTAAAGACAAGGGTTATTTTTTTGTGAAAAAGAAAATTAAAGACAAGGGTTAGTTATCTTTATCTATTCCTTAATATCTAGGAATTACTAACCCCTAGAATAGTTATTCTGTAAGCTTTTTGTTAACCAAAGAAAGAATTCCTAATTATTAGTTATAGATGGGTAATAAAATACTTATTACCTTAAACCAAATAAGTTGTTATAATCTTAAAAGAATTGAATCTTCAAACTATATTGTCCTGAAATTTAATACAACTTAAAATAAAATTATTTTCAATATGATTTCTTCTTTATTTATTTTTAAATTTAGTAAAAAAAACTACATATTTGATTTATTTTGAAATTTGAATTTTTTCTAATTTTCATAACCTATGAAAATCATAAAACTAGTTTTGCTTTCGATTTTAGCTTTTTAATCATAATTTGATTTATAATCAATTAAATTTATATAATTTAATTATTTAATATTAATTATAAATAATAATTTAACAATTTATTTTTTTATTTTTGCAATTACCTTTATTTTTATTATTTTGGAATAATATTTAAATTTACTAATTATTTAATAAATATAATTTAAATTGAAAATATCTTAAAATACATAAATTTCAAATAAAATTAGTTTTAATAGTTAAAATATATATTAACAAGTAAATACTAATTTATTAATAAATTTTACCTATTAAATTATTTCTTTGGATAAATAGAAATTATACATACGAATGAGATTTAAACAAATTATTTAAATAACTAATTAATTTTTAAATTTTATATAAGACTAAGATATAATTATATTGATATTAACAATTACTCTTATTTATTAGAAGGAAAAACCAAAAATAAAATCAAACGGTTACTAACATGATTTGGAAAATTTTCAAGTGTTAGAACTGAGGTGGAGTCACACCAGTTGCTTACTAACAACTCCCAACTTGTGTTCTAAATGATAGATAGCTATTATATTTATGGGTTTTGGTTTCCTATCGCTTTACAGAAGGTGAATTGCCAATTATCAGTCTCTAAATGGGTATGCTGTCTTTTTCTTTTGGTAAATTCTTGCTTGTTCTTTACATTATTATTTTGCTTATATATGCTTTCATAAATAGGCTTAGAGACTAGAGACTGAAAGAAAGACGAGATCTTTGTGGGTTGTGAAGCTGCAAGACTATGGCTTCAAAGCTTTTTTTGGCTGTAGTCTTCGTCTTTGATCTGATCGCCTTTGGTTTGGCTGTTGCGGCTGAGCAGAGAAGAAGCACCGTGGGTGGTCCTTTCTCTTTTCTCCGCAATTCTGTCTTATCAATATCAACTAGCTGATCCAACGTCTTGTAGCTCAATTTAGCGAGTCAATTGGTTACATGCTTTCTAGGTTTTGTTCAATAGACATTGTTTCAACTCAAGAATTTGGTTTTCACAAAGGGAACGGTGTTTATCTTTCTATCTTGATTTGATTCTGTTCTGTCTCATAACTAAGGATATTTTTGTAAGGAGGAAAATAGATAATTAGCTTCGAATTTCGTTGGAAATAGATCTTATGTTAGCTAGAATTCGGTAGAGAATTTCGATACGTGTCTGAGATTTGTACATCACTTATGTAACTGATTTAAAACTTATTTTCTACTCTTTTTTCAATATTTCTAGTCATGAACCAAACAGCGCTGACCATTGTTTTAGAAATTGTATTCAGTACCTCTTTTTTTCAGATCTAGATAGTCATTGTCCAGGGAATTGGTTATTTAAACAGATCTACTGATGCTAATGGTGGTTTAGGAATACGAACACTAGATCTCTCCTATTCTTACAACTTGCTCTATAAAGTTATTTGTAGGGCAATATCTTAAATATGAATTAGATAAGTTAGTCTATATGAGACAGGTTGTATTTTGCCATCACTTATGTAAAGTACCTGGTTCAGTTGGCATTAAAGATTTGTTAAAACCTGCTCAATATGGCAAATCAGAAAGAAAAAAAAAAGTTTACGGTTTGCCCTTGCGTAGGCAATATTGCCAGTTTAACCTGCTAATCCAAATTCTTGAAATCTAGCTAATCAACCGTTTCATGTTTTTGCAGGCTATAGTCAAACAGGATACTGATAAAAACTATAACTTTTGTGTCTATGATTCGGATATTGCAACTGGCTATGGTGTCGGTGCATTCTTCTTCCTTATGGCTAGCCAAATTCTTATAATGACAGCCAGTCGATGCTTCTGCTGTGGCAAGCCTTTAAGTCCTGGAGGTTCAAGGGCTTGGGCAGTTATTCTCTTCATAATTTCCTGGTATGCAAAACTGGAATGATTAACCACCAACAATTGCAGATAGGGTTGTCTAATGATTTAGTATAATGTTGAATGTTATGAAACGTATTTTCCTCTTTATCAGGGTGGTTTTCTTCATTGCTGAGGTATGTTTGTTGGCGGGTTCAGTACGGAATGCCTACCACACAAAGTACACAACATTTTTTGGTGTCCAAAACCCTCCTCACTGCCAGACTGTGAGAAAAGGAGTTTTTGCTGCAGGGGCAGCTTTTACTTTCTTTACGGCCATTGTCTCCCAATTCTATTATGTCTGCTATTCCAAAGCTAGAGACAGCTTCCAGCCATATGGTGGAGACACTGGCGTGGGCATGGGAACCTACAAATGATCCTATTAACGTGATATGATAATGACTATCTGGAGATGGATCAATATGCCCTTTCAGTTGCCTATTTTTCGTTGCATTCTTGCGTGAAAGCTTCTGAAGTTGATGATAGCCTGTATCTAGGTCAAATTTCTTGATTTTTTTCCTTATTTTACCCTGATGTGCAAGTTTTGTGCTTGTGCTACACATATCAATGTAATGGAAGACAACTGTTTGTGTATTCATCTTTCACAAACTATTGATGAACCTGATGGAATAATAGATTAGTTTCATGATCTTCAGTGAATGTTGCAGTGCAAACAACCATGTGAAGTTTGACCTGGTACCCAACAACAGTCGATCGACCTCTGCAATTTACTTAATCTCTTTTTCAAGTCCATTTTTGCAGAGCAGCTACTCCAAGTCTTTCTCTCTACGGCTAATGAACTCAGGACATAAATTGAATGTAGATTAAAGTGAAATAGACCTTGACAACTCACACGACATCAGATATACAAGGGTTATCAAATGGGGCAGAGTGCTGGCAGCAATGACCCATGATTCTCTTCATATGAGATGCAGAAAACTCATTCTATTTTTCACTTATTTAGATAGCTTCCCCTGTTTGCTAGCCTGCTTGGTCAAACAAGTCATCTGAAGTACCTTAGTGCTGCTTATTTCTCAAGTTGATCTGCTTGTCTGTTGATAGATCTAAAAGATCAGCAATACCGTTGGATCGTTTCTTTTAGTTACTTCTGTAATTTTCTGATCTTTGCATACATGGATCCCTCTTTCCAGGTCCCCCTTTTTTTTTGGGGGACAAACCTATACGACCAATAGCCAGCTCAATCGACAGGGTATGAATTGTACGTCAGTACGGGAAGAACAGCTAGTTTGCTTTGGAGAACACTGCCTGAGGACAAAAAGTTGCAAGAGCAGTAAATTTTCTTACAAACGAGGCTATTCTTCTTAAAGTGTGGCTAAGCAGCTAATTGAACATTTCTTTCGTCAAATCGGAAAGTTGAAAAGTTGTACCATGATTGAAACCCAACAGAAAAGAAGATTCTACAATTCTACAATAGGAGACTTGATGTAGTTAATTGAGCAGTTGATCACACTATGTTAAGCAACCGACTCTACAACAGCGACTAGTGGCTTAAACCAACTAAAGGCCCCGATTTACATACTTTCCTGCTGATAAGCCACAGGGATCGGTTTATGCTTCTCAGTGCCCTGAGGGGACCAGCTTATTATTTCGTCACAAATAACAAATGGGCTCCACATGAACGAATGATGAGGCCAAGGCTTTTGCATGCAGTATATCCTTCATTGCTTCTTTCGACACTAATCTATACTAGTTTTGTCCTCTTTGACAATAGGTGCTACCGATGATGAATGTATATTGATCAATGATACTCTTCAAAGCTTTTTCAACGTAAACTTTTTGAGAAAATCATAATATTTTGTTGAACTTATCCTTATTGATCTCTATCCTAATGAAATAATTAAGGGACTTCCCTAATATCTTTCATTTCAAAGTTGTTGGTTCCTGTATTATACAAGAGAGGAGGTGAATTATATGTGCTTTTCTTTATTCTACTTCAAAAAACTAATGAATGAACCATTTATTCTAATTAATTATCATAAAAAATTCATATATGATAATCATAACGTAATCATAGTAATAATTAAAGCACACCCACTCCGTAAGCACAATTTGAAAATTCACTATCTTCCTCTTTTAATGCGTGAAGTGACAACCTCCATAAAATATCTTCTTTGCTATGGGTAAAGAGAAACCCTTCAATCGTCTTGTTTTGCCATTGATGAAGAGATTCTGACGTATGCTAATGTGAATGATGAATTTTGTCTTATCATTCCTAATATTAATCCTGTCAATTTAGAAAAGTGTACGTATCATTTGGTAGTATAGTAGTAACAAGTAATATATCGTTCCCACAAGGATCTAATAAGTACTAAGTTCAATTCTCATTCTATTACAATAAGATAGGATAAGATTTAACATAACACTAATATTTTCCTAAAACATATCAAAATTTTAAGTAAAAATAAGGCAAAGAAATTAATAACAAGAAAATATCATCTATAATAAACTTTAGATAAGAACTACCTATAGCATTATTTTACTATCTATGATTCATTTATTTAAAAAAATTTACAACTTACACAACCAAAAATTCCTAATTTTATAAATTACTCCCTCTCTTCCCCTTGAGAAAATGCAAGCAGATGGTACTTAGGGATTGTAAGAGAAGGAGATGAAGACCTAAGAAGAATACGAGAGAAGTGATCAAGTATGATATAGTACTACTAGAGCTTACCAAGAACTTGGGCTTTAATAGGAAATTTTGGCAAACTAGAATATGAGTAAAGGATCTTACATAGAGAAGCCTTTTACTTTTCTTAAAGAGTTACTTCTATTTTCAAAGGCCTTTTGGTCCTTTTTTATTTAATTCTTGTATCTTATATTTAACTTAAATGCTTTTTTTGGTGATAATTGTCCCTCTAGTTATTTTATTTATTTATTTATTTAATCTTTTTTTATTTCAATTGCTTGTTTCTTTTATTTACGTATTTGTTTATTAATTTAATCACTTTTATTTTTATTTCATTTTTATTTACGTATTTATATTTTTTATATTTGGCTATTGTTTTCTTTAAATCGTTTCTAAAATTTTGTTCTTATGGATCTATTGAACATAGGCTCTCTATTAGTTAAGGATAAAGTTGTGTACTTCTAGACCTTTTCAAACCCCGCATCTCATTTGGATTTCTAATAGGAAGTTGATGTTGTTTTTTAAAAACTAGCAGAATAATACTGCGCAAATGCGCAGTAATAATGCCCTGTGAAATTAATTGATAATGTAAAAATATATTTTGACTAACGAAATTATCAGTTAATA
>JANVCL010000005.1:24159960-24204626 GCA_026546855.1 Erythroxylum incrassatum
AATATAGTAAATACTAGTGAATTTATTATTATTAATATCCTCTTAAATTATATCTAAATATATGATAGTTTTTTTGGTGTTTCAGGTTCAGGTTTAAACCTAAACCTATAAATCAGGTTCGGTTCGGTTAACTGCTATAAGTGCGATTTAGGTTCGGTTAACCTAGAACCGCAAGTTAGAAACCTGAATCATGAACCTGATTTTGCAGGTTTGGTTAACCTTATTTACAGGTTTGGTTCATACGGTTCAGGTTCAGTTCACAGGTTCGCGAGTTTTCTTGAACACCCCTATTCTTACCATAACTATGTAAGAACTCATTTTAGCTTAATGTATGGTTTGCTTTAATGCTTATGACGTGTGGACTTTATATGCCTAGCTTACATTGAGAAATGAAGCTAGGAAATCAGTTTAGATGTACCATAAGAGTGGGCAATCTTGAGAACACTTCATACATCAAGATAATATGACATATAGAGAGAGATCTTGGATGTTTTAATGGTTATCCAATAGGTCACTTCATATCTACTTAATGGTTAAGTAAAGTGTGTAGGTTGAGATATCACATACCAAACTTTAATCATTATTTTAGGCTTAATTGGTGTCGATATTGAGAGAGAAAGGGTCAATACATTAGAATGCCTAGGACTAAGCATGATTATATTACCAGTGTGAGAGATTACATGGTATGGAGAGAATGAACTTAAACTTTACAATTTGATTCTCTCAACCAAAAATGTTTTCTTATTTTTGTGAAATTTTGAAATGTGTTTGCAAGCCTTTAAATTGTGAATTTTTACAATTTCAATCTTTCATTATTTGTTTTGCTTAAACAAAAACCAATTTGAATTAGAAGGTGACTAATAAATCCTTGAGGGATTGATACCTTTCTATACTATTTTATATAAGTCGTATACTTATGGTATAACAACTTCAATTAATTTTAAATTTTGAGCTAAACAAGAAGTAGCTATCAAGTTGTTGGCATTGTTGCTAGAGATTGTGCCTATCATCAAGTGTGATTTGAATTATTTTGATTTGATCTTTCTTTCTATTTTTATTTAATACTCTTTTCTTATGTGTAACAGGTATATGCACACGAGAAGTTTCAAAAGTGCAAGTAGATTAAGCGAACCTGACAACACCAAACTTGAAAGGGAATTAAGAAAAGTAAGACGTCAAGATAAAATCGGAAAGAAATGACAAATCAAGGAGATCAAGGCGATGACCAAAGAACATTAATAGATTTTATGCAACCTAGGTTTAATTCAAACTAACAGGGGATCGTTAGGCCATTTGTTAATAAGAAAAATTTTGAAATTAAGCTTGCTTTATTGAATATTTTGAAAACCATGTGAACCTAACTTTGTCTAAGGTATTGGAATATGAATTGAAAGAAAATAAATAAATAAAAATTGAAGCAATCAAATAAATTAAGCAAATAACCAAATAACAATTAATCCGCCAAAATTAGGTAAAGATGATCAAGGGTAAAGCTTAGGATTCATTCTTTCATTATTTTGCTTCCCTAATGATTACTGATTCAATTATGTGTTGATCCTAGATTTTCGAAAGATTTGATTACTCTCTCTCATGAACTAATTGATTAACCCTAATTGAATATGAAAATTTCATAATTGCTATCTCTCCATTCACAACTCTTTCCCTAACGTTTTCAATTAATTTTGAAATTATCTATTGAATAACCAAGTTCTTACACAAGATCTCGCTTCAAAAATAGTTGATTTGTTAATCATGTGACATATTAATTCACCAACTCTTGTTGTGCAAATTAATCGTATTCCTTTTGACTCACTCTCTCGATTTATTTCCAAAGTAAGAACATGCACCATTAACACAACACATAAATTGCATTGAATAAAAAATTAACATCATAAAACAACTTAAGAACAAATCCTAATCTGGAAGTTTAGAACATTATAAACGTATAAGGCATTTGGAAATTTAGTTTACAAATCAGGTTTAATGAAAATAACAAAAGGAAAGAAAGAAAAACTTGATATGTAAATCTGGAAATCTTGATGTCTCTCTCGATCTTCCTTGTTTAATCCACTTTTGCAAGATGACAGCTATGTTTTTTTGGAGTATTTTTTTTTAATTTATGAGGGTCTTGTGGGTGTAACTAGGGTTTTCCCCTTTTAATTGGTTCCAAAATTGACCCCAAAACTTAAACAAATGGAAAAAGTTACGCCTGGGGAGCCTCTGTCATGATCGTGCATCTTGTGTCATGATCGTGACTCTATGAAATTGCTCTCTATCAAAATCATACATTTGGAGTCACGATTGTGACTTTGGGTATTTCTCTTCTATCACAACCATAACATGGGAGTCACGATTGTGACCTTGCCCGTGTAGCTCCATTCACCTCCAAATCTTTTGTTCTTCACCTATCTGAGTTCCAAAACTAACAAACACATCAAACACTTAAAGAAATATATAATTATGAATGAAAACATGTTCTAAACCATACAAACACTTAGAATATAAATAAACACACACATTAACATAATTTTAAGCATGTACATGTAATAATCATCTAAAAACCATCTATAAACACACTCAAACACCTAAACTTAGTCTAAACTACACCTATCAGCCTTAATACAAGGTTTTGATGAGGTATAGGTTAGGGTATGGTAGGGATAATAAAAAGGGTGATAATATTGAAGGAAATTTACAAAAACAAAATTACAAGAAATTAGTTCTTCACAATATAGGTTCTTCACACCATAAGTCCATTGGTATCATAACTTCAAAACTTTTTTTATAATCACTTATTATGTTTGCAACACTTTGTTTTTTTAAGCATCCATTATGTACTGATAATTAAAGAAATATTGGACCTTTTCGAATTTTAAGTTTCAAGCAATCAAATAAGATTAAATAACCTTCAAGGTTTAAAAATAATAAAAAGGCTTTAAGAAAGATAAGGTAAAAGCTAATAATGTGTTTGTAATCAATGAGATGTTAGGTCTCAAAATTGGTTACTCCTAAAGGATAAAAATATGGTGGGATAATTATAAAAAAATTAGATTAAAAAAATGTTCAATCTAAATGCCTTTATCATTTCAATTTCAATGCTTCTAATTCAAAATATATGGTCTTAATATAAATAACAAAAGCAAGTTTTAGAATTATCCAACTATACATGATAACACACATGAAAGAATAAAAGAGCTTAAAATAATGATGTATTTGCTCTTAGGCTCAAAAGTTCAAAAAAATAATCTTGTGTGAAAATAATATGCAATTTTCATTTAAATGAATTATCCCAATTATAACTAAAAATAAACTTTGAAATTCCTTCCCGACATTTAAAATTGTACATTATCCTTAATGTACACAATTAAATCACATCAAAATGAAGTAACAATAAAATGCACAAAGTAAGAAAGGGGTTAGATTTGTACTGCCTAAATAATAAGAATTACGAAGTTTTGAATTTGATGAAACGTACATCTGATATTAGATACATCCATCCTTAAACAAGACAAATATGCAAAATTAACTCATGATGCTTTATATCCTAAAATAAAACACATAAAAAATCAATAAGTTCTATGCTAACATAAAAATGGAAACAAAATGAAATAAAACAATCAAATAAAACAAAATATATCCTAACACATGGGTAGCCTCCCAAGCAGCACTTGTTTAACATCATTAACTCGATGTATCATTCATATTTACCATCAACCTAGGTTTATAATTAGTGACTTACTTCCACTCTTTTCTCCACATAGCGATTTAGTAGCCTATGAATAAACCATATGTTGAAAGATACTAATAAGGACATAATTGTTAAAATTAAAAAATCCAATTAATTCCATTAATGGCCTTTTTTTATAACAAATTGTCAATAAAATAAGGAATAATAAAACTCCTTGAATCTTTGGTTAACTCAAAAAGTTAGTCTTTTAAGAAGTGGGATTCATTTGTATTCAAGGTGATTACTAATAATTCATCAATAGTTTCCCTTATTTGGCTCCTCCTCTTGTTCTTTCTCAATCAACTTTGTCCACTCTTCTACTTTATCTTCTTAGATAGAGGCTTCCACCTTTTCTTCTTCCTCAATACTCTTTTGCATGACAGTTAGCTTTAATTATGGCAAGACCTTCTATTATTATATTTATAAGATATTCTTCTTATTACTATTTTGTAAAGATTTCGCTGAATCGTAATCATTCCACCCATCAGCATAAGAGTTGTTCCACTTTGAATTATAAGTAACCCTGTATGGTGTACTCTAAGGCTAGTTTCATATGCAATATGGACACTCCCATATATAGTTTGGTGCTCGACATTTATGATTGTAATGGTTACCCCTACAAATGTCATAACACAGTATGGATATCAATTGAGCTTCTAAATACATGTCACCATACCTTTCATTCCAAGTTTGTGATGATGCCATATATGATGGCATATTATAACTCCTATGAGGATACTGTCCTCTTCATCCTTCCATTATAGGTTGTAGCTATTACGATGAACTTTAAATCCTAACATTAAGCTATAAACATAAAGTCAAAATAGATAAGATCAAAAGATAAATAGATGAATAAATAAATAAAAATAAAAATAATGGTTAGATTAATAAAAGCTAGGGTTTCCTAATATTAAAACCCTCGACAATGGTGTAAAATAATTGATTGAAAATTATTTTACTTATAAAGATTTATAAGTTTTAATAGTAAATGCATAGTGTAGCTATAGCTAGTACTGGCAAGTATAGGTCGATCCCACAAGGATTGTAAGTATTAGCTAGTATTAACCCTTTTATTACCTAAGTGCCTAATTAGATAGTAAATTTACTTGAAAATCAAAGAAAAAACTAAACTAAAGTTGACACAAGAATAAACTCAAATAAACAAAACACTAAGAAAATTCAATAACAAATAAATAGTATATAGGTGATGAATCTGCTTAAGAATTCTTAAACACTAACCCTTTTATCATGCAATTAAACTATTGATTATTAAACGGTAGAAATTCCTATCTTATGTTAATATCTTTCTTAAAACTATTAATAACTAACCCTCAGTTGATTAACTAAAATCTCTTTTTAGTTAAAACCCTTAAGATGGCATTATTGATTTATGAGTTTCGTTATTAGGTTTGAATCTAATCCAAAAGATTTATGTCAACCTATCTCTAGATTTGCTATGGTAGATCTATTCACAAAAAAGGATTTACCAATCTTAATCTTAATCATATGAAATCAAATAATGGATTAACATTTTGGATATATCAGTTCAAGACTATAATGTATAATTAAATCACAATAAATCAATCAAAAAAATTGCATTGAATAAAATATTAAATCATATTATCATCATAACTTAGGGTTCATCACACCTAGGCATTAAACAATTTAGTTTCTACACATAGAAGAAAAAAATAACAAATATTCAAAAGAACAAATAGAAATCAAAGAATTTATATTCTAAATCTTAGAAATCAAATAATTTATATTCAAAAAAAAATTTCTCTAATGAATCTTCATGCAATTTAGATTGAATAATGCTATCTACCTGGTCTTGTAACATAATCTTTATGTTTTCTTCATCCTCTGTTCAAAACTGCCTCTTCTTTGTGTTTCTTTAACTTTAAAAAATGCTTTTAATCTCACCCCTGCTTGATATGCCTTAGAAAATATCCTTTTATAATAAAAACTAGGGTTTTTGGGATATATACTTACACAATTGTATAGGTGATATTATATCTCCAAAAACACCTAAATTTGCAATTTCACACAGGCATAGTGACTTACACAAGCAACATGTATATGGGCGTGTAACTCCACACAAGTAGGAATTGTGTTGTTAAAGCTCCATATGTTTACAGAGACTTACATAATCACTATACATGTTCATGTAAGTCAACAATTGCTTCAAATCCTCGTTCGATGCCATAATTTCACGATAATGGTATCAAAGCTGACTTAAATTCTATAACTTAATTAAAATATGTTTGAATGTTAGTGATTATAATTATTTGATAGCAAAAGGTTTGCAACTTAAATTTGAAAAGGTTTCGGATTAATATTGATGAACCTCAAATCAACAAATTGGAAATTTAGGATTATAAATCATGAAAATTTCAATAACATGTGAAAAATCTAGAAACTCTTAGCCACCTAATGAAAATGCTGTGGTAGTAGTAGTAGTAGTAGTAGTAGTAGTAGTAGTAGTAGTAGTAGTAGTAGTAGTA
Organism: Erythroxylum incrassatum; assembly: GCA_026546855.1. NCBI lineage: Eukaryota > Viridiplantae > Streptophyta > Magnoliopsida > Malpighiales > Erythroxylaceae > Erythroxylum > Erythroxylum incrassatum. Next base: position 24,166,192 of record JANVCL010000005.1, read on the forward strand.
GTAGTACTACTACTACTACTACTACTAGTAGTAGTAGTAGTAGTACTACTAGTACTACTACTACTAGTAGTAGTAGTAGTAGTAGTAGTAGTAGTAGTAGTAGTAGTAATAATAATAATAATAATAATAATAATAATAATANNNATGATGATGATGATGATGATGATGATGATGATGATGATGATGATGATGATGATGATGATGATGATGATGATGATGACAAGAAGAAGAAGAAGAAGAAGAACACTGACAACATAATGGATCATAGATAAAGGAAATAGGCTAACGCCCCTATTTGGTAGAAGAGTATAAGACTCACCAATTCACTACAGTGATATAGTAGGTAAATCAACTAAAAAAGAGGAAAGAATATATGTAGAGAGAGGGAAAGGTTACCAAAACTGTGACTACATAAATATTTAAGAATGTCAAAATAGTTTTGACTACTCTTTCTATATATCATTTTTCTATATAATTCAATCTCTTTATCATATAATATTACGATTAGACATAGAGTATAGAGTTGATTTCTACTATATTTTAATTCAATCGTATTAGTTCTCTATCATTAGCAATTGATTCCATTTTGAAATTTTTAGATTATTTTGCAAAGTGTAATTCCACCTTAGCTAAGAAGTTTTTGAATCAATACTAATCGAGAACAATTGAGCATTCTCTCTAGTCACTTTAGAATGATGAGTCTTATATTGATCACTCAACTACCACTATATAATTGATGTTATATCAAATGACTACCGATTAAGCTACCATTGATTATAATAGGTCATAAGTAGTATCAAAAGATATCAAACCCTATATTAAATACTTTATAGACATACAAATAATGTTCTAAATGAAATTTTTGTATGGGGTCAGTTCGGTGAACTTGTTCTCTAACAATAACTAACACATTTGTTTAACTATCTATATACTTCAGTCATAAGATTGAATACTTCCTTCATATGGAAGATACATAATTTGTATTAGTTTTTTTACACTTTATTACTATCCAATTTTATTAGAAAAATGACCAAAAACAATATAGGGATAATATATAAACATAATATGAATCTTATAATTATAATCTCGTCATAGTTTTATTTATAATGTACATTTATCCCATGAACTTTCATTATGTCACTAAACTACAACCAATTCATTGGTTTTGGAGTATAAACTAACACAAAGTAAACTAAAGGATAATCTCCTTGCTAATAACATTAATCTATTTAATTAAAAATAGGATAATCTCCTTACTTTTGATTTCTAGATCGCCTCCCACTAATACATCTTTGAGAGTATAAACTTATGAGGAGAATACTAGAATTATCTACTAATTTATTAAGATACATATATTCTAAAATAAAATACAATTATGCCTCTAATCCATTATTATTTCTATTAAACTTCTTGTTTGATAGAACTAACCCAGTATAAATCAACTTCATCTTTCCTAGTAGAAACTAAATCATAAGTTTCTTAACTAATATTATTATATTGGCTTATTAAATGCTTTCATATTACTAAAGCCAAAAACAACCCCTTTCTTTCTCTCAATTCTAAGTAGACTCTGTTTGACCATTCTATATTATACATCCCAAAATTTCATTTTAGCACTACATCAAATCTTCTGTTCCATTAAATCACATCCATACATTTATGTAGGGTCTACATAAATACGTGGATAAGAATTAATAGAACATGATAGGAACATCATAACCAGAACAGGAGATCTTATCCCTTTTAGCACATCGACCCTCTCCTTTCTATGTTTCTTCACCAGTTTGTCTTTTGGTATTTATAATTAATTTTTTTCCATAGACATGTACTGAGCAATAAGTACAATATCGATAGGTAAATGATATAGAAAGTAATGTTCAATACTAACCTTATATACCGGCCTGTTTCAATTAGTATCGGTCGGCCAATAAACGATATAAAAAGTAATGTTCTGGTACAGCCCTTGTGTGCCGGCCTATTTTGTGTGGTACCGGCCGGTACTGAAAATTTTAAAAATTCAGGGGTATTTTTGCAAAAAAAATGTATTAAACCCTCTTCTTCTCCACTCCTCACTTCCCAACGTTTACCTGCATCTTCTTCATTTTTTTCTCTCTTTCATTTTCTCTCTTATAAACTCACACTCTCACTCTCTTTTGTATTAAAAAAATTACACTCCCTCACTCACCCACTCCCTCCCACACCACATCCAGCATTCTCCTTCTTCTTCCTCTCATTAGTTTCTCTCTTACACTTTCACTATCTCTCTTTTTCACTGTCGCTGCCAGTCGTTCTCCGGTCGTTCAGCGATCATCACTGCACCCTCAGTAACTGCCCGATGCCTCTCACCAACCCACCACCTCCCTCCTGACGCTAGATCTGAAAAACTGAAATAGATTTTTTATTTCTTAGGTGTGATTTTTGCTCTTAAATTTGAAAAAAAAATTCATTTTATCTAGTTATTTGTGTATGTTTTGTGATGAAAATTGTTGGAAATTATTGGGAAAAAAATTGTTGGAAATTATTGGAAATTAAAATTGTTTATGTATGTTGAAAAATAAATTCATTGCATTTGGTTATTTGTGTATGTTTTTGTGAAGGAAATTGTTGGAAATTATTGGTATGTTTTGTGATCAAAATTGGTGGAAATTATTGGAATGAAAATTGTTTATGTATGTTTTTGTAATTGTTGAATTGAAATTGTTGGAAATGAATTTGTGATGGTTGAAATTGTTGGTAGATGGAAATAGAATTGTTAGTTGTTGGAAAGAAATTTGTTGGAAATGAATTTGTCATGGTTGAAATTATTGGTTGTTGGAAATGGTATTGTTAGTTATTGGAAAGAAAATTGTTGGAAATTTTGAAATAGACATTGTTTATATATGTTTTGTGATGTTTGAAATTTTGAATTGAAATTGTTCAAAATTGTTGGAATGAAATTGTTGAAAATTATTGGGAATGGAAAATGTTGGAAATGAAAATTGTTTATGTATGTTTTGTAATGATTGAATTGAAATTGTTAGAAAAAGTTATAAATGAAATTGTAGGAAATTATTAAAACTAAGAAATGAAAATTGTTAGAAATTGTTGAATATTGAAATTATTAATGTATATTTCATTATTTTGTGAATTGCAAATTTGTGGTGATTGAAATTGTTAGTTGTTGGAAATGAAATTGTTGGAAATTTGGAAATGGAAATTGTTTATGTATGTTTTGTGATATTTGAAATTTTGAATTGAAATTGTTCAAAATTGTTGAAAATTATTGGGAAAGGAAAATTTTGGAAATGAAAATTGTTGGAAAATGTTATAAATGAAATTGTTGAAATAAAGAAACGGAAATTGTTAGAAATTGTTGAAATTTTAAATTGCTTATGTATATTTCATTATTTTGTGAATTATGAATTTGTGATGGTTGAAACTGTTGGTTATTGGAAATAAAATTGTTGGTCATTAGAAATTAAATTGTTGGAAATTTGGAAATGGAAATAGTTTATGTATGTTTTGTGATGTTTTGAAACTTTGAATTGAAATTGTTCAAAATTGTTGGAAATGGAATTGTTGAAAATTATTAAAAATGGAAAATGTTGGAAATGGAAATTATTTATTTATGTGTTTGTAATGGTTGAATTGAAATTGTTGGAAAATTTTAGAAATTGTTTATGTATGTTTTGTAATTGTTGGAAATGAGCATTGTTTATGTATGTTTTATGTAACTACGTTTGTTGAATAATTGAATTGTTAGTTTTTGACTTATGGTGAATTGTATTTGATGAAATTGAATTGTGTATGAAGTATAAGTTATATTATATAAGATGGACATGCATATTTGTGTAATGAAATTATATGTTCGTTATTTTGATATATTCATTCATTTATTTTTACAGATAAATGGAAGGAAGTTCAAGTACTCCTGATCAAACCACTTCATGAAGATACAGTGATCCAGTTTAGGCTCATGCTGCATTGGTTCCCGGTATGAGGAACCATACTATTTGCTTGTTTTGTAACAAGCATTTGAAAGGTGGAGGAATAGCCCGATTAAAGAAGCATTAAGTTGTGGTTAAAGGAGATATGGAACCATGTAAAAAAGTAAGTCATGATGTGAAGTAGCAGATGAAAACTTTGCTTGAAGAATATCAGCATAAGAAAGATAGAAGGGAAAAGTTGAATTTTGAAATTGGTAGTGGGACTTCATTTGCAAGTTTTTGTGATGATTGTGGAAATGTTGAAGATGGTAGTGGTAGTGGTAGTGTTCCATCCCAGACCCAACAAGATAATAATGTTACACCTGTACCTGATGCTAAGAAAAGAAGGCAAGTGACTAGTTTTTTTTGCACCACGAACAACTCTTAGAGCCCAACCTTCAATTTGTAGTGCAATACAATCAAGAGAAGCAGCTCATAATGTCGATATGGCAGTAGCTAGATGATAGTATAATACAGGTTCATAATATGTGTTTAAATTTTAATTTATTTGACATGCTATCTTAGTGATTATTGTCTTAAAGATGCTTAAGATACTCACTTTAATTCATATATATTTTTCGGTACAATTTGAAAGCAAAGAAATTAAAGTGAGTCGAAAGTACTACATTTGGGTCAATGTTCTTAGGATTAATTTTCACTTGTTTCCTTGAAACAAAAAGAAAAAAAAAGATAAGAAGAAGAAAAGAAAAATGAAAGCACAAAATGCAAATAACTAAAGATGCAGCAGGTGGAACGTGCATACGGTAGAAATAGATGGACCAAAACACATGCATAATATGAAGAAAACGCAGCAGCATAAAGAAAAGGGGAAACAACGACACAGTGAAGAGAAAACGCAGTCTGTGTACGCAGACCACCTGTGGAAACGGAAAGCACATGCAAACCACTTGCAGAAACGCAGATGTTTTCCATAAGTTGGCTGCAGGTTTTAGGTGTACAGTAGCTTGGACCAGAAAACCTCAAGTAAAAATTATCCCATTAATAAAGTAGTAAGGGGGCATAAAGAGAGGGGGCTTCGGCTTGGTGACTGAGAGAAATGGAGAAGAGCTGCGGCTTGGCGTGAGAGAAGAGAAGTGAGTGAATAGTAAGATGGATCAAAAACCCCCCCAAATTTATTCATCGCATCAAAGCTACAGTGAGAGGTGCATGAGAGTTCGGTAGAAAAGAGAATCGTAGAGGGGAGTGAAATATGAATAGTAGTGTGACCCAAGAGTTTATTTGTCACATCAATGAATAGTGAGAGAAAATAGAGAAGAGAGTAACGTGAAAGATAATAGAGGTGGAGGCTCTACACCACCAAAGCACATGGAGAAGATGGCTCATGCTTGGAGCTAAAAAATAGAGATGGAATTCTAGCTTCCTGATGGTAGTTCAATGGGAATATTGACGCCAAGTCACGGTTAAGCTATTTTTATCATTTTAAGGTTGTAATTTCTTTTCAGATAGTTGTGTTGTTGGTGTTGATTTGATTGGTTTTGGGATGAATGATCTTAATTTGTTATTTTGATTGTTTCATTTCAAACCTGTTTCTAAAACATTGATTGTAATTCGTAATTGTTACTTTTGATATTTATGAGTAGTAGCATTTAACGATCATTAATTGTTGGAAACAAACACAAATTAAGTTAGATAACCCGAAAGTATAAGGTTACTGCTTATATTGATCGTTTTTCAATTCATGAGGCTGCCAAATTGAATATAGAGATCGTATCCTAGGTTATTTGGTAATTAGGTTTAATTAATGATCGTATCTTGATTAAATATAACCTAAAGGAGAATCGAGATTAGTAGAGCACTCTAATAGTCTCATATCAATAGTCTAAAAAGAGTTGTAAAAACGTTAAAATGATGGAATATGTTTGATCGTGTTTAGGTCAAGATTGACCTTAGATCTAGACCTTACTTATATTCAACACTTTTCACATTTTTGATTACTTGTTTTAATTTTTTTTCAATAGTTTACATTCATTTTAATTTCTAAATTATTTAAAATACAAAAATGCCTCATTTTATTTTCCTTGCTTCAATTAATTTCATTACGGAAATTAACCGAACATTTCTTATGGATTCGATTCCGACTTATCATAACTACAGATTTTAGTATGCAGAGTCAGGTAAATTTTGTAATGCACTCGACACGTACTATCAAATATTGGCGTCATTGCTGGGGAGTGTGGTAGTTTAATTTTTAAATTTGATTTTAGTTGGTGTTTTGTGAATATGTTTATTTATAATCATTCTTTTTATTACTTGTTAATTTTTAATTATCCATTAGTGATGGTGCATGGTAGTGACCAGATCTCCTCGTAGAGAAATTAAGCAACGTGATCCAGAGAATGAGATAACATTGTGGAGATTGGTAGGGAAGCAAGGTCAACTTTGGTAGAAGAATTGGAATCAGAATCCAAAGACACGATGGCAAATCCGAGAACTCTAAGGGAGTTGGTTGCACCTGATTTAACTCAAAGACCATCAAGCATAACATTTCTAAATTTCGCTAAACATGTTACCTTTGAGTTAAAATCTGGATTAGTTCATTATTGCCTAACTTTCATGACCTTATAGGTGAGGATGCACATAAGCATCTTAAGGAATTCAAGGTGGTGTGTTTGAGCATGAAGCCTTACGAGGTAACCGATGAGCAGATCATGTTGATGCCCTTCCCATTCTCACTTAAAGATGCAGCAAATGATTGGCTATTTGACTTACCAGCTGGAAGCATGAATACTTGGTTGGAGATGAAGAGATTATTCTTGGAAAAATATTTTCCGACCTGAAAGACAGCAAATATTCGGAAGGATATATGTGGTATTAAGCAACATAATGGAGAATCTCTTTATGAGTATTGGGAGCAATTCAAGAAGTTATGTGCCAGTTGTCCACACCACAACATACTAGAGCAACTTTTCATCTAATATTTTTATAAAGGATTGCCGATGGTAGAGAGTAGTTTGGTTGATGCAGCGAGCGGTAGGGCACTTTGTGAGAAGACTCCCATTGGATCCAGGATATTACTTTAGCGGATGGTTGCTAACACCCAACAATTCGCCACTCGCAATGATGTTCGATGAGTAAATGAGGTAAGCACTTCATCCATTGAACATCGTTTAGATGAACTAACATCTTTTATGAGACAGATTGCAGTTGGACAAGCACAAGTGAAAGTGTGCGGTAAATGTTCAAACATAAGTCATCCAACTGATGAGTGCCTAATGTTGCAAGAGGGGAGTATGGAGTACGTGAATGCTACAAGAGGGAACTTCCCGAGCCAATATAACCGATACTCGCAGACGTATAACCTAGGTTGAAGGGATCACCCCAACTTGAGTTATGGGGGGAGCTAATAACAAAATTACTTCCAAAATTGACCATAAGGAGCACAAGAATTTCAACTAAGGCAACAAAGAGAACAAGGAGCTTCTTCTTCCAGTTTAGGTGCATCTTTAAAAGAATCTTGTGCTAACAATTTGCAATTTCAACAGGATATGTAGCAATTACAACAAAATATACAGCAACAGTTGCAACAATTCTAATAGGAGACAAAAGCAAGCCAATAGAGCATGGAACACCAAATGGGTCAGATGGTAGTAAGGATCAATCGCCTAGAATCGCAACATAAAGGAAAATTGCCATTATAACTTAAGGTGAACTCGAAGAATGTCAGTGCCATAACCCTAAAGGGCGGAAAGGAGATTGAGAGTCCCAAAAGAACCCCATCAAAGATTGCTACTGAGGAAGAGCTTGAGAAGGAATTGGAAAAGGAAGAAAATTTGTCATCAAGTATGAAGGTAAATTTCAAAAGTCCTAAATTATTAAAAGTAACCCTCCACCTTTTTTGAGCAGATTGACAAGGCCAAGCAAGAAGGACAAGGACAAAGAGATATTGGAAACTTTTCGAAAGATAGAAGTCAATATACCTTTGCTCGAAGCAATCAAGCAAGTACCAAGGTATGCCAAAATCCTCAAAGAACTATGTACACATAAGAGGACACTGAGAGGTGATGATGAGAGAGTATGTATCGGCAGTATTCAGAAAGAAGATGCCTCCAAAATGTCGAGATCTAGGTATGTTCACCATTCCTTGCAAAATTGGCAATACTGTGATCATTAAAGCTATGTTGGATTTGGGTGCTTCTATTAATGTGATGCCTCATTTGATTTATGCTTCTTTGAATTAGGTTCCTTTGAAAAAAACGAGTGTAATCATATAACTGGTTAACTGCATTAATGCTTATCCTGATGGTATGGTTGACGATTTTTGGTGCAGGTGAATATGTTAGTGTTTCATGTAGATTTTTATGTTGTGGATATGAATGATAACACCTCATGTAATCTGATACCTATCTTATTGGAGAGATCATTTTTTAATACCAGTCAAACTAAGATAGATGTTCGTAAGGGCACCCTCACAAGGGAATTTGATGGGGAAGTGATTCATTTCAATATTTTGATGTCATGAAACATCCTCCTAATGATCATTATGTTTTTCTGTTGATGTGATTGATCCTTTAGTGTAGGAAATGTTTAAATTAAGTTGCAAGGATCATTTAAAAATGGTTTAACCGAGGATATGGAAGTATAAGCCAACACTAATGTTGAGATGGGAGAAGAGCTTGTGGAAATGACAGCCACCTTAGACTCATTGGAAAGCTCTCCAAAAAGGTATCATTTAGCTTCTATACAATTACCTGAAGCTCACCAGAAGTTGTTACCTTTTGATGTGCAGGCATAGAATTGGAATTGAAGCCACTCCCTACATGTCTGAAGTATGCTTATTTGGGAGATAAATAAACTCTCCCGGTTATCATTTTGGCGAAGTTGACTTCAAATCAAGAGGAAAGGCTAGTTCAAATGCTGAGAGAGCATAAGAAGGCCATTAGGTGGACTATCGCAGATATCCAAGAGATAAGCCCTTCCATATGTATGCACTGCATTTTGTTGGAGGAGGATGCAAAATCTACAAGGCAAGCTCAGCGTAGGCTAAATCCTCCAATGATGGAAATTGTGAAGAAGGAGGTGTTGAAGCTTCTCGATACTGGGGTTATCTACCTGATTTCTGACAGTAAGTGGGTAAGTCCTATCCAGGTGGTTCCAAAAAAATTTAGAATCACCGTTGTGACAAACTAGGAAGGTGTGTTGATTCACACCCAAGTGCAAACTGGGTGACAATTATGTATTGATTATAGAAAGTTAAATTCTGTTACTCATAAAGACCACTTCCCCTTCCTTTTATTGATCATATGCTTGAGAGATTGGCTAGTTATAACTATTATTGCTTTTAAAATGACTTTTTATGTTATCTTTAGATCCCGATCATACTGGAAGATCAAAAGAAGGCCATATTTACATGTCCATTCAGTATGTTTGCCTATCGAAGGATGTCATTCGGATTATGTAACGCACCTGCCACGTTCCAAAAGTGTATGGTAAGCATTTTTTCGAATACATTGAGAAGATTATCGAGGTATTCATGGATGATTTTAGTGTGTACGGATCTTATTTTAATAAATGTCTTCAAAATCTTGCCATTATCCTGGAATGATATATAGAAACTAACCTTATGTTGAACTAAAAACAATGTCATTTTATAGTGGATCAAGGCATAGTTTTAGGTCATACTTTGTGGTTGTCTAGATTTAGTCATTTTGGGGTTTGCATCATTTTATATATTCATTTTATCAATTCAATGATGGCCCCATCTTTCATATTTTTAATTTATCTTTTATTTTAAGGTTCAAAAAGGTTGAAAAATACCAAAAGGTCTTTAGTTGTCTCTCTTCTTATTCCTATGGCTAAGTTAACTTTTCATTTTTATTTTATAATTAATTTACAACCTTTATCCTTTCTCTCTTTTTTAATTAATTAATTATTTAAGTAAAATCTCTTATAAGCTTCCTTATAAGTTTTTTTTTCACTAAGTAAACTAACTATAAATGTATCTCAAATGTTAAAAATAGGTTGATTTCTCTTTATTTATTTACAATTCTAGACAAAAAGTCGTTCCAAATCCAGTTAAACCCAAATTAAAGTAAATAAAAGTAAAATCCAATTAAAAAATTAGTAACTAAATATAAATAATTATGAAAATATTCATAATTAAAATTTAAAAATTGGAAAAGATAAATAGAAAATAAAAATGAAAATAATATAAATGGAATATTAGAAAATGGAATAGTTATTATTAAAATAATTTTAATGCAAACTACTCTAAAGAAAAATAATATAATCATAGTTACAAAGTTCATCTTATTCATCTTATCAACACGTGTAAGTTTTATATATTTATTCATTATATAATCCCAAATTTTCTTCATTAATTAAAATTTGTATCTATAATTAATTAAATTGATCACTTCAATTATAATCTTTTTCTTTCATTCATATAACCACATTCTAATTCATTAATTAATTTAGTTTCATTTTATTTATTTTATTATTATATGTAAGTTTGTATATATTCATTTATTATAAAATATAAAATATTCTTATTTTATTAATCAATTGAAGTTTTTAACTATAATTAATTGAATTGATCACTTTAATTTTAATTTTTTCATTGCCTATAATTTTATCATCAATTATTAATTAGAAAAATAAAGACCTAGCTTTTTTCTTCTTTCTTCTTTCTCTCCTCTCTCCACCGAACTCTCTCCTTTCTTCTCTCTTTTCTTTGGTTCTTCCCTCCCAATTTTCATTCATGCTCCTTCCTTAAAAGCCAACCCACATGTCTTATTACAATTTTGCCATTAATGAGTGAGCAATGACCACTTTACCCTTATATATAAGCCTTGTAACTTAAATGGTTTAGTGATCTTCCCAAAAGCCCTCATTCATACATACTCTTACCAATTAATTCAACTAAACCATACTTTAAAAATACAACCAGCATTAACATGATAATTAACGTCAAATAAAGTAATTAATCTAGCAAAACCTCAAAATTATTCAAATCATGCTTAACTCCTTCCAGAAATCAAGACCTTTTTCTAATCATGTAATTGAAGGAATTTGGTAGCACTTCCTTCTAGAAAAATGTTTCACATTGTCTTAATTTTCTAATGACATCAAAATCATTCAATTTCGTTCCATAGTCTAAAAGTTATATACCAAACATTTTTAGACTGTTCTTATACTGAAATAATATTTTGTGCTCAACTTCTATCTGAAAATTGATACTCTTAGAGACTGAATTAAAACTTGAATTCATCAGACAATTTGTAGCCTTATTTCTCTAGTTTAATCCAAATTAAGAATCATCTCAATTGGATAACTAGAGAAAAATTTATGGCTAAAACACTAAAGCATGCTCAGTGAACATGTTTTAATTACATTTTCCAGCTTTTAACTTCCAACATTTCACATATAATCCATCTTGTATCTAAACCATCTTTTTCATTTCATTTCAAATTCAATAATTCTCCTTTCTTTACACATGAATAATTGCTAATAATTTTCCATTTAACAGTTTTAGCTTCCACGAAAGGTTCGGGGCCCAACAGAAAACGTCTTGAAGTTCAATGCAATTGAAGCTATGTAATTTTACCAACAGGTTATTTTTTTAACTTACTACAAATAGATTTACATTTCATAACAACAATTATGATATGTTTATCATAAGACTAATGTTCTACGTTTTTACCTTCCCATAACAAGAGTATCGAACTTCCTCTGGAAAAGGTACACGCAAAATTGAAAACCAAGACATTTCTTCTTCATATAAAACCTACTTACATCCACTCACCGGATGAAAGACAACAGTTCACTATTATCTATTACCGTGAAAAAGATGATGGTGAATTACAAAAGGGTTCAACTTCAATTAGAAAAGAAGGTGACGTTTCAACTGACGATCGAAATAACAATGCTGACATTACACCTACATCTATTTCAAGTATTCATCATTATTTATTTAATCAATTTTTTGCATTTTTATCTTTATCAAACTACGTGAGCTTCTTTTTTGTGAATTATATTATCATTTGTTATTTATTTACTCAGCAGTTTTATCCAAAAAATAATATTTGATTGTATACTCTGTCGCTAATATTTTGATTCTTTAAAATAATATTCAATTGTAGAAGATATTGTTGTTTCTTCTTCAAGAGTAAGACAATGCCTTCACAAAAGATTCAGCAACACTGAACCCACACCAGCCTTCACACCAGCCTCAAATGCAAATGTTGATGGCCAAATTATCATAAACTTTTTTCATAGTTTGTCAAACAATGTAAGCTTGTAACTTTTCTAATTTTTGTGCTTTAACTTCCTCTTTTCTTGAACTTCAAAATTATGTAAACCTGTATGGTGGTTTTTTGTTGTTAATTGACAACCATCACTAACATTTTGTGACTTGGTTCATAACTGTGACTTTGTTACGCCATTCGACAATTCTTTTTATTAAACTCATCCACATTCATAAAATAATTACTTCTAAATTCATACAAATTCCAACAAATCAAAAGAAACCATTTTCTTTATTTGTTTATTTGCTTTATTTTGACATGCCTTGTTTTCTCTTCCATTTTAATTCCCATCACATGCATTATTAATTGCTAATTATTATTAAGTATCATATATTAATATTAAGTATGTATATAGCTTTTCACGATTGGCACTAATAAGTCATTTGATTATTTAAATTAATTATCTAAGTTAATTGTTATTATTATTAGTTATTAATTAACTCTAAATTATGTTTTTATATTATTATTCAATTACTAATTTAGTTTTAATTGTGTCATTTTTAATTAATATTAATTATTAATTGGTTGTTAATTATGTCATTATATATTTTTATAATAGACTCCTCCATTTTCTTCCAATAACTTGTAAATATATATAAAAACTCACGTCTGTGGGCTTAGGAGTCACGCTTGTGACTATTAAGTCACAGGCGTGAGTTTTTATATATATTTAAAAGTTCAAGTCACAACCGTGCTTGTTATTTTGGTTTTTTCTTACCACTTTTTCACATCATGAACGATTATTGTTAATTAATAAATAGGCATGTTCATATTAATCCTTTGATATTATTATTTAATTATTAGTTTAGTTATAATTGTGTTATTATTAATTGCTTGTTAATTATGTCATTAGAAATTTTTATTAGTATTAACTATATATACTACTATTGATAAAACATTTTGGTAATACATTTTAAAGGTGAAAATGTAACTATGTTTTTAACGGTCCTCTTGATGTTATGTACTATTTAATTATCTAATGTAAATACTTGATGGACACATTATCGTATTAGAATTTACAATTTTTAACTGATTTTCTTTTCTAAGTATCTATCGACTCAGCAATTCAACTTATTTCTAAAAGTCACTAAACGCAAGAGTTATAAAGCGAATATGATTTATCCATTTGTTTTTATTACTGTATCAACTTTATATTATTATGACCCTACAATATTATTCTATATTTGAATCAGTCTCACCTTTTTTCCTATATCGTTGATGCATCAAACTTACATAATTTAATAAGATCAAATTAACCATAACACCAACTATTTTTATTTTATCTTTTGCTAAACTACATCAAAACTATCAATTAAACATAAACATTGTTGCAAAACCTTGACCACACAAACATCAAATACTACATAAACATCAAAATCTACAATCATCTAACAAACTACAACTTTTTAAGAAGTAAAAATTTCCACTTACAAATTAAACATTTCCACAAAAACAAAACAATAAATTCGAAATCGCATATCCATACACATAACACTTATATTAATTATCAGAACTCTTTTTTCTTCACCGACCCTCTTTGATTTTCCTGTCTTCTTCCTTTCTCTGCATCTCCTCTCTGTCTCCAAACGTGATGAAATGAGTGAAGATTAATGGCCCTTCATCCCTCATTCACAAAATAATGTCATTAACATTCATACAAATTTCAACATATAAAACGAAGTCAAATTAAATAAAATTAACCACAACAATACCTCAATATTAAACTACAATTGTAGTCAACCAAAACCAAAAATGCTAAACCATGAAAAAACAAACACCAAAAAACAAATTAATAATGACAATAAGTTAATTTCTCATTTAATAATTAAAGATGTCAAAGATCAATTCAATAAACACAACCTAAGATTTTAAAACTCATAATAATTTGTGAACAAACTATTCTTTGCATGCAAACCATAATTAACAAGTACGTCAAATAAAAGACCGTTAACAAATGTGATAGATACTCACTCCACTTTCCATTCTCTCAAGCATTGAAAGGTCATAAATATTCGTTCATTATTCATTTCATGTAAAGCATTAACCATAAGCTTGCTTACTAATCCCATCTTCACTACTAAATATCTATCACAAACATTAATTCGAAGGTTTTTATTTTGGTTATAATGGGACCAAGCTAAAGGTAGGGAAAAAGATAAAACCAAGCTTTAAACCATAGGACTAATTGAGCATTTAAAATGATACAAACCAATTAAATATAAAACATACAATTTTTTCTTTTCAGTTACAAACTTAACTTTACCAATCTCCCTTACTTTTCCCTTCTCCCCTTTCTTTTCATTTTGTTTTTTTCTTCCTTTTTTCTTTTTTCATTTCATTTTCTGCTTCTTTTTCTTTTTTTCCTTTCTCTTTTTTTTACTTCATATGATTTTCTTTTTTTTCAATATACAACAACATAAATTCAAAAAGGAAAAAAAGGTAAACAACAAATGCAAATTATTACAATCCAACCCATCCTTAACTTATAACCTAACTATATGCTATATTTCTCCCAAAAGTATTCTCTGCAATCAATTATACCTTTTAAATGTTCAACTTTCCCTTACGACTAATGTAATCAAAAGAGATAAACAATCAAGGCCAAGGCTCATATTTTAGGTTTTAACTAAAAAAAGGTTTCATCTAAGCTCAAGGGGGCTCATTAAAGACAATATCATGGTGGCTTTTTAAGCTGTCAAGATAAATCCTAAATGCCTTCATCACTTCAATGTTTGCATAAGATTATGTAATCTCGATTAGTATTTGCAAGCAAGTTCTAGATTTGCTTAACCATGAAAGAATACTCTCAGCAATAAACACTTTTAACTGGTATTAAATATCTCAAAAAAGCTCAAATTCTTACCAAACAAAGGTCGGATTCATCTATCACAACAAGTTAATATCCTTTCAATTGAAATCCAAGACAATCAGTTTATGCATGCAAGTATATTAATTCACTTATATTACGCATTTATAATCTCTGTCGAGTTCATTTAATAACCAAACATCTCTAACTTTTAAATAAGAAAACAAACTAGTAATGTACAAATATACACTGTCAACATCATAAGAAATTAATTAAAGGATCTAAGATGCAAATAACATTAATCAAGACAAACAATAAAAATAAACTAATTTAATAACAAACAATCAAAATAATAAAAAGAAAAAGATAGAAATACAATACTAAAATGAAGGTGGACGTTGTCTCAAACGAGGATATAAATTCGCTAGGAAATTCCTCATCTCCATTATGCTAGCCTCAATCTTGTCAAATATATCATTCATTTGCTGTTCAAATACAATTAGTTGATTAAGCAATGATTGATATTCAACAGAATTAGGTGAAATGTTCCAATGCATAGCTTCTGGTGAGAAAACATCGTCCCCTTGTGTACCTTCACCTACTTCAACGTGACTATGCTTACCACTTGAAGCTTCTACTGTGTCGTCAATAACAAGAACATAACGATCACCTTGTCGTCTAACAATCTTCATAGACACCAATGACTGCAAGTCTAAACTAAAGTTCCCTGAAACTAACTGCATAACTATTCTCACAGTTAGTAAACTAAGATGCTCTGCAATTTGGATGGCAAATTCTCCAACTACTATCTTGTCAGCTCTAGATTTACCCACATCCATTGGATGTATACTTAACCACATACCAGCATTAAAATATTTAACATGCACCATACATCATAACACAAACAATTCTGCTTTAGAGACTGCACCTTAGCCATCTCCTCAACCAAATATCGTATAAGTTAAAAATCTATGAAGATAATGAAGGATGGGGTCCACTAAAGCAGATGATTTAGACCTACTTGGAGAAAAAATGTTTCTTGAATTAGTAAATTCATTCCAAAATTCTATAGGCTTAAATTCATCATGGTATCCATATGAATCACTATGTGAAAATCCAAATATACTATTTAGTACATCTAAAGTAATGGCATGCGGCATATTCATCAATATAAATGTCATACTAATCACGATGCCATCTTCATTCAACATCAATTGTAAAGTAGTCAAAAATTCTAAAGTTAATTCAATGTATGAATTTTTTAAAATTCAGCAAATCCATCTCATCCTATGCTATGAAACAATTCATTCACTCGGTCTGCTATTCCTAATTTAATAATAGCTCCATGATCAATAAATTTGTTTGAAATAATTAGACGATTCTTTAAAGTTGCATACTTTAACTGGCTCTCACAACTGTCAAATTGAAGACAAGGATTACCTAAAATAGGCATATTATCTGGTTGAGAAGATGAAGATGTCGACAATCTCACATGAGGCATAACCTTAGTAGCAATCAAGAATGAAAAAAATTGGTAAATCTTAGACCTAACGAAACAGTTTATTACTTGATTAGGTTTGGAATAGTAAAAAAATGGCAAACATGAAATCCTACAGTAATATGAGTCCAAAATGGTCATACGAAGAACGAACATTGGGATTGTTTTCTAACAAACACATGGCACAATTCTGGTGGTATAGACAAAATCTCACTTGAGAAATCCATTTATGTTAAATTATTTATGTTTAAGAATATACACAAGTTCTATATTCCTTTGAACTTTCTGATAGGCCATATTTAAGTATCAACAAAAGTTAGCCCCACCCACATGATAATGTATACCTAATCACCTATTTGAGGCCTATAAAATGGAGTTATATTTTACATGTGATAAAAAATCTAACCCAAGATGGATAAAGCAACATTTTTTAAACTTAACTAATTATAAAAATTAATTTAAATAAATAAATTCAAATTTATAATTTCAATTTCAATTTCGGCTTAAATATACAGGCTTTAATAAATAATTATAAAGTAAAGGATTAAAACGAAGATGAAAATTAAATAAAAAAATTAACTCCCCCTCTTATACCCAGATTATACCTTATCTAATTGAATATGTTATACGAAGATGACAATTAAAGAAAAAAATTAACTCCCCCTCATATACCCAGATTATACCTTATCTAATTGAATATGTTATACTAACATGACAACAACAATTAACTTTGTCTCTCTACAAATGCAACAAACAAACTATAAAATGAAAAAAATTAGTTTTAAGAAAAGTTAGCAGGTATCTCACCGACAGCTAGTGGTAAACGATGTGTTGGAGCAGATGTTGGGGAAATTTACGCCACAAAAGAAAGCGATGGCAGATGAGAGAAAGTTGTAGGAATCACCGAAGAACAAATTTAATATCGAAGAAGAGGCTGCAACGTGTGATATTTGCTTCTGCGGCTCAATTGGATTAGGTTAGGTTCATGGATTTCAATATAAATCACGTGTGTGACTTAATAATTCACACCAGTGACTTTTTTTTATTTTAATTAATAATTGATTTAATAATTAATAATAACTCACACCAATATTTTAAAATTTCTTTCACTCACACACCCGTGACTTTACTCTTTCGAAAATTTCATTTTATTTTTTATTCTTAATTTTTACGAACTAATTTTATTAATTCATTTTAAATATTCTAACTCTTGTATTTTAACTTATTTTCTCCTGAATAATTTTATCCACACACATAAATTTTAACCTTTTTAATTCCTTCCCTACTATACATTTCCAAATTTTGTTATTTTGTTATTTTTTAATTTTAACTTACTTATTTTATTAATTCATTCTAAATGTTTGAACTTTCATACTTTTACCTCTTTCACAAAATTTTATCCCCAATCACCCAATTCTCTTTTTGTAACACCCGGTATCTAATTTACCTGATACACCGAAAAAATTGGTATTTGAGACTAATGTGATTAAAACAAGGACGACAAATAATAATTTTTGGTGACATTAAATTAATGATGTTGACACTTTTTCAGTTGTCATAGGAAATTATATGAACGGATTTTTAAAGAACCAGTACAAGAGGTGCATTTTGTAAATAAATGAATGACCCTCTGATCATAGTTACACCTTTAGGGGAAACTGTTGAAGTGAAATATGTTTACCCCTCATGTGCAGTGGAAATAGAGGGCAGAAAATTTATGGCAAATTTGATTGAGTTGGTAGTATTAGAATTTGATATTCTCTTGGGTATGGACTGGCTATCAAATCACCATGCTACAATGGATTGTTATGCTAAAAGAATTATACTTAGGCCCGATTTAGAAACAGAAGTGTTATATCAGGGTGATCGAATTGGGTTTCCTGTTAACAAAATATCAGCTATGCAGGCCGAAAAACTTTTAAGAAAGGGATGTCAGGGGTATGTAGCTCATGTTAGGGATACCAAAAGTGAGATCAATGAGTTACAGCAGATCCCTATAGTAAGGGATTTTTCAGATATGTTTCTAGAAGATTTACCTAGATTACCACTAGAAAGAGAAATCGAGTTTAATATAAAATTCCTTCCTGGTACAAACCATATCTTCTTAGCTCCTGGAATATACCAATATGTCATCAATGAAAACCACAACAAATATATCAAAATACGGCTTGAAGATTCTATTCATCAAGTCCATAAAGGCCGCTGGTGCATTTGTTAAACCAAAAGGAAGCACCAGGAACTCATAGTGTCTGTATCTGGTTCTAAAGGCAGTTTTCGGCACGTCCTCTTTTCGGATCCTCAACTGATGATACCCGAATTTGAGATCAATCTTAGAGAAATGGCTTGCTCCCTATAATTGATCAAACAGATCATCAATTCGAGGAATAGGGTATTTATTCCTAATAGTTACTTTATTCAACTGCCTATAATTTATGCATAACCGCATGGATCCATCTTTCTTTTTAACAAATAACACTGGTGCACCCTACGGTGAACTACTGGGTTTAATAAACCCCTTATCTAGCAAATCCTATAACTGCGCTTTTAACTCTTTCTTGTTAGCCATGATTGATGATCTCACAGGATACCTAGCTGATGGAGTATATTATTGATGCAGCTCTACAAGTTCACGGGTCTCAAGTAGTATAGTATAATATCGTGCCACAGGGAGTAATTGTGTAAGTACTAGGCTTGGATCACTCAATTAATTGGACTAAGCAGTTGTGTAGGATTGGGAATTAAATTCAAAAATTTAACTATCAAAAATAACAAAATCAAAGCTAAAGCAAATTGTGAATATTTCTAGGGTTAATTCGAATGGAATGTGGTAAGCTTCAAGGATGGTTCTACTTTTAGCATTTTTTTAGACTTTACCTAGATCAATTTATTAGGCGAATTTTGGTTGATAGAGGGTTGAGCCTAGAGTTTCTTATATTCTTTTTCAAGGTATCAAAGGAGTATTACGCAATAACCTAGTCTACTATCGTAGCTTAGCAATCAAGTATAACCCATTAGGTTCTTTGCTAACTTGGTTTTCTCTTATAAATTCAGTTTATGTCTAAATTTGAAATTTATAAGTTCCCTGTTTGGGGTTCTGTTACCACTTTTTGCCTACCGATTCTTCAATTAACAACTAATGTTAAGTAATGGTTGGCCAAACACAATACCAACAAAATTAATCTCAAATCAGAGAAATCAAAACCAAAAATCCATACTTATAAATCAACCGAGATTTAATCCATAAAATTAACTTTCCAACCTTGAAACTTTGAGGAAACTACTCAATCATAATCAGATGAAAGCCACAGAAATTATGCTCAGCAAACAACATTAGGAGAAATTAAATAATTGAATAGAAATTGAATGAGTTTCGGGTCTCCCTCTAATGTTGCCTCTCCTTTTGCATGTGTTGCGCTGCCTCTGATGAGTGTCTGCTGGAGCTCTTGGTCTGCATGGGTGTTTCTTTCACTTGTGTGTGTCAGCCCCTGGAGCTCCCTCTTGGTGATTCAACCTGATCTGCATTGGAGGTCCCCACTGTAGCCTCCTGTTCACGCACCAGCTTCTAACCTTCTTTAACTCTTCAACATTGGAAAGTATTTTTCTGTGGTGTCACATGAATGCTGGAGCCCTCTGTTGGTGTATGCGTTGTGCTTCTCTTGTGGCGGGTCTCCCTTGCTGTGTAGTGCGTTACTGAATGGTGTCTCCCCCTTGCCTGCTATTCTACTATATCCCAGCTAACGTTATTTTCATTTTTTTTCCTTTGTGTCTGGTGGTGTGAATTTTGTTTGGAGCTCCTGGTGGTCACGCACTCCTCTAGCTGTCCCTCTCTGCTTGTTGTGGTGCCTCCATGATGGTGGTTTTACATTATTCTCAAAAACCCAACTACCTTCCTTTGCTTCCCCCTAGCTTCAACGTTTTTTTTTCTTTTACTCAATGGCTGCCAACATAGTCTCTTCTTACTCACCAGTTCACACCTAAAGCTAGCTTCTCTTCAATGTTGATGTTGGTGTCTCCTCCAAAAAATGCGTGATGTTCTTGTTTTTTCTTCCTTTTGTGGGTCGGCGTGTGGTCCCCCTTTCCGTTGTTTTTCCATCTACTGGTAGCGTTGATTTTGTTTGGTGGTGTCCTTTAGTTGCATGCGTGGTGGTCCCCTAACAGATGTAGCTTCTCTCCTTTTCACGCCTAGCCAGATGTGACCCTCCAAAATAACAGTCCCCTAATTAAAATCCTTGTGGTCTGTCACGAGGTCCCTCTTGGAGCTGTCCGTTTGTGTGATTTTTTGTGCTCTCATGCTTGTTCACGCCCCCACCCTAGCCCAACCTCTTGTGATGCTAGATGTAACTTGGTGGTTGTGTTTTTGGCATGGTCCTTCTTGCTTGTTGCGTGCATGGGCATTTTGGACTGTCCTTAATGTTGCATTTTCTCCTTTTGTTTTGCCTTGGACTGGTGTGGTTCTTTACGATTAAAATCAAGTGCATTTCCTACAAATTAAACATGAACAATTATAAATGGAAATTCAGGTGAACTAAGCAATTTGGCAAGTAAAATATAGGTTGAACCTAATGACTGTATGCAAAAATTAAGAAAAAATGTCACTCATTTCAATGAAAAAATGCCTTTAACAATTATCAGACCATGTGCACATGAGTAACATGCCGGTGATGGGTTAGATCCGAGTCCTACCTGGAGAGGGCAGGCCTCTAGGGTAGGGTTAGGCCAACCTTGTCTAGAATCAGAAAAGGAGAGATACGTTGTAGTAACATGCCTCTGTCTCTTCCTAAGAAATTCAGAAAATCAAAACTCAAAAATGAGAAAGTTTAGAATTAGAAATCTTGTAGAACTCTACCGAAGAAAGAGACCAGAATTTAGAAAGAACCCAAAACTCAGAAAAGAACCCAGAAACCATAAAAGAATTCAGAAACTAGATTCATTTTTATAATAGAACAATTCATAATGAAATTTATTATTGATACTCATGTGATTGCCGCGTTTGAAATTTCTACCTGTTCATTCATTGATACCATATATTATTGCTTAGAATGCCACAAACCATTCTTGTGAAGCTAATCTTTTGTTACCTAGCCTCACAAGCATGGTAGTATGTTTATATTTCACTGAGTCGTGTTGTAGACTCACTTCTCACTATTATCATTTCAAGGGATTAGCAAATCGTACGAGAGAGAAACCCAGCCTTTTGAGACTCGCTTGGATAAACAGACAAGTAATGTTTTTGGCATGATGTTAATTGCAAATGCTTATAGCTGCTCCATAGTTTATCATAATCATATGTCATGATACATGTATGGATATGCTATGTTATTGAGAGTGATGTTAGTTGATGATATGAGATGATCATAGATTGGCAGATTATAAGTAGATAACCTATGTTAGGATTGCAAATTGAGATCCTTACTTCCTTCAAAACTATTAAGCAGGTATATGGATTAATCAGATAAACGAATGGGTCATGCCGAATTTTCAGTAGAATATAGAAAAGTTAGGCTTACTACGGGTTTTGGTGGCATTAAGCCTACCCATTCCCTAGTGCCAACACAGTCCAAAAAGGCGGATTGTGTCAATTTTCCCCACAAAATTTTAAATTACATAATATTCATTTATACATTAGTGTTACATAGTATAACATATTTATAAATACTCCTTAATTCTAAATTAAGTGGGCATTATATTTATTTGGATTATAACTGCACATTTGTGCAGTGTCCATTTAATAATTATATTTTAATTATCTTTAATAAAAAAATTTATTCAATTAATTATATTTAAATTAATTAGATTGTAATTAATTATATTTTAATTAATTAATCAATCACTTATCGTTTAGTTAATTAATTAATTCTATTTTAATTAATTATATCTTCTATATGTGTTAAATATGCTATAATTAATTATTCAACTAATTAATAATATTTTAATAATATTTCAAAAAATTATAAAATATATATATATATATTAAGTGAGCATTATATTTATTTAGATTATCAGTGCAACTTTGTGCATTGTTCATCTGCTAGTTCTTTTCTAAAGCACCTGCATGCCTGCAAATAGTATTTCTAAAGTTACGACTATTTTTGGACGCATGTTCGATTCCAAGAGCTAATTAACCGGGTCCAGGTTCTCTGTCTGTTTTATGAAATCTCAACTATTTATTTTGCAGAATCTACATAAATAAATGACTGAAAATTATTGGACACAATAAAACATCGTAATATTATATAGAAGATTTGGATTCTAATTAACCATCTCTGGATGATGCCCACTGAAATTCCCAAAAAAAACCAAAGTGGGGTCCAGACCAATTTTAACCAAAGGGTTTGATACGTAGCTATCACGTCTCACCATCATTGTTAATCATAGCATGCTCAATCCCCTTGGCCCAATTGTACGAACCGGCTTGGACCAATTTGGGCGAATTTCAGAAATTAAAGATGGTTTGATTTGCTTTTTAAGGATGGTTCAAATATTTGGAGGGATTTTATTAAAAAAATTAAATAAACATTAAGGCCTTTAATTGGAATTCTATAAAATTTTTCAGGCTGCTGAAGTCTTATAATTTATTAAGCAATCGCTTAAATTAAATTATACAATAATTTATAATTCATATATTTCATTATAACAGTTTATTAATAGGAAATCTAATTCATCAATGCTACAAGTTTATGATAAGAATAGCGTTCAAAGTAAATTTCCCCCTTCTTTTTCTCTTAAAAAAGTTATGCGTACAAGCATTCGGAAGTGGGAACAAGTTGAAACGTTAATGATTCGTGATTTTTTAAAAATCTTTTCCATAATCATTTGAGTTTGACCACACTCCACAGAAATCATGGAAAGAAGAAATCAAGGTTCCAGCGGCCTTCCCTTCTTCCTCCTTTTTTCTCGTCCTTTCCTTTGCATAATTGACAAAATTCTGACAGTGGATCATGAACACTAATCCTGTAAAGCCAAATTAATCTTGACATGACATTTCATAACTACATTTTTCTAAGCTTTGACAAATCCTCAATTATTAATATTATTCAAATGAAAATTTTGTTATAAAACATTGTTCACCTTAATTATACAATGGTTGTGATATTCAACTCCTTTTCGGATACGAATGTACAATGAAATCCATCAATAATCGTAAGTATACTATTTATAGTTGGTAAGTCTGTAATTTATAGTTTAAAACATGAAAAAACTCGTCTATTTGTAATATGAATTAAGGTAAATTCCTATAAGCAACATAAGCCTTCTGGTATTTTAACCACTAATGTATGCAACTTTAAGCTAATGCTTAGGTGAACTTGGAAGGGGCTCTGTGTTGTATTCAATTAAGTGTTCACAGCCGTTATATTTTTTGTGGCACACAAACCTATAACACGAAATTATCCTTTATAACTTTTTTTTTTCATCAATGGAATTAATGGACTAATATCTTTAAAATTAGTTTACTGCTTTTGAGCTTGCAGTGGACGCAGGGCAATTTCCCTGCTGGCAATGTAACATCTTGACACCTAGAATTGGCCAAATCCTGAGCTGAAACGTATCTCAGCGCAATGACCCTTTTGATAAAGCCTAAGGGATATACCCTGACGTTTCTCGATGAAGATTTGAGAGCTCATTTATTTGCTGCCAAATGACTCCTATATTTAAATACTATTTCCCTTTCTTAGAAGGAAGAGTACTGTGCCTCATGTCGTTGTTGGGAGTAGAATGCATCTCCAAACAAAGCTTCGAGTTTATTTCACTTTTATAAAGTAGAAAGTCTGATGTAAACGTAAACCATACTTGTTAGATCTGGACTTGCAGCTTTAATTGCTAGAATCTAAAATCCTAGAGCGAGGAATCGGTGCTACGTGTCGTTTTTGAATACAGTCAGATGATGAGAACTATTCTGTATTCACACTTTTCTTTGGTCTACATCTGAAATTTTCATTACGCTCTCAAGCCATAACTTTCATAGTTTTGAGTGCTTATTAGCCCGGTTTCTGAGAGTGGATCATGAACACTTATCCTGTAAAGTGCAGACTGGTTAGCGTCCTATGTCAAGCAATTTGACTTTGGTACCACTTATTTTGAAATTATACTCATTGAGTGTCATATATTTTTTTTGAAGAATCAGTCGAGACTTTGTTTCCGTCTCTCTATTTGCTGTATTCTTCCCTTAAAAAAAATCCTTACTTTTGTGAGAGTCTAGTATATATCAGTACCATATCTTGTTAGATGAACTTAACTATTACCATAAATAGCAACTAGTTTTGGTTTCTTGTGGATATCCGTGCAAGCCAACCCCGTATTTTGGCCTCAGAATAAAGTTTCAGGCATCAAAGAAAGGAAAGGTAGCCCATAGAAGAAATCTTTATACGATGAGAAATGGTATCCGTTGTTGCATGAGGGATGGTGCTAAAGAACAGAAGATCAGTCTCCAATGGACCAACTTCAATACTGCTCTCTATATATTTTTTCTATCTCTGCTTATAATAGAGCAAAATAGAAGGCCAGCAAGAACTAGGATTCTCTATACATCGTATCTGTTGCAATCTTCCATTGCCTCCAATGCTTCCTTACCCATTCCTTTGCCTCTCTCTTCTATTATTGTCACCATTTATCCATGAATCAAAGATAAGATTAATGGAGGAAGACCCTCTTTTTAAAAATTTATATATCTCAAACTTCAAGAGAGTAGTTGGCGTGGTGCATGTATTTTTCTATAAGCTATCGCGTACTACTATACCATAGAAACTTTAAATGCATGAAAGTTACTAATATCACGTAATTAGAAGAGGGGGACCTTATCAACTAGTGGTACTGATTGTATTCTTATTGCAGAATCTGCAAACTTCATTTCCTCCATCATAAACAACTAAACAAAAGAAATTCATATTGGTCAAGAACTTCATCGACGTACGTTGTTAGTTTGCTACCTTTCTAAGCATGGGAGAGGAACTAAGAAAGCCGGAGGAAGAATGCCATTGGACCACATATGCAAGCCAAAAAATATCCATAACAAGACAAAACTGCTTGCTACACACTAGCCTTTCAAGCTTAGATAAAGAAGAAAAATAAGAATTGTAGCTATACTAATGTTATTCAGTATCCTCAAGATTCTCTAAAACTGATTACAAGCCAGAATTCCGAGATCATTATTTGTATTTGCTGTAATCATGCATCTTTTACAATTATCACCTTAACTCAGTCATTCACAGTCAGTTATTTAAAACCTATAAGAACTTCCACCCACATTTTTCTATATAAAACCTAGAAACATATCTGAAAGTGATTCTTTAGATGAATAATGATAGCATTCATGAAGGGTGAATTCTAATGTAAGAAGTTCTCATGCACAACTTGTGTTTTGGTATAATTTTTTGATGAACAGTTGTGTTACGTACTAAAAATGTTGCTTGCAAAAGTAGCCTAAACAGGCCAGCCTCTATTTCTAAATGGAGAAAATAACAAATTAAACCTCACTTGCAGAATAGTCTTCTCCAAAATCTTAATCAAGATATTAACCATTGGGTAGATACTTGCAACCATTAATTGGAAGGGTTAACACTTAAGATCTCAAAATTATCGTACCCTAAAGAATAGTAGAAGCAACTTGATTGAGGGGAAAAAGGAGATTAAGAGCAAAAGTAGTTTTCAGTGTTGATAAAGACCGGAAAAAGAGTGACGGAAGAAATGAGATGGAGAACCATGTGCCTTTAGTTGTGGTATAAGGTCATGTGTAAGTGTGTGTATGCAAGGAGAGTGTGGGGCTAGAGAGGCGAAGAGGTGGAGGTAGTCATGGGGTTCGTAGAGAGAGAAATATAGGGATGGCCCCAGGAGGTGATAATGGAGGTAGCCCTCATCCTCTCTGGACTTGCTCCCACCAAGTTACTTTCTAGTGTGTATATCCTGTAACATTCTAACTTTAAGTTGCTTCAACCTTCACAGTGCTTAAAGACAGGACCCCAGTCATGCTTTGATTAGGACAGTGCATGCCTTACTGAACCCCCCAAGAAAGATAGAGAAAATAGATTTTGAGCAGTCATGCTGCTTAAATCATCATATGATCAGGTCTTGACCATGCAAAATATATGATTGCAACTTAGTTAGGGGTGGTTTAAATGATCGGGGGTGGTATTTTCAAAATATTCAAATACTAATTTCTAAATTAAGTCATTTAAAACATTTTAAGAATCTAAGTGTTTGAATTTTATAAATCTTAAAAAATCAAAATTCTAAGGTTATGTTTAGTTCGACGTAAAGTTTTTACTGGAATAGAATGAAATAGAATAGAACAGAATAATTTATAATGGAACGGAACGTAAATGAGTGTAACATTAGAAAATTGTTGTTTGAAAAGATAAAAGGATTTATAATGTAAAATAATAAAATGCTATTTGGATGAAAAATTTATAATGTAATATAGTGTAAAGTTGTTTATCATTCTACATTCTATTCTAAACTCTTCAAATCAAAGATTTTTTATTTTTACTGTTTAAGATGGAATGAGATATAATATGAAACTTTCATCTTTCGTTATAAAACCTCTAATATTAAATATCATTATATAATATTATAAAACCCTCAACAAAATACAACCTAAATGATTTTTCGGAGAAGTGTGGTCGCCTGTATTAAATCTTTAACCATTTGCCTGATGAAGATTTATCTTTACTTACTAAAAAAAACAAAAATAAAAAAAGATTTATGTTTCGAGTCTTTTTATACAAACAATAATCACATGAGTTCAATTTCATTTGGTTCATCGGCTAAAAGCCTGGGATGACACATCAAATCTTCAATTCCGTTAGATTGTTAATAAAACATGATAGGTACAGTATCTCTAAAACCACGCTCAAAATACGATCGCTTTATTAGGTAAAATTAGTGACAACTAACACAACCATAATGCTGTTGTTTGATTCCGATGTAATCTCACATCACCATTCTAACCTAGGACTCGGATGTCCCTTCAACCGACTATTTTCACCATGAGACTAGGGTACATCAATCACTTTCTATTTAGAAATCTTTAATTTGAAATAAGAACAACTTACTATGGAAACATACGTAGAAATTAATGAATCAAAATCTTGACCACTGCGTGTAAACAGAAAATATATCGTTTCCTACGGCAGAAAGTAGGAGTTATTTTGTCTTAAGGAGTTAATTAATTACGGGAGTAACTCCTTTTAAAATTATATTTTCCTGGTATGATAAAAGTTGTGGAATTTTACAAAATTTAAAGATAATAACTAATTCATAATGAAAGCAATTGAAATTTATAAATATTTATTATGTATAATACATGTTTTTAAATGCATTGGATAATTTATTTCATATACAATTGAAAATAATAATTACAATTTCATTAAAATTTAAAAATTTATTATTCTAAAAGTACTTAGTGTCTCCGTTTAAAATTTAATTTAAAGCCTATTAAAAACAAAAAAATAAATTTAACTATGAGTAGAATTATAATATAATTATAAAAAGAAAAATTTTGGAAGCTATTAATTTGAGGACCTCTATAAATACTATGGTTAATATGTATGTGGCTCATCATAACAATTATAATTTGAATTGCAAGGGTAATATTACGATTGTAATTCTAGTAGCGTTTGCAATTAAAAAAAAAAGGTTTTTAAAGCCTTTGTACTCCTATCGTATCGTATGGATAGTTAATATTTTTTTCGTTTTATATAAAAATGTAAATCTAACCACTTCTCAAGATTTGGATTATGGTAGAATCATGAGACATTAAGACTTGAATTGAATAGATACATAAGGTAACAACTTACTACTTTGAGAAGAGAATGACATTTCTCCCTACTGTACTACCCGCACAATTTATCATGGAAGCTTAGGCTAGGCGTTGTCTCTAATCGATTACAACTTCCCAGGCACCAACCAACCAATCACAAGATCAGAAACGCCGTTGATCAAGTGGATTGATCAAATTTACTTAAATTTTGTGCTTGATAAGCTATCATTTGACGATAATGATTTATTCCTCTGAGTTTCTTTATCACAGATTATTTGACTATAACAACATAACATCATCTAACGAGTTATGTAAGTTTTCAGGCGGCAGCGCGCGTATAGATATGCCTCAGTAACAAGGGTCGGGTTTCCCGCCATGCTTCTCGAGATCGAGAAAGAAAACCGTAAATATAGTGAAACCAATATTTTCTTGTTTTCATATATACACACTTTATATATATATATTATATACAAAGTACAAACTGGTCATGTGATAATTATAATTGGTGGATACC
Source organism: Erythroxylum incrassatum (assembly GCA_026546855.1). Taxonomy (NCBI): domain Eukaryota; kingdom Viridiplantae; phylum Streptophyta; class Magnoliopsida; order Malpighiales; family Erythroxylaceae; genus Erythroxylum; species Erythroxylum incrassatum. Next base: position 24,194,991 of record JANVCL010000005.1, read on the forward strand.
AAAAGCACCTATCGACTAAGAGATGACTTTAAAATAAAGCCCAAAATCTTTACGATTTCAAGAGCAATCTTATGTGTCAAAAGTAATAGCTTTCTCTATTCGGACATTGTAAATGCGATAAAACTTCAGAGTTGATTTCAATCATTGTCTCGTAAATATAAAATAAAATTTCGAATGAATAAACCACGGCGAGTTTCCGTTTTGATATAGTTAATCAACCCTTGATTACATAGCGCAGCATACTCAATAAATAAATATTTGTTTTGTTCAAAACTAAAATGAGTTTGCAATTTAATATTTTAATGTTCTGAATTGAAATATGAAATCTTTTTATGTACAACATAAAAAAACGAAAAAAATGCACCATCTCCATTCCAACGAAATACCAAGTCCTCTCAAAATGGATCACTCTCTTTGGCTTTGGCTCTACCAAAGGAAGAAAATCGCTGTTTGGAAGAGGTGTACAAGCAAACAGTAGCGAAGCTACATAAAAGGTTGCCCACCCTCAAACTTTTTTTTTAAAATATATGTATATAAAAATTATTCACTCTAAAAAAATATTGTTATCTATAATAAATTAGATTAAAAATATATGTATATATATATACCTCGCCCCTTAAACAAATTTCACAAACTACAACCAGAGGCGCACACACGTACGCACATAACGGAGGTCATGACGCAATCCCACACTCCCCAAACGTTAAGCCGTTTTGTGATGCTCGGGACACGCTCACGTGGCGGTCATGTCAGTGGACCCCACTGCCCACGGCCTCTGGTTATGAATACCTTCGATTGCTCTCTGTCCGTGTCTCTCATACTAATCTCCGGCCAGTGGTTGTCAGATTCCGACTACCTTTTTCTCTTTCCCCTTATATAAACCCCATTTCACTCTTTCTCTCTTTACCCTTTTTCCCGTACATTTCTTCCTCTAAATCTCTCTGTGTACGTGCGCATGCTATTGTTGTTAGCAATAACACTACTGTTATCCACGTACCCTTTTTGATCCTGCCTACTTTAGCGGCAAATCTTAGTTAGTATTCTTCTCTTTTGATCCTTTAGTCAATTAAGGTTTTTGGTTCTTTTGGCGATTTCTGTTGTGAGCTAGTGGCCAATGAATAGAGCACTGTTACCGGAGATGTTACACTGTACGGATATGACTGTGCTCGAGAGACAAAGGGCTCGCTTGAAATGGCAACAACAGCAGCAGCAGCTTCAACAACAAGCTCCAGGACAGCCGCATCAAGGAGAGAGTTGTTTTGGTGATTTTAGTAGTGTGTTCGGCTTTCAGGGTGAGATGGTGACTCAGTCGACGTTGTCGGTCAAACCTGACCACGATTTGGTGGACAATGGGTGGCCTGATTTGGTGGGGTTTGGGCCTTGTGGGTTTGGGAGTAACGGGTCGGGTTTTGATATGAATTATGCTATTTGTCGGACTTCTAGCTGCCCGCCGGTGGTGGCTGCAGCTGCGACGGCTGACGAAGGCAGAGAGTCTGTTGCATCAGAGAAATTCAGTTCTGTGGTTGGCAGAGAAAGCTTTAAGAAGAGAAAGGTTGATAAGGTGCGTAATAGCTCCAAGGTATGTGTGTTTTCGGAGACTCTGAGTTTGTTTTTAATACTCGTCTCTTGTAAGCTCTGCATACAAGGAAAACGTTCTCACTTTGAAGTTTTTTTTTTCATTCTCTTATGGGTTCTCAGACTTTTAAGTTGTTTATCTACTTTGCTTCCTTGTTTCGCTCTTGAATTCTTTGTAATGATGCGAGTAGACCTGTTTAGCATTTAATTGTTGGACTGTTCCAAAAGTGAGAGAGATAAAAGAAAGAACTTGATGAAATGATGCTACGAAAAATTAGTGTTTTTGTCAAATTATGAGGCATAAGGTCTTGAAGACTAACATATTTTTGCATGCATTTCGTTATAACTACTAGTTGAAGTGTATTTTGGACATGTTTAGGTTGTTGCAGAAGATGAAACACGAAACGGAAGAGTTAAAGGATGTCAAGAGCAGGGAGAATCAAGGACGACGGAGAAAAATAAAAACAAAAATAGCAGCAGTAACAACACTAACAGCAACAATAGCAACAAAAAGAATAGCAACAGCAGTAACAAAGAAAATTCTGCAGAGACTTCAAAGGATAATTCTAAAGTCACTGAGGTTCAAAAGCCAGATTATATCCATGTCCGAGCACGTCGTGGTCAAGCCACTGATAGCCATAGTTTAGCTGAAAGAGTGAGTAGGAAATTCAGTTTTATTGGTCCTCTGTTTTCCGGATTCTCTTTAGCTGCTTGCCCTAACATGTACAATGTGTGGATTTGTGATGCAGGTGAGGAGAGAAAAGATTAGTGAAAGAATGAAGTATCTGCAAGATTTGGTGCCTGGATGCAACAAAATCACTGGAAAAGCAGGCATGCTTGATGAAATCATTAACTACGTTCAGTCTCTTCAACGACAAGTAGAGGTGACTATCTGCGAGATATCTTGTACTAAACCCTCATTAAAAACACTTAACTGCATGGGAATAACCAACTGGGTTTCTTTCATTTTTTATTTGTGCAGTTCTTGTCAATGAAACTAGCTGCTGTAAATCCAAGGCTTGATTTCAACATCGATAACTTGTTTGCCAAAGAGGTACAGAACCGTCTCACCAAGCGGGCATGTGTAATCTTTTGGTGTTTTTGGCATTGGACTGATTTTACATACAAATACAGGCATTTCCTATATGTGCAACCAGTTTTCCAACAATTGGGATGCCATCAGATATGACAAATCCAGCCTATCTTCAATTTAATCCAGTGCAACAACCTATGGTCACCTGCGGATTGGAAACGGGAGTAAATCCTGATATGGGGCTTAGAAGAACCATCAGTGCTGTATCTGTCCCTGAGACATTTCTTGACTCATCTTGCTTCACTGTAATGTTTTATAACACTTAATTGGTTCCCTGCTCTTATGCCTCTGTTTTTTTTTTCTTTTACGAGCTCCTGATATTAAATTCACTTTTCCTTTCAGCAAATCCATCCCTCATCGAATTGGGATGCTGAGCTACAAAATCTCTACAATGTAGCATTTGATCGAGGAAGAATAGCATCATTTCCATCCCAACCATTTACAGGTAAGGCAGAACTAGCATGTCTTGTCAATCTTCACTTTGTTGGTGGGAAATTTCATGAGGCTATAAGGAAAGTGAAATAAAGGAAGCCAAGTAGATTTAAGTACCAGTGATGGAGACCCTGGAGAACCCCACTAATGTCTAATGATTTTACTTTAGAAGAAAATGTCTTTGTGATATATATGGAGAAAGTTGGCTACAGGAAGCTTTCCATCTTTTCTCTCAAATGACCAAAACCAAAGGTTTTTAGTTCCCATCTCCATAATTCCTTGCAATTCCTTTTGGTGAGGAAGGAAGCAACCAAAGATGCTTAGCCTTTTTGACTGTCTAAATAAATGATTGAAATCTATTACCTATTGATAGGACATAGGTGGGGGCCTTAAATAAACATTTGAAAGAGCCTAACTATAAAAGTAATCCTGATGATTAAGATTGCTAATTAAATTAGTTTCTAATCACAAAGTTCCATGAACAACATCATCGGACAAGGCATCTCATTGTCCTGTCCATGTATTCCCCTGCCTGCCATATTGATCACATAATGAAATTACCACTTACTAGTTACTAACAAGGTTACGAGATGCATTCTAAAGAACGATCTTTCAACTTTTGCAGGTTCTCTTGAAGCTAGCAATCTGAAGATGGAGATGTGAATCAGAATATCGCTTTTCAATACGATTTCTTGGACGAGTTCTAATATACTTGTCTCTCTGATCCTGATTCTTTGTCTTCTCTTTAAGTACATAGCGTAAATATTTGTATGTATACTAAGTGACATAGTACGAATAAGATTAATACCTCTTCATCATCAAATCCTTCCATTTCTTGCGTTGCATATATCGCAATCTCACTGTAATGAATTCTTGTCAGACCAAAAAAGAGTTAAGGCGGTGGAAAGAGGGGATCAGAGAATAGGGTCTGAAGACAAGTTTGAGCAGTGGTGGGGCTGTGGAGGTTGTAATGAATGAAAGCCATGTCCCTACTATAAGTAATTATCTATAAATACGTCACCGTTTTATCGACCAACTCATCCTTCTGCAAGCTAAAAGCCAAGGTACCAATCTTGCTAAACAAAGTTTAGATGGTGTAATTGATATGCAATTTGATATCAACGTGTCGGTATAAAAATGGAAGTCGACTTCAGGCAAACGTTACTGTAGTCCAGTGGCACAAGTTGTTTCTCCGTTGGACGAACCTGAGGGACAGGTTCATCTAAGACCAAAAGGACATCACCCTATTGGTGGACCTTGTCAGCCCCCTTTTAGGACAGACTAGTACAGAGTGTGATTGAGACGTTGATAATTAAGCGCTAAACCAAATAGTAAGAGGCAAGAATTCGTTATGATGGTCTTCATGTCTCGGTATATAGCCAATTTGCATAAATGGCTTGGTTTTCTTGGAGCTTCGCTATATTTTCACGGCCGTTAACGTCGGACATATTTTCGCTGAATCAGTAACTTCTACATATTTCAACTGCAGTTTGGCATGTTTCTTCTTTCAGAGCAACTGAGACCCTTCTTCAATTCCAAGTTATCCCGAAAACTTGATATGAAACCCAAAAAATTGCAATATATATCTCAATAATATTGATGACACATCTTCCACCACCTTAGCTGTAGCGGATTTACCAAGTCCATGTATAGCTTCAAGAGAGTTGGTCTAAAAGCTCAATCATTCTAAATAATATAGATAACTACTGACAAAAACGTTATGCAGACACAAAAGGACATCAACTTCTTACTGAATTCAGAAGTAACCAATTTCTGCTGCTTTTTGAATATAATCCCTCGAATTGTTTATATTTTTTAACATATTTGTGTAGTTCATCAGTAGCAGGCTATACAATCTTGGCATCCTGCTACTAGGCTAGGCTAGGTGATCAAAATACTGAATGAAAAGCCTCAACTTTCTCCTATATCCAAATTCATTTATCTACCTCTGAAATTTTCATTATTCTGAAAGGTACATATTTTAATGTTCATGTCCAAGTGAACAAGGACTCTTCATTGCTGGGTTGCAACGATAAACAGGGACCACTAGGCGTTTATTTGTATCTTCACTACATTTTCTTCTACTAGTTATTGGACTTGACAGTAGAATTAGGGGTTCCTTCGTTTTCAAGCCATATAGAGTAGTGAAGTGGGTGGACCTGGCGTCATCAACAGGCAAGATCTTATTGATTCTCTCTGTATTCCATGGATGTTGAAAGATGATTTTGCCTTTTCTCTTTCTTGGGCCCATTTCAGCCAAACCACAACCCTTTTTCTCAAAATTTCTCTCCACCTTTCACATTGTGCAATATCAATTTATGTGCATCTACGAGGGGAAAAGAAAAAACAAAGAGAAAAAAAAGAGCTCTAGTAGAGATCCTCTTTTGTTTGGAGCAACTATGCTTCCAAGTTTGTCTTTTAACCTACATAAAAATCCGTCAAGATAGCCAAACTACTACTCAATACTTCTGCAAGGAAAAGAAAATTTCCTTTATACGTAAAAGCAAGGAAAACGGTAGGATAATCAAATGTATTCCTGTAAAAAAAGGAAGAAAAAACGCAAGTATTGGTTGCGAAAAGAATAATATTTTATGAAGCTACTCTAAAAGGATACATTTTAATTCACCTGTGAAGCCAAGTTAAACGATGAATTCCAGCAGGACTCATGTTTGAAAGGTCCCTAAGGATAAGTGTTAAGAAATATCATTCTAATAATTATTGTATATTTACTTTCCTTCTTCTTGTATATATTTTCCTTCTTAGTTTGTTGAATATCCCGTTGATAGTGGATCACATGTTCTATGGCTTAGATGTAGGAGAATAATAGATAGTCTCTCTGTATAGATGGACTTGTATTCTGTCAATGAAAGATACGAAATACATTTAGCCAACTCTCTGCTTTTCCTAATTCTTTCTTGAGATGGTATCAGAGCAAGGTTTTTAGTCCATGGTAGGAAACAACAAAAATCCAAGCACCACCTCCATCATGGACCCAACAAATCCATAGTATGTTCATCATTCAAATCATCCAAGTCACATGCTTGTTCCCGTCAAATTGAATGGTGCCAATTACCCATCATGGAGCAAGTCGATGATTCACGCTCTCACAGCTAAAAACAAACTTGGCTTCATTGATGGGTCCATTGAACAACCTTCAGCAGTAGAACAACTAACAGAATATGCTTTATGGAATCAATGCAATAGCATGATCTTATCATGGCTCACTCACTCCGTAGAACCTGATCCTACCAAAGTGGTCATTCATGTAAAGACAACCTATCAAGTTTGGGAAGATTTCAAAGATCAATTCTCACAAAAGAATGCACCTGCAATCTACCAAATTCAAAAATCGTTGGCTTCACTCACACAAGGTACCATGACTGTTTCAACTTATTTCACAAAGCTCAAAGGTCTTTGGGTTGAATTAGATACATATCGCGCACTTCCCAATTGCAACCAGATGAAAGCACATAATGAATAGAGGGATGAAGACTGTTTGATGCAGTTTCTTATGGGTCTTAATGACACCTATAATGTTGTTCGTACAAATGTTCTCATGATGTCCCCACTACCTAATGTACGCCAAGCATACTCACTTGTTATTCAAGAGGAAACCCAACGACAATTGACATCGGAGCAGACTGAAAATTTCTCCATTGTAGCTGCTGTTTCAAAACATGGAAATAATTCCTTGTATAAATTCAAAGACAGGTATTATGAGCATTGCAATAGAGAAGGTCACACAGTTGAAAACTGATGCACTCTACTCTAAAGTTTCCTTGCAAATATTGTGATAAAAGAGGCCATATTGAGGATAGATGCAAATTCAAAAATGGCACACGAGTTTCCAACAACAACATAAGAAGCCAAGGTAATCTAAACAACAATTCACAACAACAACAATGTGTAAATTAAGGAAACACAATGAATTCTTTTGCTAATGCAGCAGAATCTTCTCATTCTCAATCCACACATGAAGTTCAATCACAAGACATCAATAATTCTCATGGACTTTCTGTTGATCAACTTCGACAAATTGCTCAAAGCTTGTCTATGATGGCTCAAAATCATATTTCACCCGATAAAAGTGATGTTTACGCAAATGCTACAGGTCTGTCTCTTTTTCAAAATGCTTTAATTAATTCAGTGCTTACTAAGCTTTGGATCTTAGATAGTGGAGCTACTGATCATATCACCTCTGACTCCACACTTTTCACTCAAACAAAATCTTCTTCTATTCCCATTGTCAATCTACCAACAGGGTCATCTGCCTTAATTAAATCCACTGGAACCATACCATTTAACTTAGATATCACCTTAAACAATGTTTTATGTGTTCCTTTTGCTTAAATTTAATGTCTGTCAGCAAACTCACCAGTGACTTAAATTGTTGTGCCATTTTATTCCCTAGCTTTTGCGTTTTATAGGACTTGGCTACGGGGAAGATGATTGACTTGGGTAAACAACATGGAGGTCTCTATTACATGTCTTCGCTACGACAAACACTTGTTTCTTATCAAGTTTCACAACCCCCATATTTATGGCACATGCGTCTCAGACATCCGTCTTCATCCCGCCTTAGATTAATTGCTCCACTATTATCTTCTCATAATATCAATTTTGATAATAAATGTAATGTTTATCCTATGGCTAAGCAGACCAGACTCCCATTTCCTTCAAGTATTATCTCAACAAATGCTCCATTTGATTTACTACATTGTAATATTTGGGGTCCACATAAAGTACCAACTCATTCAGGGGCTCGGTTTTTTCTCACAATCGTGGATGATTTTACAATTCAAGTCTGGAACTCAATCTCTTTTGCAGTCATTTATTACATTTGCTAAAACATAATTTCATGCATTAGTTAAAGCAATCAGAGTAGACAACGAAAAAGAATTCTTGTCCATGAAACATTTCTTCCAATCTCATGGCATTGAATATCAACATACTTGTGTTTCAACTCCCCAATACTAAATGTCGCACGAGTATTACACTTTCAATCTTCTATGCCTCTCATCTTTCGGGGGGAATGTGTATTGACCGCTGTCTATCTTATTAACCGATTGCCATCCCCATTGTTATCTTCAAAGTCACCTTATGAATTATTATACAATCATCCTTGATCACTTGAAAGTCTTTGGTTGTTTGTGTTAAGCAACGGTTGTCCAAGCTAGTCATAAATTTGACGCTCGTGCCAAACGTTGTGTTTTTATGGGGTACCCTATTGGTCAAAAGGGCTACAAACTTTATGACTTAGAAAACAAAATTTTTGTTTGCAAGCCGTGATGTCCAATTTTTTTAGACTATCTTTCCTTTCAATTCAACCATACCAACGCCATCTATAATGCCTTCCAACCTTTCCATTGACATCACAAACAGTTGGGATCCTTCATCGATAAATACTTACCCATCCCAACACTCTTCCTACCAACCTGCATTCATACCTGAACCTAAATCTTCTATAGATTCCCCACCAAATATTGCTGAAGAAAATATCTCTACACAATTTGCTATGCCTTCCGTCGAAAACACCGATAATGTTTCCTTCATTCAAACACCCTCTCCTCCACCTTTATGTCAATCTCTTCAACCAAAGCAACCCCCATCATGGCATAAAGACTATATATTTTCAGCACAAGTCAATCATCCTTCCACGAAGTCACGCACTGTAAACGGTACTAGGTATCCTCTTTCTCATTTTCTCTCATACTCGCATATATCTCTGACCCATTGCACTTTTTTAGCTAACATTACAGGTCATACTGAGCCTCAATCATATGCTCAGGTTGTCCTTGATCCACATTGGCAACAAGCTATGAATGTCGAATTAGAAGCATTGCAGCAAAATGAGACTTGGAGTTTGGTTCCACTTCCTGATGGCCATAAGCTCATTGGCTGCTGATGGTTTACAAAATCAAATACAAATCAGATGGGACAATTGAACGCTACAAGGCTCGCCTTGTTGCGAAAGGATACACGCAAATTGAGGGAATTGATTACCAACAAACCTTCTCTCCTACAGCAAAACTCACTACACTTCGTTGCCTTCTTGCTGTCATTTCTGCTCGCAATTAGTTTGCCTACCAACTAGATGTTCAAAATGCTTTTCTTCACGGAGACTTACAAGAGGAAGTATACATGGAACCTTTACCTGGTCTCCGCCGACAGGGGGAGAATATTGTATGTCAGCTCCACAAATCTCTTTACGGTCTCAAGCAAGCCTCAAGAAATTGGTTCCTTACTTTTTCAACAACAATTCAAAAGGCTAGCTACCAACAATTAAGGGCTGATTATTCTCTTTTCACCAAGGCTAAAGGTACCTCATTTACTGCGATTCTCATTTATGTAGATGACATACTACTCACAGGGAATGATCTTCAAGAAATTGAAAACCTGAAAAAGTTCCTTCTCACACGCTTTCGCATCAAAGATCTTGGAGACTTAAAATATTTTTTGGGCATTGAATTCTCACGTTCAAAGAAAGGAATTTTTATGTCTCAAAGAAAATATGCAGTAGATATTTTAGAAGATTC
>JANVCL010000005.1:24204726-24214818 GCA_026546855.1 Erythroxylum incrassatum
GCTCTTCTCCTCTTTTTCATCCACATCGCCATCACCATGTCTCGCCACTATGACTCCAAGAAGAAGATGAGCAAAAATGGCAACAAAAACAAAAGAAACGACAGCGGTACGAAACGGAATTCATAACATTGCACAAACCCCTGAAGTGAAACTCTCACAAACGCCACGCCCTCCTCCTTCAACTACGTATTAAGTACTTTTGATCTGTATTCTCTCCCATCTCCCAAATCCCCAAAACCGATTAACCTTTATATATACCCAAAACGCAGCATCTCTGTTTTTTTTAAATAGATATTAATTTTGCGTTTCGAAACGCACTTGGGCATCTTCCATTTCCCATTTTTTTGGTGCACTCACTCACCCAAGATGGAAACGAAATGCTCTTCTCCTCTTTTTCATCCACATCGCCATCACCATGTCTCGCCACTATGACTCCAAGAAGAAGATGAGCAAAAACGGCAACAAAAACAAAAGAAACGACAGCGGCCATAGGCAAGACCATGAACAACAGCAGCAAGAAGAAGAGGAAGAGGAAGAGGAAGAGGAAGAAGAATGTTTCTATGAGTCACTCGATCGCATTGCGTCCTCTTCTTGCTCTTGTTCCACCTCCAATTCTGACTCTGACTCTGATCCCGACCCCAACCCCACCACTTGTTCCAATTCCGGGTCTGCTTCTACTACTCAACACCATCATCACGTCTTCAAGTACGATGTTTGGATCTCCGAGCCCGTTTCCGTGTCCGAGCGCCGCCAACGGCTTCTCCGCCAAATGGGTCTCAGCTCTGACCCCTCTCCCTCTCGGGGACGGACGGCTGGCGATGTTGGCTCCGCGTCGTTGCGCCGTTTGACTGGTTCCGGTGGGGTGCACCGAGCTTATTGGAATGAGTGTGGTGATTCATATAGTGATAAGTTCAATTCATGTTCTTCTTCTTCTTCTTCTTCTTCGTTGTTGTCGGCTGTTTATTCCTCTCCAATTCTTTCTCACGATTTAATGGATGTAAATACAGATAAGAGTAACCATAAAAAAACCAGGGCAAATGATGGCAATGCTTGTTTTCATGTCGGTTGCAAAAGAAACAACAGCACTTGTTCTTTCTCTTCTTCGCAGAATGTCACTACTGTTTCGCCGAGTAAGCCCCCGTCTGGTAAATATGGCAAGAGGGTTGATGTGAATCGATCTGATTCCAGCAATTCTAATGGAAACTTTAATCGGAATTGGTCAAGAACCAGTTTAGGGGAGCTGGTTGATGAGTTGGCTTGTAATGGCGTTGAAACAGCCGCGGAAGTCTGTACGATCAAGAATCTTGATAATGGGAAGGAGTTCGTAGTTAATGAGGTAAGGGAAGATGGAATGTGGAATAAGTTGAAGGAAGTGGGAACGGGGAGACAGTTGACAATGGAGGAATTTGAAATGACAGTGGGTCATTCACCGATTGTACAAGAGTTGATGAGGAGGCAAAATGTGGAGGATGGCAATACAGAGAATGTGGATTCTAGTGCTAATGGAGGTAGTGGAGGTGGGGTTTCGAAGTTGAAGAAAAAGGGTGGCTGGTTTAAGAGTATAAAGGGTGTGGCAAGTAGCGTAAAAGGACATAAAGAGAGGAGAAGTAGTGATGAGAAGGATACTGGATCAGAGAAGGGGGGAAGGAGGTCGAGTTCTGCTACTGATGATAGTCAGGACGTATCATTCCATGGGCCAGAGCGAGTTAGGGTAAGGCAGTATGGGAAATCATTTAAAGAATTGAGTGCTGTTTATAAGTGTCAGGAGATACAAGCGCACAATGGCTCCATATGGACTATTAAGTTTAGTTTGGATGGCAAATATTTGGCAAGTGCTGGCGAGGATTGTGTGATTCATATTTGGCAGGTTATGGAGGCCGAGAGGAAAGGAGAGTTGTTAATGGAGAATCATAACCTACTGTTAATGACAAATGGATCACCTGAGCCTACATTGTTATCACCATCTGTTGATGGTCATGTAGAGAAGAAGAGGAGAGGTAGGCCTTCCATAAGTCGAAAATCATTGAGCTTGGACCACTTAGTCGAGCCAGAGACTGTTTTTGCACTCACAGATAAACCTATTTGCTCATTCCATGGACATTTTGATGATGTCCTTGACCTTTCTTGGTCCAAGTCACAGGTTAGTTAGTGCTTATTTGTTTTCTCTTGTATCTTCTAAAGAGTGATCCTCTTACTTTTATACTCAAAGATTCCTATTTCTCTGCCAATTTTTCCTTGGCCTACAAGAATGAAAACCAAAAGATAAATATACATATCTAAAAAGGAAAGCTTCCTTAGCTAGAATTGCATTTAACAGCCGTAATATAACAATTGCTTTATATTTGAGCTGTTTTTCACAATTGACCGAATACCCTGATCAAATGCATAGTCTAGACTGGCTTATAGTTTCCAAAGTTATCATGCGGCAATAGTGAGACAAGTGTAGGATTGGACATTGGAAGGTGGTAAGGGTTTTTCTAGTCCTTTCCAAGTAAAGAGTTTTCGGGGTAGGAGAAAGCAGCATCAATGAGTCTCTGTGATTGTTTAGCAACCATATCTTATGAGTACACATTCAGTGACCTAAAGTGGGAAGGATTTACTGTGTATGAAAACAGAAGGTTTTTGGTATGATCAAGTCCCCTAGATCTGGTTATAGGTCTAGTAAGACTGAAGTCTGGTTGTAGTTCACCAAATTTCTGAGTGTTTCTTCCTTTATGACCTATTTTTATAGTATGATAACTTGGGCTTGTTAGAGAGAACCCAACGATCTCCAAGAGTAAAAGTACCGAAGAACTTTTCTGAAATACACCTTAACTTCTTATTGGTATCTCAAACTATCTTTAAGGTTTACAGATAGAACTGCCAAGAACTAACCCTCCTAAAAGGTAGCAGTTTCATATTTAAATGTACAATAATTGGAACATAATACCTACCCTGCTACACATGGCAGTAACTAATAGTATATCAAATATATAAACTGAAGACAACCATAAATTATTCCTTCTGTTTTTGTTGCCTTCGTTGGTAAACTTTCAAAGGTATTAGTTTAGCAGCCAAGTCTAATTCTGGTTATTTCATGACTATAACAGTTTTTTAATTTCTTTTCTTTGGCTGGATGCTGCTTTAGAAATGGTTGTATTTAGAACAACTATGATTATAAGAATGTTTTGTTCTTTGATTCTTTTGGGCGTCTTTTTTACTGAGGGAGTAGTATCTATATATTTAGAGCAATGAGGCTTCGTAGGTGTGTTGTTTGATGTGAAATTTGGACATCTGAAGAGCAGCTGTATGTTTTTAGGAGCTGAGAACTCACACCACGTTTCTGGCTTCCATTTGTGCAACCACTAGTTATCTAGATGTTGGCTCCTCCCTGTGCCTGCTTCAGTTGTTTTGTGAGTGTAACTTTCAAAATTCAGTTTAGTTTAATTGTACACCTTCACAGCATGGTATCATTGTGAATCTTGTCATATGGAGGCACCTTGATTCGCAATAAACTATGGGGAAGATCTTTCTTATGCAAACTCTAGTTTGTGCAAAACATTGAACAAACTTGAACCTTTAAATTTAGTAATTTCGTTAGATTATGTTTTACTGTTAGTTTTGGTAGAGTTACCTCCACATTATGGCAAACAATTCTTAACGACAAGACAAGGTCTTCTGATTAGATTTGGTGATTTTCCCCGTGTTTGTTTATGTCATTAGCATATATATATGTGTGTATGTATGTATATGTTTGTGTGTCTTAAAGTTAAGTAGTGACAGAAAGGTCAAGGATTCCAGAAGTGGCTAATTTTATTCAGAGTGATTTCACATGAGAAACATTTGGATCCGTTTCTATTGTTTAGAGAAGGAAACTAATAAAATGTCAGTTTTTGGCTGGTACATATTTGAGAAGTGAAGCTACATTTGTCCTCTTGAAGTTATTTTGGGTTTCATATCCAAGTGAATTACATAGGGTTTTATATGCCTAACTTGTAGATAATTTCTTATATTCCATAATTTTCGTTTAAGGATAAATCAGAATTGTTATTTGAAGAAATGAAACATATAATAGTTGTGTAATTCTGAATAAACAATTTTTGGTTTTTTCCTAGTATCTGCTATCTTCTTCGATGGATAAAACTGTGTGCTTGCGGGGTGTAGATAATTTCTTATATTACATAATTGTAGTTTAAGGATAAATCTGAAGTGTTACTTATTTGAAGAAATGAAACACATAATACTTGTGTAATTCTAAATAAACAATTTTTGGTTTTTCCTAGTGTTTGCTATCTTCTTCGATGGATAAAACTGTGCGCCTGTGGCACTTCTCGAGCCAGACTTGCTTGAAGATATTTTCACACAGTGATTATGGTATGTACTAATGGCTATGAGGACCTTTTATATTAAGGTGAACTAATAACAATCTTGACGGCCGAAAACACCTCATTCTCGTTATTGACATGAAAAAATTTAAAGTAACAGTGAATTAAGGGGGTTTTTGTTTTCATTTTTATTTTTGGTTATCTTTTTTTGTTTTCAAATTTAGTAAAAAAACATGTTTGTTTGAATTTTTTGTTTCTGTTTTTGGTTTTGTTTTCTTCCATTTTTAAAAAATTATGAAAACTATAAAAGTGATTTTTGTTTCCTATTTCTGTTCTTTTTCACAATATGATTTAGTATCATTTAAATATATATTCTTTAATTTTTAATTTTTAATAAAAATTATGAATAATTTAATTCAACATTATATATTTAATAAATTAAAATTAATTATCAATAGAAATTATTAATAAATTAATTTTTATAACTACATTATATGTAATTGAAATTTAATAATTATTAATAAATATAATTAAATTTAAAATATATAAATATTCAAATAAATTTTGATTTAATAATTAAAATATATTTTATTAAATTTAAAATATATAAATATTCAAATAAATTTTGATTTAATAATTAAAATATATTTCAAAAAATATCAATTTATAAATAAAATTTTGATTTTTAAATTATTTAATTTATTAAAATAACATAATTTTATTAACAATTTGTTAATAAATATTATATAAGAGATTAAATAAATTTATTTAATTAAAAATAAATTATCTTTAAGTTTTATCTAATATATATTTATTATCAGTGATAAAAAATAACTACATTAACGTTAACAACTAAATAGGTTTTGTTTTTATTTGAAAGAAAAATATAAATAAAAAACTAAAAACGAAAACCGAAAACTAAAAAAAAATGGAAATAGAACCAAACAATTCCTATGTTATTTATTACAAAGAGATTTATGCTTTTTATGGTTATTCATAATTAGATCTATAAACTAATTTAGCATATTGACTATTGAGTTAAAAATTAAAAAAAATAGAAATTTAAAAAAATCTACTAATAAAGTTTAATTTTAAAAATAAGTCCAAAAATTTAAAGAATAAATATAAATTATAAAAAAATTCAATAGTATTTAAAGTTAACAAGATATTTTTAAAAGAATTTTAAAAATACTTTGATTTATAATTATTGTCTAACTTCTTTTTTTTTTAAAAATGAATAGTGCATTATCTATAGATAAAACTATTATAATAGAGAAAGGCCGCCTCAGTATACGCATGTTTCTTTAATTTCTTTTTCTAGGAAGCTATTAGCTTAATTTATGATGTAAGTGATTCCCTCATAAAAACAAAGGTTTTTTGAAAAGGACTTGTTATCTATATCGCTTTGGCTGTAAAGGGTAGGGTAAGGGGTTCATAAAGACATAAGACTGACAAGAGAAAGAAAAGAAGACTTGGAAAAATAAGGGGGGGTGTCGGGGAAAGATAGCATGTTACACCAGCAAGGTGAGGTAAATGAAGACTTGGGAAAGTAAGTAAACGGTGGGGTAGAAGAAAACAAAATATTATTGTGATGTGAGTGATCCCTTAAAAAAAAAAGGTTTTTTGAAAAGGACTTGTCATGTATATCACTTTTGTTGTAAAGGGTAGGGTAAGGGGTTCGTAAAGACCAGACTGACAAGAGAAAGAACTAAAGAAGACCTGGAAAAATAAGGGGGGGCATGTTACACGAGCAAGGTGAGGTCTGGAAACTGAGATCAGATCCTTTTGTCAGATCTAACTCTGTCTTACTCTATTTAAGAGTAAAACAGTGTCGTTTTTTCTTAAAATTTTAACGGACGTGTGGTCTTCTCCCCTTGAGCAGCCAAGCCGCCGTTTTCTTTCAAAGCCGTTTAGTTAGAGCCGCGTGTTTCTTGGACAGAGGATAAAGCAACTTCTAATATTCAACTTCGAGGATAAAGCAACTTCTAATATTCAACTTCAACTATTCTGAAGTTCAATTTGGTTTCATTCTCTGTTTCTTTTGTAACAAAATTACATGTTGTAGGTTGAAACATTAATGTTCGGTATGAGTTTTAAGAAATCTTCCTATCCGCTTCCATCTGACTTTGACACCTCTTCTTATGCTCCCAATTTGGTGTTGCCTACTCTATAAATGATTCTACATTCCCTGTTAATTTCAAGACATCCTTCTTTTTGTTACCTTCTGTCATTTTGCAATTTTTTGATATAGGTGAAAAGATACATTGATGCCTACTCAGCCTCTTCAATCATTGGGTTTTCTAGTGAAGATTTGTTACACTTATCAGATGTATATGATAAGGCATTAGCGATAAATTTATTGTAACATATATTATATATGTAGTGACAACATTATTATAATATATAACTTTCACACTTGTGATGAAATCTTATACACAATATAGACACTGATGCAAATTTCTTTTACAGCTAATGTAATTCCGTTGATGAATTGATAGTTTCATTTGTGATAATAATAAACATAGTTAGTGATAATACTTTTTGAAAGAACCAATTTTCATTTTTGTGAAGAAATGATGTTGACACTTTTTATTAAAATATTACTGGCCAAGAAGCAATAGATGCTGATAAAAAAATTATTAGTGACGAATATTTTGTTAGTATTTATAATTATTTTAGTGGCAATAATGCTGTAACAATAAAATGAAGTACTGTTACTACTTTATTCGTCACTACTTTATATTATTTGTGTCAAAAAACTTGCCATAATGATGTAAAGTTACTGTGACCATATAGTGTTGTCACACATTCCATAGGTTTTAGTGTCGGCACTTTTGTCACAATATAATGAAGTATTGTTACAACTTTATTCGTTACTACTTTATATTATTTGTATAAACAAATTTGTCATAAATAAGTATAGTTGTTGTGACCATATAGTGTTGTCACATATTTGATAGGTTTTAGTGTCGACAATTTTGTCATAATAAGATGGAGAACTATTATGGTTTAATTCGTCACTACTTTATATTATTTGTGACGATAAACTTGTCACAAAGATGTAAAGTTATTGTGACCATATAGTTTTGTCACAAAATTTCACAAGTTTTAGTGTCAGTATTTGTGTCACAAAAGTGTTGCATAATTGTATCCATATCTTAAATTAGTCACTATTTTATCAGTGACGGAGGTATTTGTGACGGTAGGTGATGACTTCAAAAATTGGACACTATTAATAATTGTGGCTAATATTACTGCTTTTAGTGGCACATAAAGCAGCGATCAACCTTAATGTTTTTTTTTGCGTCCATGAAAGGCATGAATACGAGTAATTTGCATAGTAATTCGATTATCACAATAAAAACGAGTGACAAATGGATACAAAGTGTTGATACTCTAAAGTAACTAGCAAAGTCATAGAAGCTCAGAAGTAATTTCAGAAATAACTTGATATTCAACTTTTGTACTAGAATGAAAAATAATAGTTTGCTTTTTATTGCACTAAGAAATAAGTGAATCACCAAGAAAGAAGTAACCAACAATAAACCAATGATATTTGGGATCACCAGCCTAAACAGCATTTAAATAATGTTGCAGTTGAAGAGAACATAGGCTAGAGTATAAAGAACATAGAACATCCTGAATGTAAAATAAATAAGACTACTAACAAGCTGATGATATAAAGCAAAGCTAGGAAGAGGAGAGCCATTATAAGCAGAAAAATAAGCAATAATTTCAATAGGAGTATTGGCAATTTTATCGTCAATAATATATGCATGAAAGCTAAAATTAGTAGCCTTCTTAGCCTAAGACAAACAATATCTTGTAATCAAAAGTAACCTCAAGATCCAAGAAATAGCTCAAAATTTTAAGATCTTTCATCTCAAATTGGAAGCTAAAAAAGTCCTTAAGATTGTGAATACCAAATGTATCATCACTAGTAAAGATTACCCTATCCACATATGATAGTAACTTAATGATACCTTGCTCTATCTTTCAAAGAAAGAATGAGTAATCATGAGGATTAGAATAAAAACTGAACTAACAAATGGTGGAACTAAATGTAGTAAACTAAGTATGAGGAGCTTGTTTAAGTTCATACAAAGTCTTTTGAAAAAGATATACTTTAATTAGAGAATGGTTATAGTAAGGAAAATGTTGCAGATAAATCTTGTTAGTAAGATCTCCATTTAAGAAGGCAGTCAACAAAAGTGATGTGGGTTACATGAGCAATAGTCTCAATGCAATTACTTACTAATTCATTCATTAAAAGCATAAGTAAAGCTTAAACCATAACTTACCTACTCAAGCCTTCCCTCTTCACTACTACACCAACCTCTCCACTTTCTCAACCCCATGCATGGTTCTCATCATGTAGGAAGGTTAAAGGTTGAGATTATAAGCATGCAAGGAAGATCACTTAAGGTTGGAGGAAGCAACAATGAAGAAGGAGAAATAAGAAGGAGAAAACGATGGAGATGGGAAATGGATGAAGAGGGTTTTCGGTTAACATGAAACTTAAGCAATAATAATTCATTCTCTCCTTCTTTCTTAAGGCAATCACCGAAAATGAGATAAGGGAGCATTAATTGGAGTGGCTAGGTGGCTAAAGGAGGAGAAAAGAAGAAAAGTCAACAACCAATCACAGTTTTTGAAAAAATAAAACAATGACCAAACCATTTCCAATCCAATTTCTGTTCAATCAGATTTTAAGGGTCCAATTTTGGGTCCCACCACAATATTCAATAAATTAGCACCAAATAACAATAGAAAATCAACCGGTTTTCCATTTGGCAATTTTTTTCCGGTCCGGAAATTTTCTCCAGAAAATTCCAGAAAAATTCCTAAAAATCCCTTAAAATATAAAACACACTATGGATCAGTAAAAATAATTTTTCAAACCCAATAATCACGTTAATCAAACTAAAATTGCCTTAGGCACAAAAATCGGGAATGTCATGTAAGCATGTACAGTAATTTCATGTGCACAATTGCTACTGTGTACCAATCCTATTATGCATGGCCAATCCTACGTCATTCCAATCCGTCTCATCCTTTGCCAAATTTACTATTTTACCCTTACAGTAGGGGGTGGGATGTTACACTTAAAGAGAAATTAATGTAACTCACAACAAGCCACAGGTGTAGAATACACAGTTGCAACTTTTGCAAATTCAACCATAGTTTATTGCATTGAAAACTAAAGTTTAAAGCATGGATGAGTGTAACAAAAAAAACGATACTCATACCTTTCATCTGGCATTTTATATTGAGATGTTGATCTGATTCTCCGAGCATTGGCATTTAAATTACATCAAAGTTTTATAGACAAAAGATCTAACCATAGTAGTGTAAGTGGTGATTGGAGAAGATCTCCCAATTAGCTCCCATAAATGTGGCACCAAAAAGATTATGGGGTTCTTTATTTAAGTTTCTTGAAGCCTCAACAAACAAAGATTCTTACCTTTCACTAATTTTTTAACTAAGGAATTTTTTAGAGTCATTGAACCCTTTAGTATTCCAAGCAAGGATTGACACTGATAGGGGAACATCAAATTTTCATTGAAGTAGACAAATCAATTAGGAAATTGGTTGAGCCAGGAAGTATTAACTAATGGATTATCTAGTCTTATCTTTATAAGTTAGCTTCCTTTTTATTTTTGATTCATGTTATTGATATCCTTGTTGAGATTAAATCCACCAAGTCCATCTTTATTAGGAAATTAAAGAGTTCCTTTATGGAACTAAGTTTAACTTCCTACTACTCTCTACTTCATTCAATCTTAAT
>JANVCL010000005.1:24226623-24239081 GCA_026546855.1 Erythroxylum incrassatum
CTGTCCCTTCATGGTAATGCTGGTGTCATGCTGCTCTTATTCTTTTTGGACTTCCTTGTATAGACTTGCTTAATTGGGTGTTTATCATACTGCTATTACAAGGTGATTCTATTGAGCGCCTTCTTCCTAGAGTTGAATACAACTCCTCAAAGAGAATACTTTCTCTCTATCTACAACAATATTCTTTTTTCTAACAATATTAATACTCATTTCTCTCTCTGCCCCCTACTTAGCTACCCCTCCGTACATTTAGTTATTTTCCCCACCTTGTACCCATTCAGCCCCCCACACTACTAACTAAGTTTAGCATCATTCCTCTCAGCCCCTTCTTTCTTTCTCATCGAGTACACTCTCCATATCCTAGGCTTATTGTTATTGGTCCTAACAAATGAATAGAGAGTAGATCCTCCCATAGCTTGGTTTTCTGAAATTCGAATTTAACTGCAAAGATGGTTGTGATTTCCATCTCGTTTCCTATTTCATAGAGTTTGCACCAGAGATGAATAAACTAATCTGAAGTTACTGCTCACTGAAACCTGCAATTTTTGAGTGTTATAAGCAATCAAGATTCTACCATTGTAATGATGCTTGTGGTTTGATTCTTATTTTCAGCTTTCCCCCAAAAATTTCATAGCATTGTAAAGTTTGTGAGCTTTTATTCTCGTTTCCAGAAGCCCCAACAAAATTGGTTTCTTTTCCCTTAACAGATCCTTAACAGCTTGACCTTTAAGAGGCTCACTAAAGCCTCAAATATTCTAAAAGATCACAAGTATTTAGGCAAAGGAGTGTTTCACCAACCCCCTTTTGGGTTTTCTTCTTTTGCTACCAGATCTCCTACTAGATGCTGGAGTAAATTGATCATTCAGCTTAAGAATTTCATCAGAAAGTTCTTGTTGAGTAGCCTTCTCCTTCTACTCATCTTCAGTATGTTCAATGCTAGCTTTACCTTTATCCTTGGCTAAGGCATTTACAAGATTTTCAGGTTGTTCCACACTTGCTTCTTCATCTGGATTCTGGAGTACTGTATTAGATCCATTATCTGTAATTGGAGCTTCTGGTTCTTCCACTATGCCCATTAACTCGTTATAATGCCCTTTGGTGAAATTGGTCTCCAAACTTTCTATCCCATCTGAGGCTTCCAATTATAGGATAGCTAAATTTCAGCTTTCACCAATTGGCAATATTAAGTTTCATAATTGGCAAAACCTCAAGTAGAGGTTTCTTGGGATTGATTTCTACGCATCTATGAAGCACGGACACGGCACCATTACGTGTCCGACACGGACACGCGGTGGACACGTGTCGGACACACGTCTATACGTGTTAGAATAAAAAACATTATTTTCATCGGCTCGGACATGGCTCGGACGCCTTGGAGATGGCTCGGACACGGTTTGAAACGGCTCGGACACGTTTTAATATGGCTTGTAACATTTTTATGAATTATTTTGATTGTGCCCATATTTTGATTTGCTGATCCTCATGCCCAATTTCATGAATGTATCATGTTTAATCGAGGGTCCTCTACGTTAATGCCTCCCGCGTACTTCATTTGGTCACTTGCTACCCCATTTTGATTGTGCCCATATTTGCATGAAAGGGAAGATTGGTCTCTTGTTAAGAAAGAAACCAAGTAGAGTATTACACCAAAGCTTAGCACCTTCTTGCAATTGCTCGTATTCTACTTGGAGACCACACCATCAATCAAGGTGGAAGAGAAGAACTTAGGCTTTGCTATGAAAGATTCAGCGGCAACTACCTTACTCCAAGACTTCACTGCAGCCTAGCTTTCATTTTGGGACAAATCCCTCGCACTGTTACTTTCTAATGCTTCTGAATGGTGGGGAAGTGGGTCTGCATTTCTTCCAAGGGAGTGGAGCCTCCCATAGAGGTTTCCATAGAACCTTTGTTCATCCAAGTTGGTTAGCTACTGTTCATGTCATTGTAGATTAATTAAAATTAATCTACAGTGAACTCCTTCACGCAACACTTGCCTAGCTTCTGCCTTGCTCTCGCCAGTCACTGGAGTCACTCTCGCGTGTTTCGCTCACTCACTCGTCTCATGCATATTGAATTGAATAATTGACAAGGAAGAAACTGTATGGTTATGCTGTAATTGTGAAACTTATGGCACTAAATTCTGACTATGGCTTAGATATGATAACAAATCTTCCGTGGAATGGTGTGGATCTCCTTCAGTATTGTTACTTGTAGATAATTCCACATGTTAGTTTTGGGGTTATACATAGGTTGAACAACTCTTGTATGCTTACATCTATCCTTGTCTTTCGGGGTCTTGTATTTTCTGTTTTCACTTTTTTATTCCAATTATTTTTATGCGTCTTTGACGGGATAGTAGCTGCTCATTGTTTGCTACAACAATTGGTGCTACATTTCTCGAGGACAACCAGTTACTTGGGAATTTGAGAAGATAAATTGAATTTATTGTTATTTTTTTCCCATCTATCTATTTGGCCAAATGAAGTACGCGGGAGGCATTAACGTAGAGGACCCTCGATTAAACATGATACATTCATGAAATTGGGCATGAGGATCAGTCACATGTCGGCTTGATTGAGGGAAAATTAGAATCTCATCAGATTTCAATTTTAGGAAGCATTGATAGCTCTAGTATACCTGCTACGGCGAACTAAAATAGGGGCAATATTGGTCATGGGACTTGTACGATGTGTTTCAATTCAATCCACCTCACTCTTGGGGAAAGATTATTGCTATCGTCTGCAAAGTTTTTGGGGCATTGAATAAAATAAGAACGATTGAGATGGTTGGCAGTGCAGATGACAAAGTTTTCAGATCTAATGGTGGATGTGATTCTGATCTTATTATGATAGTCTTGTTGACATCATCTGCTTAGTGGATTTGTTATATTGTATTTGACGTTGGCAAAAATTTCTCATTTTCAATTGACGCTTTATGCTTTTTCTAGAAATCGGCTCATGGTAAGACTGACAGAAGGATTCAGATCTTGGCATGTGTTGCATGGACAATATACTTATATTGCCTAATCCGCATCACTGGTGAATATGGGTTATGGTTCATATGATATGCATTTTTTCTTTTAGGATGTTAACAACAATTCATTCAATGATAAAAGATCTAATGCAGTTTATTCTGTTAACAACAATTCATTAAATGATTAAAGTTCTAATGCAGTTTATTCTGCATGCAGAATAACTAAACATCTAGTGAACTCATAATTCTTATAGATGAAGTTCATGAATAATTCTGTAACAGGGTTTAGCAATAGTAAGAGCCAAATTTCAGCGACCCTCACAGCCAATGGGAAGTATGTGGTTGCTGCAAGTGCAGATTCTTATGTATATGTATGGAATCATGAGGCTGATTCCCATCCTAGCAGGAGCAAAGGCGTTACGGTTACGCACTCGTATGAACATTTTCACTGCCAAGATGTCTCAGTTGCTATCCCCTGGCCTGGGATGGGTGAAACTTGGGGACTTGATGAACATTATTCTGAAGAATGGTTTGATAGTCATCTTGATGAGGTCTCCAGCGCCAATCATCCTCCAACACCAGTTGAAGAAATGAGTGGGAATGAGGATTCACGGTCAGTAACAGGGTGCACCAACAATTCTGTAAATGGGATAATTTCAAGTGCAACCAATGGTTATTTCTTCGACAGAATCTCAGCAACATGGCCAGAGGAAAAACTGAATTTGGCCACCAGATCTCGGAGTCCTCGTACCAGTATTGATTTCTCCAACCAAAATCTGTCAGCCTACGGTATGGTGATTGTAACCGCTGGACTTAGAGGGGAAATTAGAACTTTCCAAAATTTTGGATTCAGTTCTATTTAAGGGACGCAAGGTTGAATGTGGCCTCCCCCCTTGGTTAGATATGTACAGAGATGTGTGATAGTAGCGAGTTTTGTTCTCGTTTCCTTGTCAAAGCTTCTGCTCATCGGACAATTGAATGCAGATGGTTACAATTCCGATTGGGGGTTGAAAAGAATATAGATTGTGACAAAAGAGGAGAAAAACAGTACACCTCCAAGTTAGGAGAAAAAGAAGCAATCAATGTATTTTTCATGTTGGAAACTGTAGAGTTATGAGCTTATTGATTTTAAAATGAAATTCTTTAACACTGATTTTGATTTCTTCTGTGAGTTTAGTTTTCTGTAATTTTACTGAAAACCATAACGATCGTTTTAAACTTCCTACCGCTGTAGATTGTACAGTATGGTATTCAGCAGTGCCAATAAATTCTAATCCATATATCATTTTACTTCAAAAAAAGTTATCATCCCTTCCATTCCTATGCAAACCCCAGTTATGCAGTGGTAAAGATAGTTCAAGTGTATCACAAGAAATCCAAACTCATAGGCTGCTCTGAGTTGATGTGGCTAACACATCACATGTGCGGCGTGCCTTTATTTTTTTTCTGATCTCTGCCGCATCAAATCCAAAGACCGATACGAGAACCCGAGTTTCTCTTTTTCAAACACTCTTTGCACACTTTTGCTTCTTCTTTTTCTCTTTTTGCTTCTAATTCTTGAATTATGTGTATTAGTTCTAATGTCATATCCAGTCTTTTATTTATGCTATCTAACCCTTGTAAAAGTTGTTCATATTTTTGGTTAATTAAATATTAATTTTGAATTAAACGTAAAATATCGGCAATTACCTTTATTAGCTGATTTTCTATATTTATTTGTTTATCTATTAATTCAGATAATTGTTTAGTAATAGTCATAACGTATTTTTAATATGTTCAGTTAAATCTGTAAGTTGATGTTTTATAGTTGTTAGTTGATTATTTACAGATTCAAGTTCTTCTTGGTCAATAGCTAATTTAGGATCAGTAATTCGAAAAGGTTTTTCTATTGTTATTCTAGGTTCTGTAAATCTAATAGGTCTTTCTAATTTTAATGATTGTGAATGTCAAAGATGTTTTTTTCTTTAAAAGGACGATTTTAAGATAACGATAATCTAAAAGCTATGAGATTATTTAATTTAATTGGATATTTAATATCAGGTATTTCTCTTAATGTGGTTCTTAAATTAGTTCCTACTTTTGCTACATCATTAAACAATTGATTAATATATATTTTATCCGTATTTTTAAATTCAATACTACGATAGGAATCAGTTAAAGCATAACTAATTTGATATGTAATAAAAAAAGATATTGTCCAATGTTCATCAATTGTTCCCTGTAAAATTTATATGCAATGGTAATTGTTTCGTCTAAATTGTGTAATTTTAAAGGTATTCCTAGTTTTAATCTATTATTAAATTTTATTTTTCCATAAGCTAAATTTCTATTTATTATTTCAATTATTTGGTCATTTATATTAGTCATTCGTTCGTCTACTATTGTCATTTGTATAGATGAATCTATACCTTCTTGAAATGTAGATTTTAAGATAAATGTATATAACCGATTTTGTGTCTTTTGTCTTTAGGATTTTTTTTGTAACTGTTTATAAATCTGTTCTTGATCAAGTAAGTTTATCGAATATATTCATTACATTGGTCGATTCGTATAGGTGTTTCATGTACTAATTTTCCATAATAAATAATATTTTTTTCCTATTTATGAGATTTTTAATGAGAAAATCGCTACAAAAAAAAGTAGACAATCTTTGACGCTTGACTGAGGAAACTTCGCAGATTGTATAACCTTATGGTGACGCTTTTGAAACTTCAGGAAAAGGTTAAGGTTTCTATGACGTTGTATTAAAATGACGCGGAAAGGATGCACTAATTGAGACATTGTACTATTAAAACGTAGCCAAATAAATATTATGACGTTATTTTGAACCAAACATCGGGGAAGAGTTGGTAAAGAAATCAAAACTCGGTCGTTTAACTAATTAACGTTGGGTTCAAAGCTAGTTTCATCTCGCGCCTCCCACTCATCAAACCACTCTCAGCGCTCTCTCAACTAAAGCAAACGCCTTCAAATCTCCTCTCAACATTGTTGCCGTTGCTCCTCCACGCGCGTTGGTTCCTAAGGTACATTCCGATGCCCATTGCTCTTTTATCTTCATGTTTGATTTGCTAAAGCTCGAAGTTGGTGTTTAATTTG
This sequence comes from Erythroxylum incrassatum, assembly GCA_026546855.1. Lineage (NCBI taxonomy): Eukaryota > Viridiplantae > Streptophyta > Magnoliopsida > Malpighiales > Erythroxylaceae > Erythroxylum > Erythroxylum incrassatum. The sequence continues at coordinate 24,232,693 of JANVCL010000005.1, forward strand.
GAACTAAAGGTATCCATAGATTTCTTTGCCTGCTGCATTCCGAAGGCCTTAAGCTTCGCTTCCTTTCATCCTCTTCCTCCTGCTCTCACTCGATGGCTACCATTTCTTCTCGTCCTGGACGCATCATCTGTGAGGCTCAAGAAACCACCACTGAAGGTGATTCTGGATTTTTTATGGGTTTATTTTTTCTATCATCTTTTATAAATATTAATGACTTTAGCATAATCTTTCATAGCCTTTAATTTGGAATTGGAAATTTGACATGTTCCTGGTTTCAGACATACTTTGTACATATTAGTTCGATTGTATCAAAAAATTAAACAGGTTTCAATTTTATTCATAGATACTGTTTGAAAGATAACATGGGTATAAGGGAATATGTAACCTTTTGACATTAGTACACTTGTATTGATTCTTGACTCACTTTAAATTCTTCATACCCTTTCAATTAGTTCATTTTACTGATGATTTATTCATTTTGGAATTTAGAGTAGTGCGGGTGATCGAACGTTTAATGATAAGTATTTGATTACACCACAAACATTCTTTGAATTCCAATCCAACTGTTTTTTCAAGTTGAAATTTATTAAAATATATCTATGAGAACTCCAAGTGCACCTCACTGAAATATTTTTATTTAGAGGAGCATTCACCTAGTGCAGCTCAAACAATTGAATCCCATCTAAAATATTTTTCTTATAATTGAGTGGTTTAATGGTATTAGTTGCCACTTATCAAACTTATAAATGCTTGTGTCAACGTGTTTAAATTCCTTCTAGACTTGCAAATATTATATATGCGTATTTATACATGAACTTTGTAAGCTCATATATAAATACACATATATAATATTTGCAAGAACTGGTGATAGAGATTTCAATTATGGACATTAATGAAAGAGTAGTAGGATGTGCCTTTCAGGACTCACTTCAGTAATAGAGTTCCACTTTTATTAATATGCATATATAAAACCTTATTCTAATGTTTTCATCTCACTTTTTATATATAGTTAAGGTGTTTTGTTCCTTACAATGTAATATACAGCCTAATTCATATAATTATTAGAATTAACTAAATTTTTCGCTAAAGTTGCATACATAATAATAAAGCTTACCTGACCTAAAAATGGTTGGTGTAATATAAGAAGCTTGTTAACTTGTGAACTTCACTTTGTATTCTCTGATATAATTGTACGCAACATTTTCGTTTGTTCATATTTATACTTGTTTATTAGTGCATGCAGTGGCAATATCATTGTTACTATATTTTGTTATTTGTCTATCCATCAGTATTTTCCTTCTTGAGATGAAATTATTTGGTAATGTTTGCTTCATTGCTCTAGCTCATCATCAGTTGGTGTTTTTGCAGAACTAAAGACTGCCCTTCTTAAGGATTGCAGAGGAATGTTTTTGAAGTAATTTGAGTGCTGTCACAGATTTTAACACAGAAGTAGTGGATCTGGTATGACAATTGTGCATTTTATCTTATGTATTTCCAAAGTATTATACTCTTCTCTTGTATGGCGAAATGCCTTGTATTGTTGTAGTGTATACTTTTCTTTTTCTTATGGAAGAAATCTGTGAATACTATTAAATGAATTAACATAAAAGTTATTTACATTTTTGTACTTGATTTTGAGGAGTCCTTAGGATTCTAACCCATGACTTTAGGATACCATCTTTTCTATTTAGGATTTGCAGTATATTAACTACTACACACGGTACTATTGTTGGACTATTGAGCATCTAGTAATAGCTACTCAGCATCATAAGGAACAAGTGTCAAATCCTAAGAAGTAGTGGTTTGAACATAATAGACATGTTTGATTAGTTTAATTATATGGTGCAAATTATTTTGGCTGTGGAACTATTAAACATGGTTAAGGATGCGGGGTAGATCAATTTTTTTCAAATTTGCAAGGATGTCTAAGACAAAAATAACCCTTAAAATTTTGACAAAATTTGAGAAGAATGTAGAAGTTGCATAGGATGACTTGAATGGGATTAGATTTCATATGAGAGTTACATAAATTTGTACAAACATTTGAATATCAAACTTTCCTAAATAATATATACATATGTGGAATTTTGACATAAATTCTGGAAAGAAGTCATGGTTACAATACCATAAGAATAAAGAGTTCACACAATCAATATGTCATAAGTGTTTGATATATTAAACACTTATGACAAATTGTTTATATTAATTACTATATTATGACATGTTTGGGAATTGCAATTAAATAATAAATTGTCTGTATGTATTAAATTCTTGTTATGCATGATTAGTCATTTGTGATATACTCAACAAATTGAAGAATTATTAAATAAATAAATTCCATAAATAATATTAAATAGTTATTAAATAAATAAGATTTAAAAATTTTGTTTTTAAAAACATTTATTAAATCAGAATAATAATTAAATTAAAATTATTTTCAGACTATTGAAATAAAATAAAAGAAAAATAATTATTAAAATTGAAAATCATTTTCGGATTTAATGAAAAAAATAAATAATATTTATAATTGAATAATTATTAAACTAAATTTATTTTCGGATAATTAAAAAAGAAAATTTTTAATTTTAATAATTATCAAAATTAATTTTATTTTCGGACGAATGAAAAAAGTTAATTAATTAAAATAAACTGATTCTCAGATATTTATAAAAATTAATTTACTAACAACCCGTGACGTTTCTTCCCAAACGTCGCAGATTATCACCTATTCTGCGAAGTTTTATAAACTTCGCAGATAGCTTGATGGTTTCCATGATGTTATTTATAAACGTCGCGGAAACCATTACAATCCACGATGTTTTCTTAAGACATTACCGATTACCCGACCTTTTGCTGACGTTTTCCAAAATGTCGCTAAATGTGTAAGTTTTCCGTGACATTTTTTATAAAACGTTGTAGAAATCATTTCCCTACATCACCATCGGTGACATTTTTTAAAACGTCACAAATAGGCTTCTTCGATGTTTATTGACCATTTGCGATGTTTTTAATACATCACAAAAGGGGTATTTTCCTTGTAGTGTATTATGGCCACTAATATATTTGACTTTCTTCTTAACCTTGTTTTGTAATAATTTTTTCGTTTCTACTGACGTCCCTGCTAATGAATTTTCAAGCAATCTATAAGCTTAATATTAAGCCCCCTTATAATATATGAATCATCTAATTGTACTTTAGCTTTTTCTGTGCTTTTCAATTCTTCACTTGTAAAGCATCTATAAATGATTAAAATATTCAATAATACATTAATTTTGATTGTTGTTGAATCAATTTTTCCTACTAAATGAGGCAATCTTTTTTGTTGCAATAAAAGGGAAGATGATATTCAAGGATAAAGTAAATTAGGAAAATAAGGAATTTTCTTAAATGTTATGGTAAGTGGTGAGAGGGGTGTTTTTATGGGCTCTTAACCATCAAAGATGCACAGATTGCAACAGGATCCAAAAATTTATTTAGAAAAATTAAAATAAAATTATTTAGTAAAATATTAATGGAACTATTAAATTAGTATTTCAATTAAACATTTTGAAAACTTTAGGGTTCATTTAAATGTTTTGAAACATTTGAGTTTAAATTAAATTTTGGTGAAAACGTTAAGATTTTAATTTGACACTTTTTGCCTAAATTAATTATATAATGAAATTCTTTTCACATTGTGTAAGGCACATTTCAATACTTATAAAAAGCTTAATAAATAAATTCAAATAAGTTGAGAGTTACTATCATTTATACTCCAATACAAATGCATATAATTTTCAAACTATTAATTATATATAATATTAATTTAAACATCGAATGTGGTTTATTGATGCATAAATATTAAATTCAAAGAAGTTAAAAAATTTATATCATTTAGCCACCTATTAAAAGCATACATGAAATTAAAATTATTTTTATGTAATTATAAGAAATATATATGAATAAGTATACTTAGAAAAATATTATTGCCTTTGTCTTATTGTAATATATGTCAAATTTTTGTGAAACAACCTTATTTTAATTATTATATATATAGATTATGTATTGTTTATATATTTTGTATTAAAACAAAATAATTTCAAAAGCAAATTCTTACAGTGCCTCAATCAATTTTTAATTAAATATTTTTAATATGATATTTTCATTGTTCCAAATAAAGTTTTTTTCAAAAATTAAATAACTTGGAGCAAGAGAATAGTATAAGGGAGGTACAACTCAAACTTGTGACATATTAAATGATAGAGGTTTTGAACTAGTAGTCTCTTAAAATATTACAATGAAGTCAATTAACTAAAATCTCTTAAAGAGGATCCATTTACATCTAATTGGAAGTCCATAATTAGTGATAGCCCTAGCTTGGATGACTTAGGCCCCAGGATAGCAGGGTTTTGAAACTGTATATAAGTAGGATTTTCTGGCTCAACAATTGTTCTTGAATAAAGGTAATCAATTCTTTTAACACTTTAGTTTGGTGTTTAGCTTGGCTTTGAATTTTTTTTAATTTTTTCTTTCCATAAAACATATACTACACTCTTAAGTGCTACTTTAAAGGTGATAACACCCCTTTACATGCAAAGTAATCCCTGTGTTTAGAAAACATAGGTTTTAGTTATGTTTAGAATTTCCTTATCAAAGCACATATATGGAGCCTTTAGCTGTTAGCCACATTGTAAATGCAACTTTAAGTATAAAATGAAAGTACCATATAAATTAGGACCAAGATACTCTAGGGGATTAGTTAATAAACTTTTTCATAAGGAATTGGAGTAGTTTCCATCTTTGTTCAGGCTCCATAAAACTTTATCCCTTCCTTTTGAAAAAATCTAAGTGTTTAGAACCATATTAATAAAAGGCCTTTTGGGAATTGTTTCAAAGAAGTTGAGATTTATTGCTAAGACTTCACTAATAGTTACATCTTTAGGAATTATGTTGTGTAACATATTATGTTTAGGGATATTCCTTAATATACTAACTTAGAGTTGGTTATAAACTAGTTTTTTTCCATCCTCAGTTTTATATTCAATCACCTTCCAATTAGTTCCCTATCCTTAAGGATCTATAATAAAGACTATGAAACTATGGTTCTTGGGATGAAGGACCAAAATTGAGCTTTATGTATACGGTATTCATGAACCCACCTAAACCATAAAGCTTGTTTATCTTAAGACATCCTCGGGAGCCTTTTGATTAGCAAAACTCTATTGGTTAACCTTATACATGCGATATGTAAGCCTTTTTCTTTCTTAGGTAAAGGAGAGCTCCTTCTGTTTAACCTTAGCTAGAACCTGATTATTAAAGTCTCCTGATTATAGGAAATTTCTCATCATCATCTCAATAGTTTTGATAATGAAAATTGGAATTGAAAGATAGGCTAACTAGTATATATATAGACTACCAATCATTGAGTTTAATAGTTGAACATAACCAGCTTGGATAGTCTTCTATTGAATCATTCAAAGAATCTTTTTTAAATTTTTCTAAGAGAGGTTGATAGTCGAAGAATGATGGCTTCTTGGTAATAATTAGCACCCCCAAATAACTCATTAGAGGATTCATTCATTTCAACACAATTATAGCACCAGGTTCTTAGGTATTATGAGGAGGGAAATAGGATCAATTTGTTTTTATCTTTATTAATCTTCAATTCTGAAAGTTTTTTAAAGAGATTCATTGCAGTCAATAAGGAACATAAAGAGTTGGCATCAACCTAGGAAAAACATGAGGATGTCATCAATAAAAAGTATACTAGTAATTTCATTTTTTTACATTTGGTATGATGTTTGAATGTGGGATTATTGCTAGAATTTAGCTTTGTAAGCCTTATAAGTACTTCCATTCCAAAAAAGAATAGATATGAAGACATAGGGTCTCATTGGCATAAACCTTTAGCTACCTTGAAGAGTTCCCTGTTGATCAAAACACTAAAAGATACTGATGTCATACATTCCTCCACTCATCCCATGATAACTTCAGGAAATCCAAAAACCCTTATAGTGTTAATAAGAAGTTCCAATCTATAGTTTTTAATGCCTTTTTCTTATCAACCTTTATAGTAAAATTCATGAGAGATTGTTTCTTTAAGTAGCCTCTGTGTAATTCTTATGCCATCAATATGTTATCTGTAACACCCCACTTCCGCATGACCCGAACCCTACATCGTTGATGATATTCGAGTCCGTGCCCCGCGAGGGTGGCGTGCTACATCAGTCAGTCGAAACTCAGTATAAAATTTTCTTTTTACATTACACTCATGTGCGCGAAATCAACAGTAACAATCTGAGCCCACGTTCAAAAGGAAGCATTTTCAGTTATTACAATCATTCAACAATAAATTACAAAAGTCATTTAATGAACAAAAAGCCATAACCAAATTGGGCTCACTATAAATA
>JANVCL010000005.1:24276676-24289954 GCA_026546855.1 Erythroxylum incrassatum
TCATTTATTCTAAGTCTACTAACTCTCTTAACCCATTAAACACCATATTAATTCCAACTTAATTCTAGCACTTCATTCTAACTTCTATCTTCTAATTTCTATGCATACTTGTTACTTTGATGACTCAACTCTAAAAATAAAGAAACAAATAAATCACTAATAAATAAATAAAAATTTTGGGATCCAAAAACTTGTTTGTAGTTTTATATAAAAAAACTTTCATATTGTAAGTATAGAGATTGTTACTTATAGTACAAAAGATATTGCTTCCATGAGGATTAGATTAATCACCTAACAATTAGGATGTACTTTGTCTAAGGTAATAAAATATTGAATTAATTGAAACTAAAATAAATTTACTAAAATTAAAATAATCTAACTAAAATTAAATAAATTATTAAATTTGAATAACTGAATTAGTAAAGATAGCAATGAGAGCGAAGTTAATCAATAATAGAAACTTAAGGATTATTCTATCCTTATTTTAACTTTCCTTGATCTTGCCAATTCGATTATGTTGGTTCCTATATAATCTCAGGTTCTGATTATCTTCTCTCAAAATCTAACCAAGTAATCCCAATTGAAATATATAAAAATTGAATTGCAACCTCACAATTCGTACTTTATTCTTTCATTTTTGATGCACCTGATCCAAGAATATTTAATAGCAGTATCACTATAGCCCTTATCATTATTGAACCCCATCCTCCCTAGAGGAAGTAGAGCACCATGGATTTGATTTTTTCACATGCATCACCATTTTCTTCCAACTTGCAAATGTAATCGCTTGGATCATCACAATCAAAACATCCACTACCTTTGTATACAACAGAATCTTCACTATAAATATCTGGATATAAGTCTTTTTTAGTGTTGTGTCAACTTCATCAACATGGGTTGAGTTAGTTTCTGCTTACTTATCTGTCCGATCTCTTAATATTCATCACCGTATTTGTCACCATAACACTCAATCTCAATAACCCTTTCAACTTCATGATAATTACCTTCTTCAACACTACAAACCTGAGCACTTTTAACACCAACATCATCATTCAAATCTTTAACATTAGCCTGTCCATTTAGAGTTGCCTCCTTATCTGCACCGTCATTTTCTATGCCCTAATCTCCATCGCCTTTATCTATGCCATCTAATATTAATATACTTCACTTCATCTAATACTACAATCTAACACTCATAACTTGTAGCTCAACCTCTATAAATAATATATATTCTTTATATTCTTCAATTTTAGCGGGTGCCGTAGTACGTGGCTGCTCAGCCTCTCTTGTTCACTGCTGCATTTGTGACATAATTACTCTCAAAAAATAGCTGTAACCAAATTGGCCGTCAAACTTACCATGTCGTTGTGTACTTTATCGAAACCATTGTCCAGATTTTTATCTAGGTCCCTGTCTAGCCTTCTCCATCACAAACCAATACACTTCACCCGGATTAATACCATCTAGCATAATTCTTTCTCCCCTTCATATAAACAACTCCCTTATAATATGTACCCAAGGTGGAAAAAAATTCTATTTTCATTTGGTTTCAACATCCTATGTGTGGAAAATTACAACCCTAAAAGAATTAGTAACTTCTAAAAACAATGCAGACTTAAACTCCTAAGCTACTAGGCTATACCCCTTGGAATTGAGCCAGTTGAATACTGCCAACTTGAAATTGTAAGACTGAATAACTCCATCATGATTCAAGGAAAATTTGTAGCAGGTCATATGCTTTAGATGCTGCCATGGGTATGATACAAAATTAAAATATCATTTCCTAAGCTTCCTCTACTCCAAAACCAACTTTACAGCCGCAAGAAAATTCTTGGCAATATTTAAATTCAGCCTTTTGAACTCAAAGCCAATAAAACTGGCACCTATTAGCATACAAGGTTGCCGTTGGGGACAAGATACTGATCACTTTCTTCTCACCGCCAGCACTTGCTTCAAGACAGCATTGCACTTTAATGATACAGATTATACATTGCACGTCCGAGTAACACTCTTCCAGGGTATCAATTGCACAGAATAAAAATTGCATTTAATCAGTGAAAAGTTGAAATATAAACAGAAAACTCGGAGAAAGTAATCTTTAATTACCAATTGATCCAAAATCTAGAATTTCAATTTTCTTGGTTAAATGATCGTAGACTTTTGACTAGGTCCTCTTTCAATGACTCGGGTATCTGTGCAATGAAGGTAGATTTGGCACCTGCAATTAGGACTCTCCTGCAGATAGCAGTATTTAATTTTATTAGGATACAGGTAAATTTTTTGTTATTATCAAACTGACAAACACCAATAACCTTGATTTGATGAGGAATTAACAATTTGCAATTGAATGATGACTTGCATAACAATAAAGCTTAATCTTTCTCACAGAATACATCAGTGGCAGTTACCACTTTAATGACAAACCCAAGCATTGCATGTGGATTGTAACATCATGACCCAAGATTGGAACAGACCAAATATGATAGAATTTTTGCAGACACCCTAAATCTGTAGAGTTGGGATTTTAAAAAGTTGGGGAAAACACACTTGACGTAAAAAGGAGGTTGAAAGAGGGATCCTTGACTAGGATATCTGCCAAATCGACCCGAATTCTTTCCAGTGAACATAAGGAATTAAGATTTGCTCAGAAACATTTTGGATTGATAATCTACAACAGACCAAATCTACCAGCTAAGAAATACTGATCAAGCCCCAGGCTTAACTCTGGTATGGCAACAATTTGATAAAGCATGTATTTAATGAAAATAAGCAAAAAGTATAATTTGAACCTTATCATTTTCATTAAAATACAACTTAAACCTTAACGTTTTAGAGCGTTTAATTTCAATCTTAATGTTTTTAAAACATTCAAAATAGAATCTAAAAAGACAGAAAATTTAACAGAGTTAAAACTTCTATCTGTTACGTGTCATTGTTAACTTGAGACTTTTTATTATTTTTAAATCTGTTAGTAGATCCTACTGCCACGTGGATCCCAAATAACTATTTTTAAAAACTGAAAACTATTAATATTTTCTAATTAATTTAATTATTTTTATATTAATTTTTTTACTTCAATTTTTAATTGAAATTCCTAAAATACCTAATCAAGAAATCTTAATTGTGATATTCCAATTAAAACTAAAATCCCTAATTGAAATCACGCTCCTCCCCTCTCTTTGTTTTTACTCTGCTAAGAATGCTAACAAAAATGTCCTTTTGACAATAAGTTCAACATTCAAAAGCTCTCTATAGCCTTTGAAGATTAAATAGGTAGCCAAAGGAACATCAATGAAAATCTCCTTCATGGCAGGATTTTTCTCGCGTCCAATAGCAATCAGATAACTTAGACCCACCCACCCAATCCAACCAGCAATGTACAAGAACAAAATCCTAGGAGTGATAAACTCACCCAAATAACTAAGTCACCACTCACAATCAAATGAGGAAGCCCACCATACCCACAAAGCAAACCTTGTTTGCCATAGTTATCAAACTTGCAATTTGTCTTATGGCGATTTCGACGGCGAGTGTTGAAGTGTTATCATGTTCATAGAGCTTCACAGAAGATTCGAGCTTTCTATCTACTGTTTTTCAAGTTTGGCAAACTGTTTAGACTATTTTCATGCGGTCAGGCTGGAATGTCTACGATTGCAAGGAGTGGGGCAAAGAGGAGGATTGAACAGAGGGCTAGTGCAGTGAAGAACATCTGAATTGCCAGTGACCTAAACAAACAAAGAGGTGGGGGGGCATGGCTCCATTAGGGATTTTAGTTTCAATCAAGGTTTCATAATTAGGTTTTCTGATTAGAGATTTTGGAAATTTTAGTTAAAACTTAACTTAAATTATTAACATAAGAAAAGAATTAAACTATTTAAAAATATTAACTTTAATTTTTTTTTAAAAGTTATCTAGGCCCCATTATGCCACATGGCAGTAGAGTGCTAACATATTTTTAAAATAATAAAAAATTGCCACATCAATAATGACATGACACTTAAACAAATAGAAATTTAATTTTAGTTAAAATTTTCATCCACTTAGAGCCTATTTTGAATGTTTTGAAAACATTAGGATTGAAATAAAATGCTCTAAAACATTAAAATTTAAGTTGTACTTTGATGAAAATGATAGAGTTCAAACTACCCTTTTAGCCAATGAAAAAATGGTTGGGCTGTTAGAACTATCAGCAAAGCTAGAGGAAGCATTAGGGTGGTTGATAGAGTTTGGATCCATTCTTAAGTGTCCTATTTGCTGAACACAGAGGAGGACCCTTCTTCTTTGATTTTTGCAAGAGTCCTCATGCTTGGGGTTCATTCACAAAAGGCAGTTAAAGATCAAAAAGACTAGGGATGGCAATTTTTGGCCCAAGGGCCTAAATTTAATTGTTTTCAAGGGGGCGGCCCATAGGCCAGGCCCAGGCCTATACTAACTCGAAACTTAATTATTCTAAGAAAAATATCGTTTTAATTAAAAGAGTTAGTTCTCGGATAAGAATGGACCTGGGCAATCTACATCTGGGTCCAATTAAAAAAGATAAGTTATTCTATAGTTTTAATTTAAAAAAAATTGGCAAGGGCTCCCTAAAAAAGACCTCTTCTTTGCAAACATTGATTATGTTAACATAAATTATGTAAAAGGAGTGTATATAATTGACAAATCATTTGAATGAAACATAAGAATTTTGTATATAACAGTGAAATATCTAAACAAGATAAAAGTCATCAAGCAAATAAAACAAAAAAAAAAAACAAAGGATCATTGCAAGCAAACAAAGATGATGTATTCCTAAAACATGTCCAGCAGCTAAAGACCCAAATCAATAATTAAAACTAAGGTGCTTGGATTACTGAAGAATCCTTGGAAACTTATTCATTTACATAAAGCAACATTCTGAGCCTTATAATCTCATTTAGGATGTCTCTCCCACATTTAAAGAGAGAATATGTGAATTCCATTTCACTTCTTTACATACTATAACAATGACACTTTTTGCACTGGGCTTGCAATGGATTTGGCTTTAATAGACTTTATGTTAGCTTATAGTTCTTTAATTCAATTTTGAATCCAATCTCAAGTTCTTTTCCTAGTTTTCATGCTAAAAATTATAGTTCTGAACTCAAGCTTGAATAGAGTCTGATACTAGTTTTGAGCAGAAATTGAACCAAGAATAATAAGGTCATTAAACTACTGAGTGAAATCTCAAGTCTAAGTGATTTTTGTCAAGCACACTTGAGTCCTAAAATTTGACCTCATTTCTATGTCAAAGCCAAAACCACCAAGTTTGGCCAAACCAATTAAGCTTAAGAAAGCATGAGTTACCTCAAGTCCTTTGTAACAGGCATAATAATGGAGCAATTATAAAACAGAAGAAATTAAAAAATTATTAGCTTATAGAGAATGACAAGTTAAGAGGAATAAATGTTTAATGAAAGAAGGTACAACTTGTATAATGCAATAGATACACTTTGCCGCAAACATATGCAATGAACACAATAAAAAAAATTTGAAATTCAAAAAGATAAATAGCTTAGATAGTAGCACATAGACGCACCTTCAGACCCACATATTATGTATTACATGCTTCAAGATTTTTATTTTGGAAAATGAATATGGTAAAAACTACAATTAAGCATCAATTTAAACAGAAAAACATGCAAAGAAAAAGTTAATCCCAAAGCACCATCATGAATTACCATGACTCAGAAGCATTGAAACAATTTGCTTGTAGATGGTATGCACTATCTTTTCAATACTGGTATACAAGACATCAAAATATTTGTGCATTATATAATCTAGAATCCAAAGACTAGAGATGCATAAATCAAAGACGAAAAGGAAATAAATGTGAAACTGACAGCCAAATCACCAGTATGAGATAACTTACTTTAAGTCATCACAGGTAGGATTGTCACCAAGATCTTGTGCACATAATCTCTTTTTTTTATGCATAAATTTGTATACCTTATCAGACCAACCACAGGATCTCAATATCGTAGAAGCATTTTGTTGGAGACTGCATGGAACAAACAATAGAAAACAACTGGCGGTAAGAAAGCAAGCACGATAGACTAAGAATTGACAGGAAAATGAGTGTAATGATCTTAAGAGATGACCATCAATCAGCTAACTCAAGCACCCAAAATAAGTCTGCAAACTAACATAGCACAATAAGAAGATTAGGATCCAACTAACTCAAAGTCATAAAAAAATTAGCTGTAGCTGGAATGAATCAAACAGACACAGAAGAAAAATCATGACTAAAAGATCACTTGAATAAAATAGCTTAGGCAGGAAGTACCATCATTGTGGAATCTTAAGTTACATAATATTCTTAAATGTCTTAGATAGAAAGAGTAACATACACTTGCTTTAATTCTTCAACTTTGGCTTGAGATTCAGCATCTTGTGCCAACAAAATACTAGAGTTCTCGTCTGATTTCCTCTTTGTCACTAGAGCGGCAGAGTGGTGCTTTGTAGCACCATTTTGCAACTCAGAGCAATCAAACTCTCTTCCTTTTCTCCCATTGCGCAGGACATCTTCACCCTCATAGAGATATGAGTTCACAGAGTTAACTGCACCATTCTGAGCACTTCCATTTTTGCTTGCTACCTCAGAGACTTGACAGCCAATCCGATCACCAGCACTCACTTCTTTACTTTTGAAACCATTTGTGGTTGTCACTGATATATCATTGTCAAGTTTCTCCACCTGACTTGGCGCTTTTATACTACCATTCTTTTTTACAATTCCAATCTTAAGATCATCACCTTTTCCATCAACTACAGCAAGAACTCTTTTAGGAACGAAGTTAGGAAAAATATTAAATTTCACATGTGGACTAGAGGGCGCTGTAGGAATCTTACAAAGAGAAACATCCTTTCCTGAAGTTTGAGCATATGATTTAGAAGGAGCCATTTTTGATGTCAAACCAACTCTTGGAACTTTTGATGCCACATTGCCATTTGAGTTGCATGATTTTACTCCATTCTTAAAAGTTGCAGACACTGGCCTTTGATTTGTGCGGGAGAAGAAGAGAATATAGACTTTCTCTGATAATACCTCTTGTGGGGTTGATAATGTTACATATGAATCATTACAACAATACCACCGACCCATTGCATCCTGGAAGGAAATAATGTAAAAAATACTGGGGGATTGTTTCCTAAAGTATAAGGTTACATGATTTGTAGAGACAGAGAGAGAATAGGCATATATTCACTTTAATGTATGCATAGTAGTGGCCTGATTCTGGAGAATGTCCTGAATGCACTATTGCTCCAAAAAGACTATACTCTGGCTGTGCATCCTGCGGCATTAACAAAGGGGAGATAAGGAACAATACCAATCCTATTGAACAAGCCACAACGAAGAAATCACTAGAACAATTAGTTAATTTTATGTAACAATCATAGAAGTTTGGTTTCCTTGAACTGAATCGAATTTTTCTGATCTACCAACTCTTTTTCCTAAAAAGGATTTTTCTGGTGAACATTTACATGTTAAAGCATGGGCAGTGGCTTGTGGCTCGTTCCAAATACCCGAAAACAACGGTTTTTGCTTAAGAGAGGGGCCTTGGGGCCAAACTCAAACTAAGCGATTAAAAACCAAAATCTAATGGTGGCAAGTTGATTTACACATATTAGGGTATTTTAACATACAATAGTCAAGAAGTACAGTATATTGTTTTCCATCTAGAATCTATGGGGAGATTGAAGATGTCTAGAATGGTACCCTTCCATTAGAGCTTTAATATATGTCATGATTCCAATTTTTTTAAATTGGATTTATTCCCTTTAATCATTAAAACCAATTATTAGCCTTACTGTATATTGTGAAAAAAATGTGTCCTAATTTCATTGTTAGTCACCTAATATCATATAAAAACAGATAAAGATAACAGTTGCTCAAACCTCTCTATACAATTTATAGTAAAGCTTCAAGTATCTCCTTGCACACTCCCCAATCATTCAGCTTATTAAAAAATCTTTAAGCCTACAAGATTTGCAAGAATCACAACAGCAGGCTTAACTAAGACAAGATCATCTGGATTAGTTAACCATTAGGAAACAAAATCACAGTTTTAAAGCGCTCAGAAATAGTACAAGTTGAAGTTCTTAACCTAGTTTAACATCCCTTCAATCATCAATCGATATGCATATTTATAAGATCTCAACGTTAGCAATCTTACCAGGCCAGGGTTACTAGGAAGAAGTATAGTCAACTAAACTTTGATTAAAAACACCTAAGACCATAAACAATAGGAAACCTAAAATTTTACACTGTTGATTTTTAGGCGATGAGGAAACCAAAACAAAAATCACTGTGGAAATGACAACTAAAATTTAGAAAATCAACAAAATAAAACAAAAGACAATAAACATTTAGTTGCACAACGATTCTAGATTCCTCAAATTCCTTCCGACACATCTTGAACCCAAATCATACCATAGTGAAAGATATGAAATAACACACAAATAATGAAAATATAATCCTCCTGTCATATTCCCAAATAAGAATTGTAACCCAAAAGCACCATTGAAGAACTATCCAGTGCTTTCCTCTTATAATAAACGGAATATATCAGTAGCATAAAGTATGATTAGGAACATTGTAAACACAGGTTTATGCATAATATATTACGCCACAAATAACCTAACTTCAATCCCACCTAGATTCATATTAGCTTATGTATTTCTATTTCCTACTTACCAAACATATTTAATATAACTAACGGTAAGAAATAATCATGAAATATCTTTATCACCAAAGCATCATTAAAAAGTGAACAGTTTAGAAATGTAGTTCACTGAATTAAAAGTAGTTTCCCCACTTGTATCCCCACCTACACTGATAAAATTCTGTGGATCTAGTAACTATAGTGAGCAACACAAATGGGTTCCAAACAATAAGCACCTACACTGATAAAATTCTGTGGATCTAGTAACTATAGTGAACAACACAAATGGGTTCCAAACAACAAGCACCTACACTAATGAAATTCTGTGGATCTAGTAACTATAGTGAACAACACAAATGGGTTCCAAACAACAAGCCATTAACAATAACTCATGTGAATTTAGACCAAAACTCTTAATCTAGAAAATGTCTAATTCAACTGCAAAAACACACTTTGGTGGCAAAGGATCAAACTGTATCTATTTCAAAGCAAACATAAGCAACAAACAAGTCTTGAAGTAAAAGAAAAGACAAATTGAAATGGAATGAGATCTCTCACAATGAAGGCCAAGATGTTTTAACTTCCAGATAGAATCCTCAACAAGGCAATAGAAGGCATGGGGATCAATTTCAAATTTTGACAAACTTTTTAGTTTCCTTGACTCTACTCTTCGTTGTTAGAACTAGCAAAGGGTCATGGGGGACTGCACTAATATAAAGTTGCAAGTTGAGAGACTACCACTAGTAATAGGGCATGAAAAATGGAAGCATTAAGATACTTCATAAATGTTCATCATTTCCGAAAGGAATCTAGAGGGATGGCTAATTGCAGTAAGGAACACTTCCACAATACACCTTACCATGTACAAATTAAGACCTTTAGGTTCACTATTAATGTGTGGAAACAAGGAATGCATGGATAATCAGTTGAATAAGCACCAAATAAGCGTATCATATCCTTATCGTATAGTTCATTACCATCAATAACTCAAGATAGTTGTTCAACCAAACAAATTAATTCAGGCATGATGCTAATGAACTAGAAAGCATATGTGCATCGAATTACCCATACCTGACTCTTTCTGCACATGAAGCTCGAGAGCACCAAAACTTCTTCAAATGAAATGGGCTTGTCAATCTTCCCACCAAATATTCCCCCAAACCTCTGGCAATAACAATACAAAAAATAAGTAACTTTGCAGTAAAGCAACCGCCCAACCAAAAGTAATAGCATAATTGCAAACATGAACCAATCAAGATAGAAAAAATGAAGATGCACACCTTCAGTTGGATTACGAGCACATTAGGCGCTTGAAGTATTGACATTTGCTTCACTGCTGGAACCAATTTCTTGCAACTAAAAAAGCATAAGTTTCTTGGCTGTTCTCGGAGTAGAATAGAAAAAATTGAAAGGAACCGAGCCAGAAAAAAAAAAAAAGAACTCAAATGCAGAGTGACACAATACTTACTTTTCACATTTGTATTTATTATTGCCATCCAAAATCTCGGGTTGGAAAAATTTAAGCATTGCCTCTTGAAGAGAATTACAATGCAAAACGTCGAGACTGATATCCATTATCTCATCAAGCTTATTGGACTCGAAATGACAAGACAAACACTTCACCTGGCTCTGCAAAGCACCTCCAAAAATCTCCTTAACCACAGTGTCACTACTACTAGACTCGACACTGCCCTTCCGCTGCTGCCTCAAATTCTTGAGGCGCAAACAAGTGTTGTGGCAAGCATCAATAACGTAGCGCAAGAACTCATGCGCATCCTCCTGTCGACCGCGACAAAAGTGTGAGGCGAAAATGCTGAGACAACTCTGAATCTTAGCAGGTGCGTCGAGAGTGAGATCCGCACTTAGGGACCGAACAATCCGTTTCTCCAATAAGCAGAATGGACAGTCCTGCTTGCCGCTAACAGAATCACCTTCACAACAACAGAAATAAACACCAAATTAATTAATTGATTGATTAGTTACCTGACACGAGTAAAAATTGTAGCGATAAAGATGAGTTCGAATACAGTGAGAAGAGTGTTGAAAGCGAAGGCAGAAATTTGCGAGAGGAGGAGTGTAAGTGAGGCACTGCAAGACGCTGTTAAGGTAACATGTATTCCCGAGATTTCTCAACCCTAGTGGAGGACCGTTCTTGCGTTTCTGACTCAGTAGATTCGGCTGCCAACTCATCTGCAAACCGCCCATTCATCAACAACTATAAGATGATGATGACGAAAAGAACAACAATAATCCTCCTTCTTCTTCATCTGACAACGAAAGTACTATCGCCGTCGCCGTCGTCGTCACCGCCACGTCACCCACCTCCACAAAGCCAATCGCATCCTCGTCGTGCTGTTCGTTCCACCCTTGCTTCTATGCAGCCAAACAATAAGGATACTAGAATTAAACATTTACGTTTGTTAAGGGAGAGAGTAAAATTACATCAAAACCTCTCCAAATTTTATATCTTCACCGCTTCCTCCCCTTCTATTCTTATCTTCTACCCTTGTTTTCTTTTTACACCAAAACATGTATAAACATCAGGGAAAATATTTAATTCAAAAAATGGTAAGAGGATAACTGTTATACCCTCAAGCTCAGATCTTGGGATCGTGCAAGTGTTGATGAGTCTTGGTTAATGCTAAGCATGCAAGTCGGCATGAGAAAGGCAAGTTGACGAGCAAAATTTGAGGGACTTGCGAAGTAGGCGAGGGATGCGGAAAGTATTAGTAAAGATCTCGAGGGACTTGGAAAATACATCAGTGATGACGTAGCAACTGTGGATGATGTAACATATGATAATGTGGTGGATAAGATCACAGTAGATAAATATCAGTTTTAAGAGATAAAGATCATGTGGAAGGATCATCTAAAGATAGAGAGATCTTCATGGATAAGAATAATCATTCCTAGATAGGGTAATCTTTTTGTTAGTTAATGTGATGTAACTTAATCCTATTAGATAGAGTTCAAATTAGATGAGGATGTCATCTATTAGTTAGTTTGATATAATCTGATAAGGATAAGATATGATAAGATAATGATCTTCGCTATTAGAGTTCTATTAGGATTCTAACTTAATTATCTGGAGATAGTTATAAATAACTCATTAGAGTTAGAGAGCTATTCATTCAATCATTGAGTTATTCACTCATTGAGAGAAATCACTCAGAGGAGAGAGCTTTGATAGTTAAAAGCTTTTGGGGGAGTTCTCATTGTAAGGGCTTCGAGTAGGCAGTTCCTTGTCAGTACTTCAAGAAGGAGGTACTTGTATTTTTTGTTAACATTTTGTTGAGGGTTAATGAAAGATTAGCTTCGACAATATATCTCTTGTTGCTTTCTTTACTATGTTATACACTTGTGTTATTTTGTGTAAGAGAGAAACCTTTTAAACACTTGTGTGCGCGTGAGGTGTTCGAGGGCTAGTAGATTTATTCGGCAACATTCACGTGAGAAGGCTGAATCTTGCTTAAGCGAACTTAAGCGAGATTACTGTATGAAGGTGGGCACAACTTGCAGTAAAAGTTCGAGTCCAAAACAAACCTTTGTAACAGTTGATATCAGAGCCAATATAGAGCGATAGTTGGTGGAAGTAATATGACGAAAAGGGTTACCAGAATAGAGGCGATTCTTGAGTCTCTAGCTCCGATGGATGAGGGAGTAGTTCCTTTATTGGAATGTATTGCAGCCTTGGAGAGGGAGCTTCAAGCAACTACGAGAGCGCTCGACGAACAGATGAAGGCTCGTGAGGAGATGAGCTATAATCTGTTGGTGCTCAAGCATGCGATGGCACGAGACAAGTGTCTGAGGGGAAAGCACTATGGTGAAGGTGCGAGAGCCATAAGTTTTCGATGGCAAGCGGAGTGTTAAGGAGCTCAAAAATTTTCTTTGGGACATGGAGCAATACTTTGTGTTGGATCGGAAAAAGAAAGCATGCTATATTTGGAGAACCGGTAAATTTCTAAACTTTTTAGAAATCATATTTGTAGCGGAAGCAGCATATCCAAATCGTCATGTCAATCCATACATGATATGGAATAAGGATAATAATAAACTTAAACAAGATGAAGAGTATTACCGACTCCTTTGCTACAGCTTTAATTCCTTGATGCGCTATCCTCTCCTTCTTCTTGTATCCAAAACCTTTGCTTGTGAATCTTTTCCTTTAACAATCTATCTTCTCCTTGTTGTTGTATCCTCAACCAATTTAATTTACCTCTTATTCTTCTAGGACAAATAGGTTAACAAAATTCTTTGCTGGGAAAAGAGAAGAAATGTTTGGAGGAGATTTTCTTAGAAGAATATGAACCAAAAATGAGAACTCCTCTCTTGGTAATTTCGGCTCACTCATGCATGAAAGGAGGGAGGGAGTCCAACCATGCAAGAACCCTTTCTTACACACTCAATTTATGTTATGCATAGAATGGAAGAAGAGAATAGCATCCAATGCATCCAATAGCTTAGACTTAATTTAATCTCATTAGAATTAATTCTAGCTTATTAACTAAATGTCATTCCATTAAAGACAATTAGTTGAACTCTTGAATTATTAAATATTATGAGAATATGTCCAATTGCAAACCCTATTTAGAACCTT
>JANVCL010000005.1:24337402-24360464 GCA_026546855.1 Erythroxylum incrassatum
CTTTAGGGCACTACTCTAACAATCTTACAGTACTGTACAAGCATAAGTCGAGTTACAGGATATACAAGTCGACTTATCATGCAAGCATAAGTCGAGTTACAGTAAATACAAGTCGACTTATTAGTACGGTACAGGCGTAAGTCGAGTTACAGAAGAGTACAAGTCGACTTACACTATCACTTAATTCATCAAGAAAATTTTCGGGGCCCAACAGGTTGAATCTTACCGAGGACTTAGCCACAATAGAAAACTTTGGTATACTAGAATACGAGTTAAGGGTTTCTCTTAAAAGAGGACATTCACTTTCTTGTAGGTTAAAATAACCTGTGTCCTTTGCATTTATTGTGTAGTATGGACCTTTTAGGGTGTATAACTTAGTTTGGTTCCTATGTAGCGTAATTAAGGTTTTGATAGGCCTAGTCAGAGTTATTCATGTACGGATCTTTCATAATCGGTACAAGTCTCTTTTGTTATTTATTTCTCTTAATGTTTGTTGCTAATCTTAGACATGTTCTACATGTACATTATTTTATGTTATGTTTATTACTCTTGCTCGTTATTGTTTTAATATTACGATTATTGTTTCTCTTTAGTGTTTATTTATATTGTGTTGTATTTTTGTATTTAGTTGTTTTTCTTACCTTTTATGTTCATTTAATTGATTTCTTTATTTTACTTTATTTCTTAGATAGGTATGCACATCCATTTATAATTTTGTAAGATCTTCATAGCATGTTATAAATGAGTTTATTAGAAACAACCTCTCTATTAGGTAGGGGTAAAATTGTGTACTATCGAACCTCCCTAAATCCTTTGCCTCAGCGGGACTTCAACTTGATGTTGACGATTATGATGATAAACAAAAAATAATAATATTGGCATTAATAACGAAACAAAATTTTATTTTTATTTTAAAAATATAAAAACTAAAATTACAATGGAAGTGAAGGAATCCTTAATTTATTTCGACATACTATTGATATAAATAGTGTGCTTAAAGTATAATTCGTATTTTATTCATTTTTACTACCATTTTAGTCAAGCCTCGTAAATGAAGTCAAATTTTGGTGAAATTGAGGCGGTAAGTAAAGCTTACTAATTTAGGATTAGGGATTATGCACAAAAATTGAAATTTGAGACACCTAATAGAGATAAGTGGGCTCCAATGAATAATAATAATTATTATTATTTTTCGCTTTTTCGCTTTGTAGTATCTGTCTCACTGTTTCCTTCTTGACTCTGTTTAGAGCAGTTGTAGCAGAGTAATGGAGTGAGAAGAAAGATAAAATAATAGTAAGATAAGGAAACTTTTTGAACTTCTTTTCTCCGTGAAGGGGGAACTCAGTCATAGTTCTAGGGTTTCTTCTTGCCCAAACACCCAATTGCCAATAGTGATGAGCTAAACAAGATTTCCGATTTGTTTCATTACCCTTGCAATTGCTTCTACTGTATCTTTCTGTGTTGCATCTAAATGTGTGGAATTTTCTAATTGGGTTTTCCTGCTGCTGAAACTGTGTTTCTTCTCACCCTTTTTTTTTTCTTTGGGGCTGTGCTTTTGTTTCTTTTTCTCTCTTTGGAATTTCTTTTTTGTTTAGATAAGTAAAGAAGTTGTGAAAAGAGTCGAAGACATTGGCTTTGTCTCTGCGTCTGTGTCTGATTTTGTTGGTCAACAAAAGGGTGAAGGTGGAGGTGATACTGTTGCCATATCCAGGTGGTGGGAAGTTGCTTTTGTTTTTTTTTTCCCCTCTGAAAACTTACATGTGAAGCAAGTTGAAGTTGAACGTGATCCGATTTATTTTTTTTCACCTTCCAACTTTGAATCCATCACATGGGTGGTTATGAGTAGCTCCATTTCTTCCTTGTTCGCCTTTTGTTTCTTCATTTTGATCCCTTTGTTGGCATTTTATAGTTAAGAACCTTGTTTGTGAAATATTGGCAGATCAAGCTGCTTTCTTTCTCCTATTATGGGTATGGTTATCACTTTCGCTTGGAGCCCAAAATCTCGCTGTCATTGTACGGTTGATGGTTATCAGTAGCATGGTTCTAGCTCCTTGTGAGGACAGGGTACTGGGTTCCTTTTCACTTGTTTATTTTGGTTACATTAGCACTTTTCATGGAGGATATTGGACTGGTGAGTCAAGGCTGGAAATGGCTGCAAACCCAGAAACATGCTTATTCTCGGGCAAAAAATGCTGCTGGATGTTTAACGGACAAGATTGGAGTGCTTGTAGAGCGGCACTGGCCAATGGTGTGCCATGGGTGTTCTTTATTTGGGCGTTTAATGATATTCTTGTTGGTTTATTGGAAAGATTGCGTTGCAAGGGGTTTCCGCTCTGTTGTCAAGCTGGGTTCTGCAGTTTTGCTCCTAATAATGTGGAGTTGCTTTCTTAGTCTCACCTCAATGTCTTGCTTGCTTTATGTGCTCACCAGTATGGTACGTCTTCCCATTTACCCAGCGCTATAAATTTTGCATTTTCCTTTGTCACCTGTTAAATTGCTGTATGTATTTTATCTCGGACTGGCCTCCTTGTAACCTAGATATCCTTTTCCATCATTTGTGGGAAAATGTCGTATCGATATTATGGATTTGCTTTTTCCATGGGAAAATCACTTATATCGATGTTGTTGCAAATATAAGTTGAGAAGTCCTTTAGCTTGGCAAATTCCGTTCTGATGAACTGTTCTTCTGGGTAATGTCACTAGGCGTGCAGGATTGGTGGGAACATACTCTCGATTGCCGTTATTGTGGTTAATTTTCCAAGCCTGTCTTTTGTGCAATAATGTTTTACATGATTGCGATGAAGCATTCAGTTGTTGAAGTTTTTGAACAATGATTAATTAATTTCTCTTGACAGAAATGGAAGTCTGTTTTAAGAGTTTTGTTCAAGGGGGAAGTAATTAAATAAAATTGCAAATAGATGTGATTTATTGTTTTATTGGAACTAATTTTCCCATCTTTCCAGTATCTTCAATTTTTTGTTCTAAATGAAACTTTGGTAATCCGGATTGGACAAAGAAACAAAAGGTAGCTTATCTCCAATATTCATTCCTTAGCTTTTGGTTTTGTGTTCATGATTCTGGATCCTAAACTCGGTACATGCTTGAATAATATACCATTAATAATTGTCTGTGAGGGCAATAGTTCTAGTAGGTATGTCTTTAATTGTTTAAAAATCCATCTAAATAAATTGCAATCTTCATCTGAAATGAGTTTCTTTTACATATTGCTGACGGAGTAATATTTCAGGGAGCTGCTGGAGCTACCATCCGTTATTTGGGCTACACTCCTGGACTTTTTATTGTAGGAATCTTCTCAATATTAATTTTGTGGATGTACGCTAACTTTTGGATAACAGGAACGTTGTTTATAGTTGGAGGTAGGCTTGGCTGTTTTTAATGGAGAAACTAATTTATGTAACATTACTAGTGTATTCTTCATGTTTATTTATTGTGTCAACCCATCCTCAAGACGTGCTGTGGTTGTTGCTAGTTTTCAACTACCCTTTTATTGTGATCGCTAGAGCTTAACCAAATATAGATTGCTTTTCTTCATGTTCTTTGACCTTTACTTTTATTCATTTTCCTTTCATACACTGGATTCTTTCTAATATATCTGTCTTAAAAAGGAAATATCAAGACAGTATGCATGATATTCTTGTATTTGTGTCCTTGAAAATACCAAGTAGAGGGAAAATGAGTGTTTCACAATGATTTCATACCCTTACTATTTGAGAAAATAAATTAGTTTTTGTATATGAAGTTTTCATTTTGATTTGAATCATCTTCAGATATAATAAGTTGATTATACTGATGTATTCAACTATTTAGGAATCTAACAATTGTTAAGCTTAAATTGTTGTTATAACCTGTCTTTTGTATGATAAGTTGTTATCGCATGTCAAGCTTTCAAGGCCTATCAAATTCAAACAATTCTTCATGCTTCTTCGTTTTCCAGTTATCCTTTCTGTACCTTTCTAGTGTTCAATACTTGTTTGATGTCAAAATGCTTTCACTTATTTTCTGTAAGCAGTTTTGGATGATTCAGTTTAACGTTTAATTTTGCTTAAAAATTTCCTTAGCCTTTGACTATTTTCCTGCATCCACATAAATAGTGAAAAATAGCTGAAATAAAAATGGAATGCTATTCTTATTAGTAAATGGTGTATCAAGTGAAAGAGCATTTGTTAGGCACCAAGTAAGAATTTACAAATCCTTGATTGGTATGCGGAGAATTTTTACTTCATTTTGATGTTATTCAATGGCCTTTTCTAGTATAGTTTGTTAATCATATGATTTTCAAGTTTCTGACATACTTTGCAAGTCTTAATTGTTTGTATATTGCTGTCTACATGTGATAGTGCACAGGAATTCTTTTCCGTTTGTTCACTTTTTGTCTCTGATTCCATGCTCACCCTAATTGATCGAGGGCCTATATTTGCTAGACTATAGAATAATTCATTAATTACTATTTGGTGATCTACTTATGGATATTAAAAAATTGTGTTTATTTGGTTCCTTATACACATTTTTCACCTTCTAGTTTTCAATAGATTATGAGGATTTTATTCTTCTTTCCTTTATAAATGCAGGTTATTTGTTCTCCTTAAATCATGCACGGCTGGTTGTCCTAATGGCGACTATATATGCTGTTTATTGTGTAAAAGTTCGCGTTGGTTGGTTTGGTGTCTTTCTGTCGATAAATCTTGCATTTTTCTCAAATGATGCATTGAATTTTTTCGTCCAATGGTGTGATAACACCGTAGAAAATATACATTTTGAAGATAAGAAGGAATCTGAAACAGTTACAGAAGATAACTTCTCTTCGGAGTGTGATTTCTCCTTTCCGACTAAAGAGTCTGAAGAGGTGCAGTCTTGCAAGTCGTCCGGCAAACCAGCTGTTGCTTCAGCTGCGCTGAATAACCAAACAAATTTGTCAAGTAAAAATGTAGTTAGGCAAGAAGCAGGCTCGACTGATGAAATGAGACGGATATTACATAGTTCAGATCATTATGAAGCGCTGGGATTTCCTCGAGACAAACCTATTGATGCTACAATATTGAGAAAGGAATATCGGAAGAAGGTGTGCAAAAAATTTTTTGGGGGCAAGGGTGCTTTGGTTTTATGTTTTTTAGATGTTTTTCAGCCTCCAAGTTTGCGTAACAGTCACTTCGCAACTTTAGTACAGCTTTGTTTTAGGAAGATTGAACATGTTTAAATTTATTCTTTGTTCTTCAGCAAGAAACTGAATTTCCTAGATGAATTTGCTTCATCTGTTGCTGAGGTCATGTTTTGATTTATCACTCCATTAGGACAGTTTTATGAATGCTTAAATCAATTGTTGAGTGGTTAAATGGTAATAGATGTGTGGAATGAATTTCCATTCTGTATGTTGCTGCTTTAAGCCAATTGGTTATAAATTTGTTTCATTCTATATGCATGAAAGAAAAAAGGGAAGAGTTTGTGCACTTACTGATTTCTTTCTTTTCCAACTTTTGTGAAAATCCTATCTAGGCTATGCTTGTGCATCCAGACAAAAATATGGGAATTCCTCTAGCAAGTGAATCATTTAAGAAACTTCAATGTGCTTATGAGGTAAGCATACGTAACAAGATAAATCTTCTCTGTGTGTGTGTGTGTGTCTGTCTCTCTCCTTGGTGTGCAGTATATAGTCTGGTACAAGTGTAAAGAGTTATTGTTCTTTATGTTCTATGCAATCACAGGTTCTTTCAGACTCCACAAAGAAGAGGGACTATGATGAGCTATTGCGGAAGGAAGAATTCAGAACTAGGACAGTCTGTCAGAAGTCTCACTGTTCTTCACGACAGGTGATGTATGCATGCTATTCATGATGAAAGTTATAGTATTGTTTCTTTTAAAATGTCTATTTTAAGGTTAACATTTGGTAGAGATTCATGTTAAGTAGGAACTGTTGGAATATGAAGATCTCAAATATTTGTAATTTCTTGTATCCCTTAGCCCAACAGTGTTTTGAAATTTCTAGCAGACCTGATTTTTAGACAGAATTTCCATGTTAGTACTAATGGTCAGTCTTCTAAAGTGTAAGTCGTGTTTATCCTATTTTCCTTCTTTATTAGTCTAACATTTGATCTAGATTACAAGAACTTCCTTTGAAGACAGACTAGGCAAATTGAGAAATGGAGTTAAATGGTCCAGTATCAGAATGTATATTTTTGCTTCGTGAACTGGTTATTATTTTTGGTCTGTGAGGTTGATATTCACATGCAATGATAGCATGATTTAAAGCTTCATTAGGATGCAAGTCAAGTGACGTATACTGGTGGAAGAATTGATTCTCACATCATCATGCTATGAATCATTTTATTAGCAGGATAGTCCAGATTATTGCTCTGAGGAGTCCAGACGTATACAGTGCACAAAGTGTGGCAATTCACATGTATGGGTGTGCACCAGTAGGAGTAAGGCCAAAGCAAGATGGTGTCAGGTCAATCATCTGAATCCTACAGTTAGTACATTAATTCTTTTTTGCTTTATATTTTATTTTCTTAATTCAAAAGACTACTTTTGCTACCAGGACTGCTGCCTATATCATCAAGCTAAGGATGGAGATGGATGGGTTGAATACAAAGGGTCTCTGGCTTTTGGTAAGCCTCAAAAGGTATGCTTCTCGGAAGAACATTGTTTACTGCTAGCTTTTTTCAAATTTATTCTAACTACATGGAAAAGTTATCTTCTTCCGAGATTCTGGTCATAATATCACATTTGAGACAACCGTTGAAGGTGTTACCTATCATACTGAGTGGAAAGTGAGTATGCCCAGGGGCTTAGCTTAGCGGTGGGTGAGTTTTGCTTGGTCCTACTAGTGTGGGCTTACTGGAGCGGAGTTATGAAAGACCTGTATGAGACCCAACTTGATCTTAGGAAAGGAGCATAAAAGTGTCAGGTTTGTTTAATTGGGTGAAGACTGTCAATGAATGGGGCACTTTGATCTTTTACCAAAGTTGCTTGTGATGTAGTACAATGAGGAGACTTGGCTTTAAAGTCAAATGCCAGACCTTAAACTCAAGGAGTGCAACCAGAATTGTTGTCATAGACTTTTATTTTTTCTCTTCAGTTTCTTTTTCTTTTTATTCCAGCATGTTAAGGAGTCATTGGAGTTGAAGATTCAACATCTTTTCACCTGTAATCTGTTGATTTGGCTTGGTAGATTTTGATGAATTCTGGTCTTTGTAGATAATTATTTCCTTTCCAGCTTTGTGAAGGGGATAAGAATCCTTGATACTCAAATATCTCTGTTATGGAAAGCTTACCCTTCTATTTTGCTGTTTAAAATTTTACTTTAATAAATATAGAAATCGCAAAACACTTATAAATTGTTTTGACCTTGGAGCTAGGGTAATTAAGTGGAAAATAAGTAATTTTTCAAATGATACGGCAGATACTTATATGGTTATCCTGTTAATTTTGTTGTGATAGGCTGATACGAAACCTTAGCATTTTATTTTTCTTTATAATCTTTAGAAGGTTATCTTGTTAATTTTGTTGCGATAGGCTGATATGAAACCTTAACATTTTGTTTTTCTTTTTATTTTTTTAGGTGGAAATTCCAAGTGCTTTTGTTTGTGCCGAAAGTAAGATCTTTGATGTCTCAGAATGGGCTATTTGTCAGGCAAGTGCTGTTTTTTCTTATTATGTGTGAACATTGCTTTTGTATTCAAGTTGCTTGGAATGGGCACTTGATAAGATACAGAGCACATGACAACATTTTATCTTACCGTTTCTCTCTGCAATTTCTCCATGGTGTTCTCTGACTGTGTATGTTTGAATTCTTTTGTTGGTTCTCATTGTTTGAGAATCATGCTAACCAAAACATGGAACTTCTATGACCTCTGATGTTAAGGATAATCTAGGAGAACATTTTGATGGGAACAAATAGATCTGCAGTTTTGTGTGATTATTATGATGATAGCTTTTGAAAATTTGACATTGTCTTTCACATTGCGATAAGATTTGCAGCTTGATATCCCAGTGAATCCCTGAACTTTGTTTTCTTATGCCATAATGAGTTTATTCGAGCAATTTAAGATTCAGTTATTTCCCACGTGCCATTGCTAAGTTGGTAGTTTATGTTTGATTCACAGCAGGCTTACTATGCATTTAGTAAGTTATGCTGTTTCTTCTCTTTTTCTGTTGATATTCTCTCTTTGGTGGATTATATGGTGTGTGTAAGAGAGAGAGAGAGAGAGCTCTTGACTTTGTAAGTGCCATGCTTGTCCTTTGTTGAGTCTCAAGCTACATACTTGAATTGACAACCTAAGATCCAATTGCAAAGATGCCATGATGGCACCGGGAATTCCAATTAATTGAAGCAGTCTACTTTTGGTCCATTCAGTACTTATAATTGATTTGTGGATAACATATTCTGAGTCTTTAGCTTGAACAAGCTTAAAACTCTTTTCAGGGAATGGCATGTAGACCCAATACTCATAGGCCTAGCTTCCATGTAAACATGGTTGGTTTGGAAAAGACACAACGATCCAACTCAAGCAGATACCCTTGGAATTTGGATGCGGAAATGATGGATGAAGATGATGAAGAATTTGAGCTGTGGCTTCAACAGGCCCTGGCTTCTGGTCTCTTTTGTGAGACCTCTAAGCGCAGAAAGAGCTGGAGTCCATTCAAGCTCCCTCAGAAGAAAGGAAAGAAGCAATGGCGAAGATCATCAACCTGACCAACCTGACCAACTAGAAACAATCAAAGAAGTATTTTAGTTACCCCTGCCATTGAAAACGGAGCTATATTTTTGTTATGCTGTTTCTTCAGGGGCTTAGTGGCCTGAGTCTAGACTACTTTCACTTGTCGGGAGGAGTTGATCGAGACATGTGGCATATTAAAGTTTCAGGTATTAGCAAACTTTCAAGGGCTTGCTAATTAGGTTCTGTAAATTTCTGCTGAAACACCAAAACCCTCTTGAATCAGAAAGTGGAGGATAAAAGGATTAATGCATCTCTCAGAAGCAGCATTTGATATTTAATTGGGGATAAATCTTCAATATTTTGTACATATGCTTGTCAATAATTTCATCTGATTCAAAACTGTGTTTTGGCAATCTTTTTTTTTTTGTTTTGGAGAAAATACTGTATTTTGGCAAGTTAACTTTTGCTTCTGTATGCTCTTTTTTCATATCAGGCTCCCATTTAAGAGCATGGTTTTTCGCAGACTACAAATTGTTCCTGAAATCCTAGAAAAATGATGAGACCTCTCAATACTTTGTAAAAACGGGAAAATAGGTGAGATGATTAGGGCTTGACTCTCTGGCAGTTAGATTCTATGGTAAAGGTCTACGGTAGTGAGATGACCATGGAGTTACAGAGCCAATTGAACTCTGAGGAGAGGGTTGTGAGGCTAGTAGGCTTGTATATATGCTAGTTCGAGACTGAGTACCTGAAAATAAAGAAGTCTGATTTGGCTTTAAATGATAAAACATGCCTTGGTCCGTGTTGCTACTGAATTGATGCAACGTAATTGTGTAGTTTCAGTATTGCTCTAGCAGAAGAGTTTGAATCGTACGTGGATTTTAACTTGTGCCTATCCAATTAGGACCAAGTGTTATCCAATTAGATCGTTGATGTAGGTGGCCCATCATCCGTTTAAAATGTGATTATCAATTAATATAAAAGATTATTTTAGATATTAATAACTATATTATTATCTTCATAACTTAATTTAAGAACCAATTAATAAGTAAATTCAAGTGCAATGTTTTAATTAGTGATAAGATCAACGTTATGAATATTGTATACTGGATTAGATTTTAGTACAGTCCTGTACCGATATTGGTCAATATTGGATAATATTTCAAGCAATTTTTTTAAATTTATAAAATAGTACTTAAATTTTTTAAAAAATTGGAAAATAATCCCTTCAATATTATGCTATATAATTTAAACTAACCTTGTCTCAAAAAATCATAATAATAGAAATTTAAAATAACAATTTGTTTATTTTTCTTAATATTATGAAAATAAATTTGCATATAAATAATAACCAAAATTAATATAAAAAAGATTATTTTATCATCATAGAAATATAAATTAAGAATAATACAAAGTATTTAAAATATTACAATTTTATCATATAATAAACAATAATTAAATCAAAATATCAAATAAAAAGAATAATTATTATCAATAATAAAATATAATTTGTCTTAATATTAATTTTCAATAATAAAAAATATATTTATCTTAATATGTAATTGTTGTTAATAATAAAATATAGTTATATTTATATTAACAATTTTAAAAAGAAATACAATAATTTGAGGCCTCTTAATTTTAATTTTAACAA
This sequence comes from Erythroxylum incrassatum, assembly GCA_026546855.1. NCBI lineage: Eukaryota > Viridiplantae > Streptophyta > Magnoliopsida > Malpighiales > Erythroxylaceae > Erythroxylum > Erythroxylum incrassatum. Next base: position 24,347,732 of record JANVCL010000005.1, read on the forward strand.
ATTTAACTATTCTTTGTAGAAAAATATAACTATTGTTTTCTATATGAATTTAAATATTATATTATTAATAATAAAAAGAGATAATGGTGGAGAAAAAGAAAGAGTGAGAGTGTAAGAGAAAAAATAAGGAGAGGAAGAAAAAGGTAGCAGAGTAGGGTGGGGTGGGATGGGTTTTTAAATTTTTTCGTAGAAATGCCCTTTTTTAAAAAAAATTCTGACATTGGCCGATATATAGCCAATATTTCAAATATTGATGGTACCAATTAGTACCAGACGAAACAGGTCGGTACAGACCGATATTTGGACCTAGTATCGAAACATCTCATTTTGTACCATTTTTCATCTGGTACGTTACGAGATTTATCATACTAGATAAGATACTAATTAACAAATAAGTGCAATTAAATAAAAACAATTAAATTAAAAAAGAGAAGGAAAAACTCAACTTTAGTGGTTTGGTTCATATCAGGCCTGTGACAAGCTTCAACCCACATTTTAGAGCTCTATTGTTATCGAATGAGAAATATCAATTTATTTATAATCATTTTCAAGAACTTTTCACAAAAGAATTCACTTTTCCCACTTCATAAAATAACAAGAAAATCACTCTAGACTTGGCATAAAAGATCCTTTTATAGTTATAAATGCTTAACTAGTTGTTGGGGTTGTAGTGAGATGCACTTTGCCTTCTCTTTAACATAATTATCATACTGCCCCCATTATTTTCATTTGATTTTTTGCTTATGGTACGCAGGTGAACTCTTGCTTTTTCCTGATGTGAGGCTTTGCCTCGTGAGAAAGTTTTTCGCCCATATAAACTCAGTCATATCTAATGCTTCAATGTTGAGAGGCTTAGCTGAGGGCCATTTTAATGCACCATGCTTAAATGAAGAATAATTTCTGACTCTTTCTAGCTTAGTTGAGAAAGAAAACTTTGTACCTATTAATAAAGAAGGTAGGCTAAAATCTCCGAATCAGGTCAATAAGAAGAGCTCTTTAACAGGGTGAGAAGTAAAGAAAAGTCATGCTGGCATAACTAAAACTTGGAGTAAGTTGGTGGCTTTGAACACCGTTAGGGACATACTTTCCCATTTGAAGAATTCTGTAGTTAACTAAGAGCCATCTACTATTGAATCTTCTCAAGTATCAAATTTATATAATATTTTTTCAAGAACTTTTCACAAAAGAATTCACTTTTCCCACTTTATAAAATAGTTATAATCAACTATCACTCTTTCTAGGGGTATAAAAATTATCACAAGAAAATCACCCAAGACTTGGCATAAAAGATCCTTTCTATAGTTATAAATGCTTAATCAATCGTTGGGGTTGTAATGAGATGTACTCTGCCTTCTCTATAACATAATTATCATACTGTCCCCTTTTATTTTTATTTGATTTTTTGTTTTGGTAAGATTCTTCACGCGGGTGAACTTCGTGACGCTTTGCCTCATGGTAAAATTCCCCACCCATCTAAATGTCAAGAGGCTTAATTAAGTGCCCTTTAATGCTTCATGCTTGAATGAAGAATAATTTCCTACTCTTTTTAGATCAATCGATAAGGAATGCTCTGTGCCTATTTACAAAGAAGTAGGGATGGCAAAAAGGGCATGGCCTATGACCTGATCATTTTGTCAAAAACGATGTTGTTTTTGATCGGTTTTCTTAAAAAGAAAAATATGGTGGGCTGAGTTGGTCAGACCTATTGATAACTCATTAGGTCATGGGTCTATAGCCGGGTCAGGGAGTAACTTGGGCCTGACCTAGCCCATTGACATCTCTACAATGAAAGTAGCTACCAATTTACTAATTAGGTTTTAGAAGAGACTTTTAACAGGGCGAGATGTAAAGAAAAGTCCTCCTAGCATAACTAAAACTTGTGGAGTAAGTTGGTGGTTTAGAACACCTTTACGAATGAACGCACCCATTTCAAGAATTCTCTAGTTGATGGAATCATTCCCTAATGCCCACCACTCGATAGAGTTTTTACAAGAAGGTGCAATCACTTGGTCCTCCTCTTTGATAGGTTTTTTTCCTAGCGAAGAGGCCTTCTTTGTTCAGGTGCATTATTAGGCCTTCTCTAAGTGGAGAAAGTAATGATTAAAGAAAACCTTACTCATAGAGGATGATACGCTCGTTTTCAAATTTTCCCTGGATATTGACTTTGTTTTGAATATGTAGCAAGGACTATGACACATTGGTGTTGAACACATATTTATGCAAAAGTGGTGCCTAATAATGGAATTCGAAAGAGTTAACTTGGAAGCAATTCCTTTGTGGATCAATTTCCACAATGTACTATTAGAATACTATATAGTTGAGGGTTTAAGTTATTCGGCTAATTTTTTGAGTAAGCCTCTATGCTTAGACTTTTAAACAACCAAGCTTGATAGACTAGATTATCTTAGGATTTGCATTGAAGTTAAGATAAATGATGATTTACCAAAAACATTATCAATAATGAGGCTAGATGAGGATGGGGAATTAAAAAAATTTAAATTTCTTCTATCTTATGTTTGGAACATTCCACTTAAACTAAATGCTATGGCCTATAGGTAGAGTATTTGTTACCGACTTATATCAGGAGCTAATGGATACTGAGGAGAAAAAATAACCTCATAATGAAGAGAAAATCACTCCTGGCCTTACTTATGATAATCTTGTGGTGTTGCTTATACAAGATGGGGATTTGGTCTCTAATGAGACCTCATCTCCCATTTAGGATAAGAGTCCTAAAGTTCTAGGTCCTACCTTAGTTGTAGATTAAGCTTATCAGAATGATAAGGAGTTCAAGAATACACTCAAATGGAAAAAGGTACCCTCTACTAATCAAAAACAGGATGATGAGCAAGTACGGAATCCTTTTAAAGGTGGGTTCACTATTGTTGTATCCTCCCCTTCAAGGAAAACATTTGGTAAAAAGGCTAGTGAATCCAAGCTTTGAAGTTATCAAACTTCAAGTTAAATGTCTTTTTTAGTCTGGAATGTTAGAGGGCTCAATAACCCTCCTAAATAACAAGTTAAGAAATATATAATCCTAAAGAAGGAACTTATACTCCTAGGACTTTTGGAAACTAAAATAATGGCTAAAAAGTTACAGGAAAGTTGAGATTTTTGGGTTCTCAATGATTTATCATCTTAAACCATTCATAGTATTATAATGGTAGGATATTGGTGGATTTTGATGCATCACTGATTTAGATTACTAAATTGGCTTTTACTGATCAATTAATTCACTTTACTTACTATTTACAATGGTCTAATAGCTTTTGTGATGTCCTAGTTATCTATGCTGCAAATTTAGCTTTCTAATGGTTGAAACTATGAGATGAGCTCAGATAGATTCAAGGAAGAATTCAAAGCTCATGGCTAATCATTGATGATTTAAATTGTATGTCACATTTAAATGAAAGAGAAAGACCTAAGGTCAATTATAAAAAAATAATCAAAAAGTTAAGCCAGGTGATAAACCAGATTCGAATGTTGGATTTAATCTATATGGGGTATTTCTTTACTTGGAACAATAAACAACAAGAGGACTAATTTATAAATAAAAAAACTCGATAAAGCATTGGTTAATGACTCAGTTAAGGAAATTCCCAGTTTGTGTTTCAATTTTGAATCCCCTCTCAATTCAGACCATTCCACAATTAAGCTAGTGAATCTTAGCTTCTTTTTATCTACTAAATCCCTTTTAGATTCTATGACTTTTTAGAATTTAGATTCTATAACTTTTTTTAATATAAATTTAAAGGCTTTAAATAAGTATTTAACGCAAATATTAGTATGATGATAATGGTTAGTTGTAAGGCTTTTCAGCTGATGGAAGCTTAAAGATATAAATGAGGGCATGAAATCTCTATAACATAAGGTTTGTTTGAACACTATAACAAATCTTCAAGTAGCAAATGAAACACTTATGAAAATCCAGGATGAGTACTTGACACTAGACCTACTATTATAAAAGTGGTGAGTCTAGGTCGATCCTATAGATAGTGTGTGTAAAGTTTATAAAATGAAATTAAATGGTGCTTAGGTTAGGGGGGTTTGGTTTGAAATAAGAAAATAAAGCAAAACTATCCTAATGAAAACAAATTAAAGAAACATTACAAAATGATGAAAGTGATGAATTTGTTTGAGACTCAGTTCTTTAGTTCAATATCGACTACACCCAATTAAACATATTTCATTGAATTATTATCTTTACTTCTCTCTTTAAGCTATTGGTCATAAATTAATAGTAAGCTCTGTTAAACTCAGTTTTTCCTTAGGTCATAGTTAATTAAGAAGAGCTCATTAATTAACCCTAGCTATCAGATAACCTAGGAGATGCTCGGTAAGTTTAATCGGACAATCGTTGTACGAGTGAGAAAAACAAAACAATATAAGCAATAATCACATAAGCTCGGATTATTTAACCTAGGTTATATTATCCGTAATGATTATCAACCATTAGTCGTTACAAATAAATTGAAAAAATAACGATTACGTATTGTATTTGATTATACCAATAGTTTCTTACATAAAAATAATCAAATATAGTATTCAATCGTTCTTACTCAAAATCCAAACATTGAATAAAGGATAACATAATCAATCCATAAGAGAAAGAAAACAACAAATACAAGGAGAAATACACTTAACCAAGTTGTCAACGTCGATTTTACCTCTGAACCGGTGTTGAAAAAGCTACCCCTCCATGGGTCTCTTCATATGTGAGAGCTTTGATGCATTCTCTTTTCTCCCAAAGGCTCCCGAAGTGATTGAACCCAAGTTTCTTATATAAATTGGTGATATTTTCATAGTTTTTATTGCAATTTTTGGCTCTTAGTTTTAGATTTTATGCTTAATTTGACTCTTGAATGCTTGCCTTTATTTTATATAGTTTGAGAGTAAAATTGCCAAAAATAGTTAGTAATTGCACTAAATTAATTTTCTAGACCAATTGATACTGCAAACTACCATTTGTTTATTGTAGGAGACTCAGAAAGTAGAGGCAAGAAGTGAAGGCTAAAAATGATAAGTCAACAAGTCAACAGGGCAACAGGAAAGTTCGTTGCGGCGAAGTATGAAGAATTCACGTCGAAACTCTTCGGGTTAATTTCACCGCGGTAAACTTAGTGGATTATTGAAGAGAGCTTTCGGGAAAATTTTGCAGCGGAGAAGAAACCAAAAAACACCAAGCAAAACTTTTCGGGAAAAGTTCGCCGCGACGAACCTTCAAATACCCACACCATTTTCAAAAGTTTACCCACTGTGCAACCATCAACCCGGTTTGTAAAAAAAACTACCTATTTTAGGTTAAGTTGCAAGGAGAGTCGACATCATCTCCATCATTCATTCTCTCTACCATTCGAACAACTCTTCTTCACACACCCTCATCTCCTTTCGTCCATACCATTTTTTTTCTTCTTTCCACCATCGACTGCTACCAAGGATGCTTCCAGTGGATTGTGAAGTCTCCAGGAATTATGCGTGGTTAGGTATCTCTCTCCTCTTGAAGATGTAGTGATTGAGCCCAAGTTTATGATATAAATTGGCTACACTTTCATGGCTATTAATGTACTTTTTGACTCTTAATTCATGATTTTGTGTTTAAATTAGTCCCTTACAGTGAGCTTATGTTTTATGCAATTTGTTAGTAAAATTGAGCAACCTGACATTAATTGCATTATAATTTTTCTAAGGACAATTGATACTGCAAATTATTTTTTTAATAATGTAGGAGAAAAAAAGAGTCAAAAGGATCATAAAGTCAACAGTACGTGAGCTCCTCCACGAACGTCGCGGCGTGAACTAATCACCTCGCCACAGCATCGCCGTGGCGAAACTTAATTATCACGTCACGATGGATCAAGAAGAAGACACGTCGCGGCGTATAATAATTCCAACGTCGCGGCGCATCAACACGCGATAGCACGTCGTAACGTCAAATAATTCACCCGCCGCGGCGAGCAAATAAGAGCAGCACGTCGCGACGAGCAGTTAGGTATCCGGACTTCAATTGGATAAATCCCTCACTGTACCGACCCAACCCGTGACCATTCTTTAAAAACTTGCCGAATTAGGTTACAGGGACATCTTTGGATCGATTAACTTCATCTACAAACAGAGGGAGGAGACAGAAGCGAAGGGAGAACAAAAGCACGCACGGCATCACCACCCAGGGTTCCCTTCGCACCGCCGATTTCCACCATGGGTAGCTTGGATTCGTTGCTAGTTGTAAGGTTTCCGGTTGCAATGCGTGGTTAGGCATTCATTTCCTCCTAAAGATGTAGTGACGACTGGAGTTTATCGAGCTTCAAAGGGGAGTAGCTTAATCCGTAGTTTAGCTATGATTTATGAATGCCTAATTCTAGGATTGAAATCCGAAGCTCATTTTTTAAAAGGATTTTATCACTTGTTTTAATCTTTTCATTTTCTATTCCAAAAACCCAAAAATACTTTTTTTTACAATGCATTTTAATGTAGTTAATGTTTTCAAAAAATCAAAACCCCCTTTCCTTACTAACTTCGCTTGTACTTTATGACATATAGGCTAGTTTAGATCCATTTTATTAGGTTCCGATTAAGTGAGATGACCCGAGGTTACATCCTATATTGCAATCCTTAGAATTAAATTATTTTTTATTCGGCTTCCAAAGGATCGATCTTTAGATCGAAACGACAGAGCCGCGATCAATTATAAAAGAAATTACTTACGTCCATATCGAAAAAAATTTCTCAACCGAAACAAAAAATGAAAAGATCATAAAATAACAAAAAAGAAATCAATCACAAACAAATATATACAAAACACCAATTAAATCACAAACTAAAACTAAAACATCGCATTCCTCGGTAACGGCACCAAAATTTGACCACGTACCGTTACTCTAGTCAAAATTAAAATAACTAGACTACTACTGTAGAGTGACAAGTCTAGGTCGATCCCACAGAGAGTGTGTGTAAGGTTTATGAAATGAAATTAATCGGTGTTTAGGAAGATGGGGGGTTTTGGATTTTTAAAAAAGAAAATAAAATAAAACTAACTAATAAAAAGAAATTAAAGAAAACATGCAAAAATGACAAATGTGGGGATTTCGGTAGGGACCCGGTTCTCGACCTACATCTTGACTAAGCATATTTTATTAATTTGTTGTTCTTTAACCTCTCCTAGCAATTATTAATCATAGGTGAAAAACTAACCTGAGTTTTCCCTTAGGTTTTGTTTAATCAAGATACGATCATTAATTAAACCTAACCACCAAACAACTTAGGATATGATCTCCAGATTTAATTAGGCAGTAGCATTACGAATTAGGAAAACCGATTAATCAAGGCAATAACCACATACGATGCGTCATTTAACCTAAGTCATGTTATCCCTAATGATTACAAATCATTAGTCGATACACGTGAATTTCAACATAACAATTACGGATTATATCGAAATTCTAGCAATGGGTTTGAAATTAACGATCCAATGAATGCATTAAAATCATCAATTTACAATACTCAACGGGTTCATACACAAATAACCGAATAATAACAAAAATTTAATTATCCATATCCAATACCCAAATCAATTAAAATATGATAACACAATCAATTTCTAATGACAGAAAGAAATAACAAAATAATAAAAAATAATTAATCTGAGTTATCAGCGTCGATATTACCTCCGAACCGGCATCGAGACGTTTAGCCTTTCATGAGTCTTTCCCATAAAATTTGCTTCAACCCTATTACAAATACCTAGATACAAACTCCTTTAATTTCTGTTGACTATCGCAAGCTTCAATCTCCACTATTCATTGACAAGACAATTTATAGTTTGAAGTTGCTCTTCAACCGTGAATATCCCTCCTGTAGTGTCGATCTCCAGTTCCTGTAGTAGTAATTTATTTTGTGCCTCCTCCCTGTGTGCGTCTCCTATGCGCAGCTCCCCCTATTTTTGCATCTGTTACGTCCTTAAATCCCTGCTGACCTACGCCTTTTATTGTGCGTTTTCAAATAAAACGTATAGCATCCACTCTAGCGTCTACTAATGGTTGCACCTTTGACAATTAAAAAAATGCAACAACTTAAAGCCTCCTCTAGCGTCACTTACATTCTCCCCTAGCCTGGATGGACTGCTGTCACCCCTTGGTCACGTCTGCGTGTTGATTTTTAATTTGCTCCCATCTTGGCTTGCGTGATTTTATTGTTGTCTCCTCTTGCACTACATGATTTATTTCTGCCTTGATTTAATTTGTTTTTTCCGTCCTCCCACTGAAACGTTGCGCTCCACTGTGTTTTGATTTATTGCTCGTGTCTACTGTGGCGTGCTCCTCTCCAACGTGGATGGTCCTCCCTTATACGAAGCATTTTGGCTTCATACGTTGTCGCTTTTCTCTCTTTTTTTGATTGCAATTAAATTTTTCTTTTTCTTTTTTCCCAATTTTTTTGTCTTTTAATTTTCTTCTTCTTGCTCCACAAAAACAAGCAAAAATAAATCTTTGAAAAATGACCCAACTTTAATGCTTCCATCTAACTTTAATTTCTTTGCTCCCAAATTATACCTAAAATCATATATGAATTAAAGTAAATATTTTAAGCATTTTTATGTCAATAATTGCTAAGTGTAAATGATTAAAAATATCAACAATTAAACACATATCACTTTCTTTTTCCGATCCAACACCATCCTCGATGGTTCCCTCCTGTAACAAATACAATCAACATAAAATCACAAAATTCTCAGTCAATCATTTCATTATAGCTTTGCAAATCATTCATGAAATTTAGTCTTATATGAATGTTATATGCATGAAGACTCACATTCGTTCTTATTGTTGTGATTGAGTGCCTATCACATACTTATACAAATACTGGCCCATAGGGCTCAGTCAAAGCATAATCACAGAGCATAGCTCTACTTGCAAAATCAGAAATTGCGGAACAAAGCTTTATATGGAAGCGCTTCAAACTGGCTACTCAAGTCACAAAGCCTTTATCTGAGCATGCATTTTATGAAATGCATCAAATACAGAATATGCCATATATATATTAGTCACAACTAATGCACAATCAAAAAAATATCATCGGACTTCAGTCCGACATTAAACTTTTCAGTTGAGAATCAGAGTATCAATTAGGTAGTCCCATTCACATCAAGTAGCACTTCCAATATTGTTTACATGCATCAAATGCCGCAGACATATATTGTCCGAAATTAGTACATAATCAGTCAATGTAGTTCAGCAATACATCAGTACAATTCAATATTATACAGAGCAGAACAAATATAGTGAGACCATCTTAGGTTATTCACAGTATGCTCGAATAAGCTATTGCCTAGATTGTCTGGTAATATCCAACTAGTGTTTGATGTGCTCCTCTATAACATAAAAAACATATTTATACGTATCACATTTTTGCACAAATATATAAGTATTCATTAATGTGCATCTACTTATATGAAATATGCACAATGCATGTTCAATGACAATTTTAGGGCACTTTATTGAGATCCTTATGATCAAATCATTCAGTTATCAAAGCCCTCATTAATACCATGGGTACTTATGATTTGGACCATAATAAAGCAATGTAAAAACAATTTCATAACTTCATTAACCACTTCAGATTTTTCTTCTAATACACATACGGATCAACTTTGTATACTAAATCTGATAAGGTAAATGGCAAACTTAGGCAACACTTCTTTCTAGAAAGTTATTCTTCAATGTCTTAAGTTTCTATTGACACCAAAATCACTCAATTTGATTAAGAAATTTGGAAGATATGCCTCAAACTTTTTTGAGATATTCATATTCAAAAACAATGTACTATGCACAAATTACATTTAGAAATTCAATATCTTAGAAACTAAATCCAAATTTGACTTCCTTATATGATTTGTATCCCTATATCTCTAGTTTACTCCAAATAAAAAAATCATCTCATTTGGAATCCCATAGATCCAAATATAATCAAAATACTGAAGTGTGTTTAGTAACATAATCCTATTTCTCTATTCCAATAGATTCCACACTTTGATTTGACAAGTTCAGAATGCTATCAATTTTTGTGGAGAGGTAGAAAAATGTGCTAGGAATCCATTGGTTCAAGAATAAGATCATTTGGAGGTCTAGAGAAGAATTTATAACAAAAGATCAAAGTATGTTGAGAAAATAATCTCCTTTGGATAAACAGGGAAGTCGCGATCATGCATATACACATGCACAACCACGACCTCCAATGGACCTGTGAACCCTTCTTCCTCTCTACCATTTTTTTTCCAGCCCTTTCCAAATCAGAATTTCAGGTCACTTTTGCCCGATCAATTTGACAATGAAAACGAAGGATTTAGGGCAAACTTTCTTCTAAACAATTATTCCTTTATGTCTTAACTTCCAAACAAAACCAATTTCATGTAGTTTGGTTCGAAATTCTGCAAGTTATCCTAAAAACACTACAGATTGTTCCAAACAACAACAAAACCCACAAATTCGATCCAAAACTCCAAAAATTACAAACTTTATACCAATCGAAAGCTTAAAAAAAGATCTACAGTTCCATGCAAACTATTTTCTCAAAATCGGCCTAGATCAGTACAGAAAATTCACCAAAGTTTAGGTCGAAAATTTAACTCTCACTGTTCATTCCTATAATTTTTAGACAACTTCCACTTTTGAAAAACCAACACTTCAATTTTTAATCTACTCCACTTCACTAAACTTATTCACCACAATCCACACTATCTCTAAAAAGCAAAATTAACCAAGTTCTATCAAGATCATCAAAAATTCAGATATCCATTTTCATCCTCTATCCACTGTCATTTTTCAAATGTTAATTTTCACACACTCAATTCAAATGATCACCCAGAACCATTCTAACTCATCTTTAGCTCATCAACACTCACCAGTCAAAACTCCAAGATTCAATCAAAATTCAGTTCTACTGATTCACAACAAACCAAAGTATACAAACACGAAAATAGAGTACTTTCGGGTAAACTCAAATTCCAGCACGTTTCAATTTTTCTGACTTATTCATTATCAGCAAAAACTAATTTCAATATAACTTTTACAGTAACCTCACAGTTCCCTGAACACTACATCTTTCAAGCTTGTTCCCTTAAATCCAAACTCATTAAAAATCACCTCTGTTAATACTTCAAAAATTCTCAAGCATAAATAGTACATCATAACTATGTACGTGATCTTCAAAATAATGACATAACACATATTTCTTCATCAACTTATGTAAATTTCCACATTTCTTAGTCTAGAATCCATTCAACACAGTGATAAACAATTTCTAATTCTCAAATCAATCATCTAATTTATCCATCACTGAAACCTCAATCCTCAAACCCATGCATGCATGTGTATATATATTACACCAAAAAATAACCATCATTAGAACTATTTACCTGATTCAGTTCTTAAATTCCAGCAAAGAGAGTAACTCAACAACACAAAAACACAATCACATGCTATTCGGTGATGAACAATACCAAGCAGAAAATACGTCAGATGATCAAAAGTTAAGTAACCTCTTCCTAACCACAACTTACTATCATGTGTGCCATTTATCACCACTGATATAAATCACTTGTCACTTGATTATTTACCACATGTCACTCTAAAATTGGTCCAAAAATCAATATTTTTAAAAAATTATCAAAATTTCCAAAACAATACTAACAGTCTCCAAATAAATTTTTACCACTAATAAGTCATAACTCACATTTTAAATCACATTATTCGGTCAATTGTACCTGAAAAATATCAATGATTGTATGTACAGTCATATGAATGTGCAATATGTGCATGTCACTCTTAACTTTTACATGATGTGCATTTTTCTTAATTTTTCAGAAATGCCTCATAATTTACTATTCTAACACTAACATGGGTAACAGAGTGTTACATGTACAATTATTTTCATGTGCAACAATTTCACTATTCATGTGTAGGTGTATGACATAATATGCATGAACATGGAAATGCATTTCTAACTCTCATTAATCACTCACATTTACCATTTTAACCTTCCCACAAGTAATGGAATGTTACAGTTACCTTTCCACTGTGCTTGTGCCTCCACTTTAGTGCTTCAAGCCAAGCCGTAGACTACCCAAGCTTCACGCCCATGTCTCACGCATGTAGCTGCAGCTGCTACGCCTCTCCTCTAGCTTCTGTCTACTGTTGCTGATGTGATGAAAAATGTGTTTAACTAAAATATATCCATGGGTACACTCAATACCATTCATGATCATGACAATCCATTAATTTTCATGTGCAAAATCATCAATCAAAGGACTTTTCAAGTTTGTAATGTGGGCAAAGGTAAGGTGAGATGTGTTTGGGTTAAGTAGCATGAAAGCCATCAAAGCTAGTGAAACAAAGCAACACTTATAAACAATTGGGGACCGTCAGCTATAACAAATGCAACATATATATTTCACAACCCATTCAGCTCTCTCACACAAACCATATGAAGCACATACCAATCCAAAGGAATCACTCATACAATTTATGCCAATGAAATCACAAGAGTGAACCTTCCAAGCCAACCTCTACCTCATATCCAACATACTAAAATAACTCAACCATTACAACTCTAAGAAGATGCATAAACCAAAAATAATTTTCAACACATATGCAATTCTTCCTTAACACATTTATTTTAAACAATTTTTTCATTTCATTTCCTTTTTTCATTTTCTTTTTTCTCTTTTTTTGAATTTCTCTTTTCT
>JANVCL010000005.1:24376555-24390060 GCA_026546855.1 Erythroxylum incrassatum
ATTTCAATCTCACAATTTCTTCTCTTATTTACACATAACTAATTGCCAATAGTTCCTCGTTAAATAATCCTAGCTTATAAAAGGTTCGGGGTCTAACAGACAATCCTACTGCGTTATGGGTCCAAGTCGTCACAACGAAATACAAATCTAACGTCTCCACTCCCCCCACCTCCTTTGAGGCCACCGGCGGGTCCATAATATGGCAGAGCATTAAGGCAACTTGGCACTTTATTATTCAGGGTATGCAGCGGAGCGTCAGAGATGGCGCATCGACCAAATTCTGGATCGGCCCTTGGCTTCTCGGATTAGGACCCCTTACGGCCCATGTCATATCTCCCATGCCTGATTCCATTCTCCACTCCAGCATCCGGGATTTCATGGAATTAGACAGTACTTGGAGATGAAACGCATTCCAATCTCATCTTCCAATTTCTATTTGTCGCTTAATAGCAAGGACTCTTCCCCCACAACCCTTCTTAGGTCCAGATAAATTGATATGCGGCCCCTCCGACTCTGGTCAGCTTACCATAGCTTCTACGTGCGACATGATCATGGACACCGAAGCTCACCCAGTTCATGAGGACTGGAAGGTCATCTGGCATTGGAAAGGCCCTGAATGCATTTGTTCTTTCCTCTGGCTCCTGGCTAAGGACCGGTTGCTCATGAACCCGGAAAGAGTGCGATGGCATTTCACTACAGACGGTGATTGTGAGCATTGCCAGCAGGAGGAATCCTCGTTACATGTCGTGCGCGACTGCGCTAAAGCCCTACAAGTGTGGAACAACTTCCCTATTCACATCGTCTCGCATGTCTTCTACACTATGTCCCTGAGGGAGTGGCTCACTCACAATCGCCAATCTCACCCACATGTCATGGGGTATGACTGGTCCATCCTATTTGGCATTACCTACTGGTTTCTCTGGTAATGGAGGAATCTGTCCCTCTTCGATGATTAGTTTTCTTGGTCATCCTCACCCATTTTTCCTGTTTTGTTTTATGCAGGTGTTCTACACCAGTTAGTAGCTTGGCACGATCGAGCAGGGGCTGCAGGTCCTCGCCTTCAGTTGGAGCGATTCATCGGGTGGAACCAACCTTCCATAGGATGGCTCCGATTAAACACAGATGGTGCGTGCAAATGAGCCTCGGCAGTAGCTACTGCAGGTGGGCTTCTCCAAGATAGTGACGGTAATTAGAAGGGAGGATTTACACAACACCTTGATTGGTGCACTCCATTCACTGCGAAACTTTGGGGCGTCTATACCGAGTTGACCCTTGCATGAAATATGGAGTACACCAAGCTTGAATGGGGTAGCAATGTTTCTAGGTTCATCTTTCCAAGATCCTACATCGGTGAAATTTGTCTCACATTGACGGTTCTTTAGGCTTATCGATGTCGTTGGCCCCACCTTTGGTGTGAGAGTTAACTTGCTGTCTGACAGTTTCCTATATTCGACGACTGTGGTTTTCGTTTTACCAACCTGAGCTCCTTTTATTGCTGATAATGTATGTCTACGGATCCCTTTATTTGCTCTAAAAAGGTTCTACTCGCTCTTCCGCTACGAAAGTCAGGTTGTCACTGATCCACCCATGGGCATGATTGAATCTTTAGGCCTCATCCTGAATTTTCCTTCTTGACTGGATTCCCCTAAATAAAGCGATTATGCGGTTCTTCTTTGGTCGTGTCAACTACAGACTTGGATAATGGATTAAATGTTCCAATGTAAGAGGAGGCTTTTTATGTAATTAGTTCTTATTCTTAGGAAGCTAAAGAAAAAAAAGAATTAATGAATTCCCTTTCTCTTACCTCACACCTCCTTTTATTTTATTTACGGGGAAGCGTCTAGTGAGTGAGATGGAAAACCACTTTTAAACGTTGTCAGGTCTTAGATCGCAAACATAAGAAATTGAATGATAAGAATATAATAATAAGACAAGAAAAAAGGGTAATAATAAGAAGTGTTGGAGAGCATGTTAAAGTGTCAAAGAAGACGTAAATCGAGCTTTATACACTCGCAATAGGAAAGATTTGTCAGATTAAGAACAAAGGGCCCACGGAAAAGCTTACATTAACTAGTGGCTGCAAGAATAGTGTAATGCTGCTTTTGAAAGAACTTGCCAAAACCACCCTAAAGACACCAATTGATTGCGTGAACTCCAGCAGTCGAAGCCATTTTCTGTAACTTTCAGAATTCGGATCAAGAACAAAAACAAAATTCTAAAACCTATTAGCTAGGGCTTCAAAAAATTTTACTACGTATTCCGCCGTTTCTTTTCTTTGCCGCATCTCTGGTAAATTTCCTTCTTTTTTTTTCTCTTCTTAGCTCTTAATCTTCGCCTTTTCCACTCTTGTCTTCACGCTTCAGTTTTTCCCCTCCACCGTCCCTCTCGCTTGTCCTTGCTCATTTCCTTTCTCTCTTCTGCTAGACCCAACCCACTGTTCACTTCGTCTTCGATTTTTCTCCTCATTCCTGCAATTTCTTCAAAGCCTGAACTTGGGTTTTACCAATTTCAGTCGCTTGGGGTCGATAACGTACACTAGCGGAGTTCCCTATCTTCCGTCACTGTCATTGCTGCTATAGGATTGTCTCGTTTCATCAAGTTGCTAACAATTACATCCTTTTTGCTAGTTTTCGACAAGCTAGTTCATCAAGATGGGTTTTTGTTGTAGTGCAACCCGAGGCCCTAGTGATAACAAAAGCTCAAAACTTTGATACCCTTTTGTCAAATTTTGGAGGAATACAGAGAGAAAAGTTGCTGGTTGGGTTGAGAACCGCAGAAGGAAGATGATTGCAGAAAAACCTAGTTGGCTTAAGCATGAGGGAATGCAGATTTTCTCCATCGACATTCAACCTGGTGGCCTGAGGTTTGCTACTGGTGGAGGTGATCATAAGGTATGCTATTTTTAATTCTTAAACCATTTATCTATTTCGTAAGAAAATTCTTGATTTCGTTTGCTTTGAGGATTCTGAGGAAGGAAATCCTCTCCTTCAGTTTTGCAAAGTACCACTAGTTGGTAGTCATCTTAAGGTGGTTGCTTAATTCACGTAGTTACTTTGTCGAATGTGGGCAATAACAGTGGTTTCTTGATGCTGCCGATTTGGGCAAGGGAATAAATGTTGATTGTTGGCCAAGCCGTGGTGCATTCAAGATTTGTTCCCCTTGCTTCTCTCTCGAAAAAAATCTGGTTTTCCAATTACATTACGGGATTCTTTCTCCTTACTCCTTACTCCTTTTTCCCTCCCTATTGAGATGATTTGATCATGTTTAGTATTGGCCTGCTGATTGCAGCAACTAAGAGTCTGCTTTCAATACTTTGTATGGACTTCTATTTATCATGTTAAGTCGGCTTGGAAGGGTAAAAATGATGATGTATGATCAGAGCATACCAAATCCTGGGAGAGCGTATTGGGCAATGTAATTTTGGGTACCATGTTACTAATTTGAGATTTGGCCATTCTATTGTTGCATATCAAGATTCAAAATTGATGTCTGTGATTGACCAGTCGTTTTTAGCTATTTCTGAATTGAGAGAGCTAGTTGTTTAGTATACCTCATTAGATCATGTGGCCTAAGCTTGCAAAAGATTTCAGTGTTATCGCTTCTTCGGACTTTACTCATACTTCTATTGGTGTGATAAATTTATGTACTCATATGTCAACTCTATATGTTTTTAAATCCAGGTTCGAATATGGAACCTGAAATCAGTTAGTCGGGACTTGGAGAATAGTGAATCGACACACAGACTTCTTGCAACTCTACGTGATCATTTTGGATCAGTAAATTGTGTTAGGTGGGCTAAGCATGGTAGGTATGTGGCATCAGGTTCTGATGATCAGGTGATTTTAGTTCATGAGAAGAAGCCTGGCACAGGAACCACAGAATTTGGTAGTGGAGAACCACCGGATGTTGAGAATTGGAAAGTTGCAATGACTTTGAGAGGGCATACAGCAGATGTGGTAATGAAATGCTTTTAATACTTGATTTCTTGAGCACTACTTGTATCTGTCCTGCTCTTATTTCAGTTTAGTTTTAGCTGTATGATTGACATTTTGTTTTCAAAACAAAGAACTGTGTGATCTTGGTTGTGCATTAATTCTATGATAACTGGTCTTTACATCTTCCTTTCACCACCGCTTCGGGTGGCTGCTTATCAATTTGTGGACCTGTAACAAAGAATTGAACAAATAAGTGGATCATTATGTCTCTTTGTCGATCTAAATACTTGTTTGTTATGTTGTTGATTTGATTCGGTTGTCTAACTGTGAATGAATTTTATTTGCATAAAGTAGGTGGATCTTAATTGGTCCCCAGATGACTCCATATTAGCTAGTGGGAGCTTGGATAATACCATCCACATTTGGGATATGAGTAATGGCATCTGTACTGCTGTTCTCAGAGGACACTCAAGCCTTGTAAAAGGAGTTACTTGGGATCCAATTGGCTCTTTCATAGCAAGTCAATCTGATGATAAGACAGTCATTATATGGCGAACAAGTGACTGGAGTATGGCTCACAGAACCGACGGCCACTGGGCAAAATCGGTATGCACTCTCTTTGTCTAGGTACTTCATCTTACCCAGATTTCATAGCAATCACTAATCAGAATATGTTTTTTTCAGCTTGGATCTACATTTTTCAGGCGACTAGGATGGTCCCCTTGTGGTCATTTCATAACTACAACCCATGGTTTCCAAAAGCCAAGGCACTCTGCTCCCGTTCTAGAGAGGGGAGAATGGGCTGCCACATTTGACTTCTTAGGACACAATGCCCCTATCATTGTGGTCAAGTTTAACCACTCAATGTTTAGAAGGAATTCTGCCAATTCTCAAGAAACAAAAGCTACGTCAGTTGGTTGGGCTAATGGGGCTTCTAAGATTGGAGGGAAAGAATCTCAGCCTTATAATGTAATTGCAATTGGTAGTCAAGATCGCACTATAACTGTATGGACAACTGCAAGTCCCCGTCCGCTTTTTGTCGCAAAACATTTTTTTACTCAAAGTGTTGTGGATTTATCCTGGTTAGTGTGGTATTCATATATCATTCAGTACATGATCACCATTTGTTGTATAAGGTGATTGCCATTTTGACTTTTCTAGTACCATTTGTAATTCTTCACTTTTGTTATCCTTGTCTCTTTGGAGCAGGAGCCCTGATGGGTACTCTCTTTTTGCCTGTTCCTTGGATGGGACAGTAGCTACTTTCCACTTTGATGTTAAAGAACTTGGACACAAGCTTAGTGACGCTGAGCTTGATGAGCTAAAGAGAAGTCGATATGGTGATGTGAGAGGTAGACAAGCGAACTTGGCAGAGAGTCCAGCACAGTTATTACTTGAAGCAGCTTCAGCTAAGCAATCTACTAGCAAGAAAGTGGTATCAGATATTCAGCAAAGCCGACTTCCTGCAAAATCTTCTGCTGATTTGGGGGCAACAGCAAAACATTCTGAGGCTCAAGGTGATGATGGGAAGAAGGATGGTAGTGGGGCTACTTCTGATGTTATAAGTAAAGTGACAACTTCTGCCAGGATCTCTAGTCCTGTGAAACAAAGGGAATATAGACGCCCTGATGGCAGAAAGCGAATCATCCCAGAGGCAGTAGGTATGCCCAATCAGCTGGAAACAGTAACTGGCGGGTCTAAATCTCAAGCTCTTGATGTCCCTGTTGTTGTATCCGATCACAGACTGGTGGAAAATGGAGTAGTTGCTGCTGACAGTGGCTTACAAGAAGGCCCCCTTAAAGGTACAGCTGACCGGGTCTCTGACTTCAAAGAGCGCTCTGGTGTTACTGCTAAGGCTACTATTACAGAGAGCCTGGTCATTGAGAAGGTTCCAGGCTCCACAGGCATTGATGCAAGTCTAAATGTGGAACAAGTTGGGAGTATGAAGGCATCCAACTCTTCCAGTGCTTGCACACCTCTTTTAATTAGGGTATTTGATAGGAAGATAGGTGAAGATACCATACCAATTTGCTTGGAAGCTCGACTTAGAGAACACCCTGTAAATGACATCACTGGGATTGGTCATTCATGCATGATGAAAGAGACAGAAATTATTTGCACAAGAGGAGACCAAAGTCTATGGGCTGACAGGATCACAGGAAAAGTTACCGTTTTGGCTGGAAATGCAAACTTCTGGGCTGTTGGTTGTGAAGATGGATGCCTACAGGTAAGCAACGAGTCTCATCCATTCCATAGGGAATCATGAGGAACTTATTTTTCTTGATGTTTTTGTACATGAACTGAATCTTAATTGGCTCTCATATTTTAAAATCCAGCAAAGTAAAAACGTGAAACTATACTGAAACAATAATTGTGCATGTTTTAACATGATAAGACATAAGGTGCTGAAATAAGATGTTTAAAGTGATTTCATCTATTGTTCATATACCGTTTGTTAGATTGGTTAATCAATCACTAGGTGTGAAACTGTTATTAAGTAATTTGCTTATAGATGAAACTCTTTTTCATTAGAAAAAGAATTGGACAACATCTAGTACTATTTGCCCATTTGAAAGAACTGAATTCTGCTCATTTAAATATTTGCACTTGTAGTTCACAGGTCGAATCCTGTTGATTTTGTAATTGCCTGAATGCTTTAATAGATAACAGTTTCAGAGCCATTGTGCTCGAGAACAAAGAAATATTTATGTTTTGTTGCTAGGGAACATCAATTTGTTCAAGCTCCGGGTTTGTTTGCAATCTGAACTTATTATTGATTGCCAATACCTTTGTTCCTACACTTATTCTAAAATGTGCCAAGTCGTAAGCAACCTCCATGATGATTTTATACATTTAGGTCAGGTGATTGTTTGACAGATGTTGTCTTGACAGTAGAATAGTTTCTCTCTTTCTCCCTCGCTTTGACACATACAATACATATTTTGCATTATGTTAAGTTTCCACGAGCAGTCAGTTGAACTGATTACATTTCCATCAATTGAGAAGATTTACACAAAGTGTGGGAGACGTGCCATGCCAAGCATGATGATGGGATCTGCAGCTACCTTTATAGATTGTGATGAATGCTGGAAGTTGTTACTGGTCACAAAGAAAGGATCCTTGTATATGTGGGATCTTTTAAATCGTAACTGTCTTCTTCAGGATTCATTGGCATCACTAATTGCAGCAGACTCAAACTCGATCACAAAAGGTTGAGTAATTCGACAAAGTCTGAACTCATAAAGAACTAAGACTATTCTGTAAAAGCTAGCTTGCCAAATCTCAATTAAAATGTTGGAATTTACTCTGATTGTTCATTGTCTTTATTAATGTGATATAGTTCTTACTCTTTCAGGGACTATTAAAGTGATATCTGCCAAATTATCCAAATCTGGCTCTCCACTTGTGGTCTTGGCCACACGGCATGCTTTCCTCTTTGATATGAATCTAATGTGTTGGCTGAGAGTCGCAGATGACTGCTTCCCTGCATCAAATTTTGCTAGCTCCTGGAATTTGGGCTCGGGTCAGAGTGGTGAGTTAGCTGCACTGCAGGTAGATGTTAGAAAATATTTGGCCAGAAAACCAGGTTGGAGCAGGTATTCATTCGTTTTAACATTTTTCGTAATTTTGTTTTGATCATAAATTTCATGAAATAAAGTATACTTATGTAATATACTAGCCTTAATCTACCTTATTTTCAGTGCCACTAACTGCTGAATCTACTTTTAAGAAAATTCTCTGACTGCCTTTCTATTTATTCATGTTTTAATATTCTTAAAATGTCATTGTGTGGATTGCTTTAGAACCCCATTTCTATAAATAGATGCTTTTCATTGCAGTACCCTGATTGATTCCCAAATTGCTGCTTAATCTTGAGGGATTTATATGCTTGTGTAAATTAGTACATGAGCTTTGTATCATGACTTGCCCACTCGTGGTTTAAAGTTTGACCTGTGGTTGAGTGCTACTACAGGGTGACAGACGATGGAGTGCAGACACGTGCTCATTTGGAGGCACAGTTGGCATCATCTTTGGTTTTGAAGTCTCCAAATGAATATCGCCAGTGTCTTCTCTCTTACATACGCTTCCTGGCGAGGTTATTACTTTATTATTTACTTAATTTATCTGTTTTTCTAAATGTATCTATGATAACTGGAGAATGTGCATTATCATGTGGAAAGCTTTTTTTTTTTTAATGTAATTGACATTGTGCACTCTTGGTTGTAGAGAAGCGGATGAGTCACGTTTACGTGAAGTATGTGAAAACTTTCTTGGACCTCCTACTGGCATAGCTGAATCTTTTGACCCAAAAAATTTGGCTTGGGATCCCTATGTTCTTGTAAGGCTTTATGTACTTCATCTGTTTTATAGTTGGGGGTGTGACTCTGTAGTAAAGAGTCCTACATGCTTTTTTGCTAGTAGTGGTTATGAGCATCTGTTGCTGCATCTTTCAGAGCAAGTCTCATTGTGGTTTCTACCCTAAATGTCATTTTCATGGTTTATGCTTATTGTTGCGTTTTTCCTGATTACTTCAGGGGCTGAAAAAGCACAAGCTCTTGAGAGAGGATATTCTTCCTGCAATGGCATCAAATAGGAAAGTCCAGCGTTTGCTCAATGAGTTCATGCATCTGCTGTCTGAATATGAAAGTGCTGAAATTGATCTGGATCAAAAGAATGCTACAACAATGTTTCAACCAACAGCACAGATGGATGTTGACTCTCAAAGAACAGAACGAACTGATTCTGCAGCACCTAAACCAGATAAAGTAAATGCAACCCCACCTGTTAGAGATCATGATTCAAGCCATGTTAGGAGAACAGAAGCTCCATGTGATTCCCTGGCAACTTGTCAAGTAGATTCTGGCCCATCTTTGACAGATCAAATTGTTCTAGATTCACAAGATGCTGGTTCTTGATCAAGTGCAACTTTAACCAATAAGATTAATCTTAACTGACACATGGTTCTGCTTAAATAGATATAGAAACATGTCCCGGTTCATGCATGCTGTCTGTATGTACCTACTCAAGGAAGGTGATGCAGAAGACATCACCATTTTGAATTGCAAGTTTCAGTCTTCCTTGAAACTGCAACTGGGTTTGTGACTAGAATCTGATATAGGTAGCTAAGGATTTTAACTTTTATATGCATAGCCCTGTAGTAGAGATCTTTTTTCGTAGATTAAAATGTCAATCAGAGTCTGTTTTAATGGTGGTTGTCATTCTTGTAAAAAGATAGGTCTTCTTTTAACCATTTATATATCTTTCAAATTTCACGTCAACTTTTTCTGGCGTAACAGATTCGGGGCTTGGGAGTCATACTAACGCTTTTGTCTCCATGGATTATCTTCATTGCAATGCAATATTTTTTTGTTTGCAAGGTTTTCATCAGCTATGCTGAATTGTGGTATTGGAAGACTTTGCTCAATTGATTCTTCTGATTGATTCGGTTGTTGGAATCGTTTCTGCATAAAAAGACAAATATTTTGCAAGTACTGGACCCAGATGCTCCCTGTAATATGAGGAACGTTTTTGGAACTTTCTTTTTGAGTTGTGGATGCGTCTGAGCAGAGGGAATGCAACGCATCTTTAGGAGTTACGGGCCATCTTAAATCTCTGACTAGTGACAGATAATAACAATTCTTGTACCAAATGAGGTTCCATAAATAACAAAGATTTTATGGAATCACTCCAGAAAGATGGGACATGTGGGAGCGTTCGGAATCCTACTTTTAGTTTTCCCAGAGTGCTCTGATTTGTGTTATCTGGCCTTCTAACAGGTAGACGACACCGAAGGTGGCTACTGGGAAGGATTTCTTTATACCAGTAGCCATATTAAGAATTGACGTGTGGTAATAATTATCGTACAACAAATTAAGTAAAAAAATGAATATAAAAAATGAAAAAGAAAAGAATCCATTACCCTTTTAAAAGGGTAGGAGAGTTCGTATTCCAAAATTTATCTTGAATGTGCCTATTACGAAGACTTGAATTTTGGACACATGCGGATATTCAGCCCATGTGGCCAGTCATCATTCTCTCAACTGGATTAATCCACAAGTTAGATATTCAAATACTTGTACTAAATTATATTCAATTCAACAATTCTATAAATGTCAACTTAATTTACATAACTTGATCTAATATGTAAAGTAAAAAAATAAGTAAAAAATTGTTTTTCAAATATTTTAATAACTCAAATAAATAGAACACTTATTATTGAAATAACTAATGAATATTAGAGACGTGTTTGAAAAATTACCTAATCTTTTAATCGAAAAAACAAACACTTTATTATGAAAACTTTTGATTATTTAGTTAAGTCCAATATTTTAAAAACCAGACTGGACTTCAAACCGATAAGAGGAGAAGTTTAAAATTTAAAGGTTCAACTGGTCTTAAACAATTATAAAATTGGCATATAATAAATCAGAAGTAAAAATTATAAGAATAAGTAAAAATATAATAAAATAAAAATACACCAATATATATTAATGTATGATAAATCTAATAATTGAAACTGAAATTGAATTTAACAAAAAAACTTAGAATAATAATAAAAATCAAAATTGTGTTTCTAAATGAAGTTGTATTTCATTATCATAAAAAGTTCTAAATTCTCTAACAACATCTAAAGACTCATAAATCATGTTTTCATTCAAAATATCTGCATCAATATCTTCTTATGCATTTAAATAAATGACAATTTGAATCGTATGAAATTGTTCTCTAGTACATTATACCTTTAATGTTAAATATAAGATATCAACTAAATAGTTCATGAAGATTAAAAATATCATTATAGTTTTTTTTCCTTTAGTCTTAATGTTATAATTATGGACTAAAATTTTACTAGTATTAGGATTAGATGAACCTTGGGATAGTATAGTGATTTTATTTTAACTTAATTTATTCTTATATTTTGTTAAGATTCAATTATGTGTTTCTAATTATCCTTGAATTAATATTGCTTGCGTATTATTTCAAGTATGATTTATATAATTGAGATAAAGAAATACTTTTGTATGAATAGACATATTATTTAGAGGAGTTGTATGCAAACCTAGAGATATGTTAAGGGTCAAGCCTAATAATGGAATTCACAAATCTATTAATGAAATCTTTGAGGTTTTAACTAGAAAGAGATTTCAGTTAATCAACCAAGGATTAGATGTTAATTGTCTAGACCAAAGATATTAATATAAGATAGGAATTTCTACGGTCCAATAAATTATATATTAAATTAAATAGCAAAATCATGATTGCATGAGAAGTCTTAGGGGGATTCTAAGTCCAGGTACCACTATTTTCTTTGATTGTTTCTTAGTTTAATCTTTGTTCAAGTTAGTCCATTATGTTGATTTATTTTAGTTTATTATTTTAATTTTAAATTTGATTAATTATTATCACTACATCGTGTACTTGCAGATTAAAACTATAAAATCATTATTCACACGTCAGCAATTGAGGCATTGTCTTGGGAAGAGGAAAGGGTACATTTCAGGGAATTAGATTACTAGAAAAGGGTTGATGAATGAGAGGTTGTAGGTGGGAAACTAATGGCATGTGGGGTCTCTAATCTTATGGTTGTCTTATTGTTTCTTAACTTAGAATACGACATTATATATAAAAAAGAAAAAAATGAATGGAGGAGAAGACAAATTAAAAAACAGTTCTTAAAATGATACAAGATGGTAAAAGTGGGAAAATAATAAAAGGTAAAAGGCCAATGAACATTGAGTAGCAATAAAGATAATGTGAAGCCATAGAGAGGGGAAAGAGTGATAGGATCTTGAAGAGAACAAAAAAGAAGACAGAAGTAGACGAGCATCTAAGAGGAGAATGACAAAGAAAGAAGAAAGAGCAAATTAGTCACCATGGGAAGGAAGGAAAGAGTGTTAGAAATAACACATTATTAGTGGACTAATATAATCACAATTTAATTCCATATGTCTAACCACAAATTGAATTGCCTAATGTATGTTTAATAACTATAATGGGATGGTTAATTTGCTAATTGCATTTGAGGCACATGGTAGTACCCTAATCACTATATGTTGGCCCATTAAACTATAGTCCATATCATCCCATTAGTAATGAGACAATTAGCCCAATATTCTACCCCTTAGGGTAGAACATGTCATATACATGACATAAGGGTGTGGTTGTTTTCAATAGATAGATTGTCTATTGGGATAGCAAGAAAGGGTCTTCTACCATAAGCTCTCTCTTGCAAAGGTTTGTATTGTTTTCTCTTTTGATAGGTTTTGTTGGAGCGTGAAAATGGTGCAAACCCAAATGCCAAGTGTTGGAGGTATGTGTTCTTTAATACTGTAATGCTCAAAATAAAATGGATCTTGGTTGTTGAATGTGTTTATTATTGCTTTTAATATTAGCAGTAAAATCGTGCAATAAAAGAAAACAAGATATAAGATCCTATCTGTGTTTTTAACATTCTTGTATTTAATGATGTTTTTTAAATTTAAGAAATGTTGTTTTTGACTTGTTCTTAGTGTATTTATATTTGTTGGTAATGTTAAATGTTTAGAAAAAAATTTAAGTGAATTTTTCAACAAAAACGCAAGAGAATGTCGGACTGAAATGCGATAAATATTAAGGCAGTATGGAACATTGTCCTTTTTACAAGGATCAGTGTAAAATACCACCATTCGTGTTCTAAGGGTAGAAATGGTTCACGTTTCCTGAGGCTCCTTACTTGAGCTTTAGCCGAATCAAATTTGAGCTTCTCATATAGATGATCTATTCGGTGATGGTGTTGGCCTTAAGATTGATGTAGAGGGCACATGGTATAAACCGTGATTGATACTGTTAGAAAATGAAGAGACACAGGATCCTTGCTTTCAACAAAGTCACCAAAAACAGGAGAGTATAAGTGACCGTATGTAAGCATATCACATGCACTGTGGGTTCCAGCGGCTCTAGTGGCTCGATTTGGCCCTTAAACCTAGTGATCTATGAGAATCTGGCTTGAAGTGTCCAAAACTATTGCTTTTATGGGCAATGGAAATGAGAGGCATAGGCAACTTGATCTTTGTCTAGACATGGTGTTTCGGTCGCATTAATTGATTTGATGACGCATTATGGGCAGTTCATCATAACCAAATATCAAATATCTTTCATGCGCGGTGGATTCCATTAATGTCTAATCATGAGAATTCAGCGTTTCGGGTGATTTGAACCGTATAGAATGAGGGTGCAAATTTTGTGAAGGAAACAGCAGCCACATGGTCTAGTGATTGGCATGTTATGGTGGGTCTGGCATTCAGGGAACCCATTAGTAGCCCAACGGGCTTGTGTTGTTTATCCTTCTGGACTCGTTTTATATGGTCTGATGTATTTGTTTTCATTCTGCTCTTTCATTTACAAACTCTTGTGGGTGTTCAAGGATTTTTCTTTTTCTATTAGTGTATCCGTTTGCTCTCCGTACACAAATAAATGCACTCAACCACCTAATTTCGCTTAGTTTGCCAACCAGTGGAGAGTTACAACTTACAAGACAAGAGCGGAAATGCCAAATTATCTGTTCTAAGAGTCAATCAACCCCCAAGTTAC
>JANVCL010000005.1:24390160-24413323 GCA_026546855.1 Erythroxylum incrassatum
GGGAGAGAAAAGAAAGGGTCTTCTACCATAAGCTCTCTCTTGCAAAGGTTTGTATTGTTTTCTCTTTTGATAGGTTTTATTGGAGCATGAAAATGGTGCAAACCTAAATGTCAAGTGATGGAGGTATGTATTCTTTAATATTATAATGCTCTAAATAAAATGGATCTTGGTTGTTGAATGCGTTTATTATTGCTTTTAATATTAGCAAAGAGAAGTTTGAAGTCGTCAATAAAGGTAGAGAAAATGAGGATTGGAGCATGCAAATTGCTAGAGCTTCTTTCTCCTTAAAAATCCAAAATTCAATTTTTTAAATACGATTGGAATATTATAGCTAGAGGAAACATTTTAATCAAATAGTAAGTTTAATGTCTATGAAGGTAATATTCATTAAACAAATTGATGTATTACATCTTTCAAAGTGATTAAGGACTATATTTAAATAAGTATTATGTTTACATGATTTTTGAATTATATTTCAAAATGATTATTTTTTAACTCTTAAAACTTCAAAACACTAAAAGCACTCCCAATAACATAAGAATAATGAAATAATTAGAACCTTAAAAATTCGAAAACCTGAAGCACTCCTAACAACTTAAGAAATAATTAGAAACTTAACAATTAAATAGCAATTATTATTTTATATAGGATATAAGGCATAAAACATTTTATAATTAAGAGAAACGTTATTTTTGATTTCAAACAAAACCCTCTTACTCTTTAAGAAACATTTAAAATAAATTTGAATCAAAATTTAGTTAAAAGACCATGGATGGATTAATCTTTGAAAGAATTTGAAAACATCTTCTCAAAGAACTTTTTGTTGAAAAATTGGGATAGGATATGACCTTGCGCTTAGTTGAATAATAACGAAAATTTTTCATTTGATTTTTCAAAATCCAAGATTGTTAAAATTCTATAAAATGATTAGCGTATTGATTATAATAAAGCAAGAATCATAATTTATACATTATTTTAAAGCTTGATCCTTTTCTTGTCCTGTTCTTCTAACCGCTTTAAAAAATCAGTCTATCTCAATCACAATAACCTCACAAGTATCCAACCTTTAATGGTATCCAAGAAACAAGTTGAGAGAATTCTACAATTGTTGTAAAAAAGGTAAAACAAAGAATGCTAGCTTTATTAGAGCTTAAGCCTAATTATATTATTAGGTTCTTGACATTAAACTTTAATTAGAATTATAAGTAATTCTAGTTAAATACCATCATCATCAGCACTCAGTTGAAGTCCTGTTGAGGCGTGGGGTTAGCGACAAGTTAAATACTAATTACGCTAAAATAAGATCCAATATCTTATATCGATATTTATTTATTAAATATCTTATATTGAATCATAACGTTTCTCAAACTCCACAATCAAGCCCAACTTCATTAAAATATCTTTTTTTTATTCAACTCGTTCTTTATGTATGACCCATTAGATTTCCAAACATGTTAGCAATGGATGTACATTATAATCCTAAATCATATTTAGAATTAGATAAATTAAACACCTTTAGTTTATTTTTAATTATCCAATTAAATAATTTATATTCATATATCAATATTGGCGTCTAGCAACATATCATAATCACTCAAATATTTAGGAATGTTAAAGTAATTTTGATCAATCTTTTTGTGTATAATTTTTCATATAATCCAATCATTTCATCATAAAATGTTTTGATTAGACATAGAACATAGAATTAATATTTATTTTATTTTGAGTAAAATCATATTATTTCTCTACTATTAATTATTGATTCAATTAATGATAATTGTAAACTATTTGCAAAACATCATTCCATATTCGCGAAGGATTTCCCGAATCAATACTAACCGAGAATAATATAGCATTCTCTTTAATTACTTTAGGATCTTATCTTGATCACTAAACTACCTGCATATAGTTTATGCTATATCCAATAACCACTGTGTGAGCTATCCTTGAGTCATAAATAGTATCAAAACATAACAATTCTTATACAAGGTAACTTTGGATATCTCAAAGTCAAATGATTACTTATATAATCATCACAATAAGAATTTTTATAGACATACAAGTAATATTTCAAATAAATTTCTTATATGAGGTCAGCTTGATGAACTTATTTTCTATCAAGCAACAACACGATTGTTTAAATATTTTTAATATTTTAATCTATAAAATCAACTACTTCTTTCGTAAAGAAAAATATAATTTGTGCTAATCGTTTTACATTCTATTAATGTCCATTCTTAATAGAACAATTTATGAATACTGCATAAATGTAATATGAATTTTATAATTATAATCTCATTATAATTTCGTCTATAATGTATAATTATCCCGTGAATTTTATCATATATCTCTAAATACGTATAAGAGAAAAAATATTTTAAATTTATTTTATCACTGAACTATAACTAACTGATTAATTGTAGGACATAAACTAACACTTTAATCATTGACTTTTATTAAAGGTATTATATGTTCTAAAATATATCATGGAAGTGACTTGCGAGAGAAACTACTGGATGACAACTAAATATTATGCGAAAACACCCTTTCAAAAGCTTTTGCCATTGACTTTTCTTAGAAAAGAAAAATTAGTTTCGAGTTTATTATCGGATATAAATTATTGATATCGTCGATTATAATTCATGTAAAAAGACTACGTCAACCTTGTTAATTTTGGTTAATTTGGACTTTTGGTTCATTTCTATAGAACCAAAAATATCATAAAGATGCATAATTTGAATTATAGGAACTGATATTTAAAAAAGAATTTTGGTAAATGTTTCTCTAGTGATAAGTGATAAGAGGGCTACCGAAATGAGGCAATGGGCTAAGGAGGATGAGTCAATGGGCTGCCAAATAAGGAAGTAGGCTTAGGATACAACTGGACCGTCCAAATGAAGTTGGACCAATATGAGGGACTTACAGACTTGAGTCCTACAAATTTAGACCCAATTTTATTTCCTTTGTCTCCTTGTATGTAGCTCTAGAATATTCTCCCACAGCCGACAGCTTCTGTTCCATTAGCACACAGCATGCAGCAGTACACAACAGTAGCACACAGCAGTACCAAACGTTTACCTTTAGCCTATAGATAGGAGTAGTAACAGTTGTCTATAGAATCAGTTGGATCAGTATAAATACCCCTCAATCTGTACATACCAGTTTGTGATGAAATAAACACTTTTTCATAAGTATAAACCTCTTGTTTTTTATGGTATCAGAGCTGGTTGCTATTATGTTAGTCGCTAACACCTCAAAATGATAGATTATGTCACGTGTTAGATCCACACGTAAGGAGTGTGTGTTGAAATATAAGAGTGAAAGTTTGTCCCACATTAGAGAAAGAGAGGAAAGAAGATCAACATATAAGTCTAGTGAGCTACTCCACTTATTATCAATTAATTTTAGGATAAAACTTCACTTAAACTTATATATGATCTAACTTTTCTTCTAGTATAGACCTGCAGGCTCGTTGTAAATTCTTCCAATAAGCTCATGCATTGATTCACGCGGTGACTCATAGATTACAACACATACAAACCTCGGCTCATCTTATAACACAGAACAGAAAAATCGACCCAAGTGGCCCAATGTTGCTTTTCTTGTATGTAATAACGCTAGAAAACTGCAGGCGGCTGCTGGTAAACAGCCACATGGACCACCAACCACAGAACCACAAGCTATGTCCGTAAAAGTCGCTTTCTTTTGTATTTTGTGAAAAATAAGGCAAATTTTTTGGATTTGTTCATCAGAAAGACTAGAAAACGGAGAAACCAGAGGGATTAACAGGTGTGGGCTTCTTTTGCGGCGGGTATTCTTTGACTTTAGAAAGCATTGAAGAGGACTGATGATTGAGTCTACTCAAATCCCTGCCTTGGTTGTTTGGAAGGATGCAGCTGGAATTGCCGGTATGAATCCCTCATTCTGTTTCCTTTTTTTTTCTTCAAATCATCATTCTTAAAGTTTCTTGCTTTCTTCTTGTGTTTCTATGGGTTTATTTTTTAGATTAGTGTTCATACTGGCTTCTTTTACCCTTTCTGATCATTGGTTTGTTGGGCTTTCTATTTTCTATTTCTATCTACCAAGAATAGAGACCTTAATGTTGCTTCAACCATAAAATTTAACGTTGTTTCGTGACTTAGATAGAACGCTCTCATTTTGGCTAAAATACTTGTGGAAGTTCTTAAAAGAGTTACTAATTCGTGATTTGACCTTTAACTTTTTGCCCCACTTGGAAACTGCGTGCTGCTGAACTAGAAATTTTTCCTTGAATGAACTTGGAGTGGAAATCTTTAAAAAATCCATCTAGTAGATCAAGGAGAAGCAATCAATGCAAGTTCTAGGATCTGTTTTTACCTTGGGTCTGGGATCTTATATTCAAAAGTGATGATTGCAGTACCGAGTAAAAAAGGGTGCTCTTGGCCGTATAGGGATTACATGTTCGAAAATGATATTAACTATCTGGAGTTTCAGTCTGAAGCAAATACTGGAATTTAATTGCAGGGAACATCTTTGCATTTGGGCTATTTTTGTCACCCATGTAAGTCGTCTATAGGGTTCTGATATATTTTGAATATTTTTGAAGAAAACTAGAATGCCTTTATTACAATTCTTTCCCTTAATATATATGTGTTTTCTTCTTCAATATGTTAGACCCACATTTCGAAGAATTATCAGAAACAACTCAACTGAGCAGTTCTCTGGGTTGCCATATCTGTATGCACTCTTGAACTGTTTGATCTCCACGTGGTATGGCACGCCTATTATCTCCAATAATAATTTAATGGTCATGACTGTCAATGCTCTCGGTGCAGTTTTTCAATTAGCCTACTTAATCCTCTTCGTATTTTACGCAGATAAATCCAAAAAGGTGCCTTATCCTTTTAGATCTGCACTTCTAGTTTTCTTTGTATTATTCTCCTCCAATTATATTTTACATTGTTAGACTTTATGTGGTCTAATTTTATTGTCAGGTCATGATGCTTGGGCTGCTGCTGGCTGTTTTCTCCATAGTTGCAATCATAGTTGTAGGGAGCATGCAAATTGTTAATAGAGACATACGATGGGTTACTGTTGGCTTATTGAGTTGTATTTCTCTCGTATCAATGTTCGCTTCTCCTTTGTTTATAATTGTAAGTCAACGGAAGCACTGCCTCATTGTTTTCCATTTTAAGTTTATCAAAGCATTAGGTCTACTATTTCCTTCTAGCATTTGTTTCTTCTCATTGATTGTGTCTGATAAATTTTCTAATTGTTGCAATATCTTCCAGAATTTGGTTATCAGGACAAAGAGTGTTGAGTTCATGCCATTTTTTCTCTCTTTGTCCACCTTCTTGATGAGCACATCATTCTTCTTATATGGAATTCTGAATTTTGATGTCTTTGTATACGTAAGCTTTCTTAATCCTTGGTCAGTTTACTCTTCAACATCATTTTCTTTTTCCTTTTTAAATATTTCATCTTTTTTAGAGCAAAAAAGGTATACCATAATCATGGTTCCGCTTTATATCAATGTTCATGAATTGTGCATATTTTGTTTTGCCCAACTAAAAAGGAAAACGGGGATTAATATGACTAGTTCAACTATTTTTTGCCTGACTTATTTATACATTTCTGTCCGGCATTGTCCAAGTGATTTATCTACTCAAATTTCAGGCCCCTAATGGCATTGGTGCTATGTTGGGAATTATACAATTGGCTTTGTACTTTTACTATAGAAGATCCCCAGACGGCACCACGGAACCATTCATAGTATCACATGAATAAACATGCATGTTGGCTGACAAAATTAAGGTTGCTAACGACTCAATTGTCGTTTTTCTTATGATTATGTGAGCTGATCCTACCTTTGTGAATGGGAAACTTCAGTGACGTATTGCCAGAATTACTGTTCAGTTGGTGCATTGCCCTGATATAGGACATTCAGAAATTTCTATTTGATGGGTGGTTTTGCCAATTCTTGTTGCAACCAGAGCAACTCTGGTTACCTTTCTCCGACGTATTACTTTTTTTTTTCCTCTCTTGACAACAATGCGGTTTGTTTCGTTTTCCGAAAGTAATGTATGACGAGGTCAAAATCTCTGAGGTTAGCCTATTCTTGCTCTAGATGTAAATGGAATGAGTTGATCATTGTTCTTCTTCTCCTCCAATATACATGCAATCAAATTCTTATTTAACAATTTATATATGTTACTCCTCTGCATATTGAGGGACTAAGGGAGAGAATGTATCTGAAAAACTTTTCTTGGCACTCCAACATAATTGCTGTTAAAAGTGTGTCTAGGGTATAAGCAATATCCCTGCCTCTCATTTCTTGACATGTATATACAAGCCAACACACATGCAACTTGTTTAGCCTGGGTAACGAGATTTTTTTACCACGGTATATCACCCCATTGTGTACAAGGCCATGAGAATTATTCATAGAATGGTTACAGTAGCAGCGGACAGCTGTCGCCCAATGCCTCAGCTAAACCGCACAACTCAAATACTATTACAGGCATAAAACCAGCACGGCCAAACATTCAAGCAAACTATTTACAGTGATTTCTTTCGCCATGTGAAGACATTTTTCAACGGCAAGTATCAGCAGCAATGCAGTGTGCCCTACCTTGCTACTTTGTAAATAAAACTTTTCCGCTTGCTCTTTGTTTACAGGAACCTGACTTGCTTCAGGAGATGCAGGGAAGCGTGGCATTATGTTTCCTTTCCACAGTATCAAGCTCGTTATATAAAAACAAAACACGAAAAGAGGTTTTCTTAAAAAATGTAATAACAAATTTTGATTAAGAAATTGATTGATTAACTCTTAACTTGGCAATTTTCATTTATTTCTGTTTTCTATAATTGAATTTTCTCTGCCTAATTACTTGACCAAAAAATTGCTCATAAAATGGGAATCTTTGTGATAAAAGTTCTAGCGAAGGATCTAGTGACAGGTCGAGACATGGAAGGATTTACTTCCTTCCCCTTAGTCGTACTCTCCTCCTTTCCCGAAGAATGAGAATTGTCATTGATAGAGTTTTGATCTTAGACTTTTTTTTTTGGATAAGTTTCTGCTTGTCTCTTTTATTAATATCCGCCCCTTGAATATGCTTAAGGAAATAACAACTGCTAATCCTAATTAGGCATAACTTCTGAAACAAAATCACAACTACAATAGGAGTGTAATAACATAAATAAAAAATACAATAGAAGCAAGGTGACATGATTAAAATAGGACTCTCCCTGTGTTGTAGTAAAATTAAAATATGCCTCTCCCTCTGTTGTGATAGAATTAAAATAGGACTCTCCTACTATCTCAACTGATCAACTGTCAATTTTGATGTGTCTTGAGTAAATCTTTCCCAGGAATGCATCATTACCCCCCTCCTCAACATTGAGCATGGGGGGATAAACCTCTTTAAAGATGGCAAGGTCCTCCCATGTAGCGTCCTCGACAAAATTATTCAATTAGCAAATCAACCCTTCCTGCTGGACCCGTAGAATGGAGCGAGGAACAGGTATCAGGTGGCCATCATGAAGAGGAGGCACGACGATGATCAAGTGAGGGACCTCGCCTTTGAATGCCTTCAGCAAGAAAACGTGAAAGACATTATGGATACGACTTTACTCAAGCAACTCCAACTTGTAGGTCATAACTCCCACTTTCTCCAGCACCTTAAAGGAACCAAAAAAACTTTGAGCCAAACTTATGAGAATTAAAATAGGACTCTCCCTCTACTGTGTAAGCTGATCAACCGTCACTTTTGTTGCATCTTGAGTAGATCTTGCCCACGAATGCCTCACTCGATCACTAACAATGGACTTAGGGACACCATGAAGCCTAATACTTTCCTTAGCGAATATCTTAACTACTCTCTTTGCAGATGTTGGCTACCTTAAGGGAATAAAGTGGCCATATTTAGACAATCAATCCACCACCACCAAAACCGGTTCATAATCGTGTGATTTGGGTAGATCTTCTATAAAATCCATAGAGATATCTTCCCACACCTATTGAGGTACTTCAAGTGGTTGAAACAATCCTATAAGAGACATTGCCATATATTTCAGCTTTTGAAAAACCTCATAAGCCTTCACAAATTCTTGAACTACTAGTTTCATCCCCTTCCAATACACATTGTTTGCTAGCCATTTGTTTATTCGTAGGAAACTAGAATGTCCACCACAAGAGTAGTATGAAACTCATGTAGCAAAATAGGAACCCATGTGGATTTAGATGACAGAATTAGCCATTATTTGTATAACAAAATGTCGTGTTTCAAAGAGAAGCCTAGGCAAGATAAGAGATCTTGTTGTAATTGCTACACAATGAGCTGCAACTCAGGGTCTTGTTGGGCCTCTTTCGCTAATTTCTTACTATCCACCCATAAAGGAGAAGAAACAACCATCTTCAACTCAGCCTCTTCTTCTATCCTAGACAAAGCATCAACTACGCTATTATTATTCCCAAGTTTATTTATCACCTCAAAATTATACCCAAGAAGTTTGGTCATCCAACTCTGTTGGGTTGGAGTAGCTATCCTCTATCGTAGTAGATTCCGTATGGTTTAATGATCAGTACAAAATGTGAAATGCCAGTTCAATAAATAAGGCCTCCAATGTTGAATTGCTAGTATTAATGCCATTAATTATCTCTCATAAGCTAATTTAAATGATCCCCTTTCTGAGAAAGCTCTACAGTAAAACAAAATAAGTCTCTCACCTTGCATCAACACTGCCTCTATACCTTTTTTTAAGGCATCATACTCTATTACAAATTCTTTGAAAAAATCAAGTAGCATTAAGATTGGGGTGGTAGTCATTATCATCTTCAACTTGTCAAAAACAATTTGAGTGTGCTCATTCTAATAAAACCCATCTTTCTTAGTCAACTATATTAAAGGCTTTACTAATTATCTATAATTCTGAATGTACTTATGGTAGTACCTTGTGAGGCCAAAAAATTCACGATTTTATTGATTTGGGTGTAGGCCATTCCACAATTTCCTTAATTTTTTTCAAGATCCACTTTAACTCTTTAGTTGTAAAAATGTTCCCCAAATATGCAACTTACTGTCCCCAAATGAATATTTCTTTTGATTGGCCACCAAGTGATTAGAAAGTAAGATATTCAAGACCCTCCTCACCAAACATAAGTGATCTTACCAATTTGAACTATATATATTAAAATATTATCAAAGAAAATCAACACCCCTTTATGCAACAATGACCTAAAAATATTATTCATGGTATTTTGAAAAGTAGTTGGAGCATTCATGATACTAAACGACATTACCATAAATTTATAATGACCTTCATAAGCCCCAAAAGTTGTCCTTGGCACATCATTCTCTTTCACCCTAATCTGATGGTACCTAGACTTGAGGTCTATCTTGGAAAAGTAACATGCCCCAAATAGTTCAACAAGTAACTCATCAATGATTGAGATGGGATACTTATCTGGGTTTGTTAACTTGTTGAGCGCCTTGTAATATCTGGGTTTGTTAACTTGTTGAGCGCCTTGTAATCTACACAAAATCTCCAACTCTGATCCTTCTTTCTCACCAATATTACAAGGCTTGAATAGGGACTAGAGTTGGGTTTAATTATTCCCTAGGTCAGCATCTCTTGCACTTGCCGCTCAATTTCCTCCTTCTGCATGTGAGCATATGTATAGGGCACATACTAACTGGGGGGACACCTTCTCGCAAGTTAATACCATGATTTGTTAGTCTGGCTGGTGGCAACCCCTTTTGTTTAGTAAAAACTACTTGGAGTTATTCCAATAATCCCTCGAACTCCTCTCTTTGGATTGAAGTGAGCTCATTATCTCCCAAAATTGGTGCTAAATGGCTCCCCATTGACCATAATAAACCCTCTACTTGGAAACAAAGAGGATGACACACTTGGTTCAAAGATGAACACATATCACCTGGATTGGTATACCCTTATAAAACCACCACTGTTCCATTAACCTCGAACTCCATTCATATTTTCTCTGATTTCATCTGAACATCCCCTAACATCTTTAGCCAAAAAACTCCCAATAGTACATTAACTCTACAAAGGCCAAACCTATATATATTTGTTGTGAACTCCTTGGACCAAAACTCTATCTTCATTCCTCTACATTTCCGTTTGGTTTGTTGTTCTACGCCCATCACCAAAGGTGATCCCATAAATGACATTCTCATCCACTTCCAACCCCATAGAACTCGCTACCTTTGAAAAAATAAAATTATGAGTGGCCCCATTATCAATTAATACAACGACATATACTCCCCCTATTCTCCCTTCGACCCTCGTGGTATCTTGGTTATTAGTATTTGCTACCAATACTCCTTACAATTCAATAACATTGCATGATACTTCTTCAATTTCTTTTTTCTTGTCTTGTTTTAACATGACCCATTCTTCCTCTCCATTGGGTTCCTCACTGTCTTCTAAAATCATGAGTCTAAGTTGCCTTCCTACATATTGGTGAAGGGGTGTAAAGCATTCCCCACATTTGAAGCATAACTTGCTCTCCTATCCTACAACTCTTGGTAAGTCAAGTTGATAACACCCCTGGGGTGATTCCCACTACTTTCCTTATGTCTACACTCACCTCTACTGCTGCCCACACTGCTTCTCCTTACTTTAATAAACCCATACAATTCTGTCACTCCACCCTTGTTCTGTTTTTCCTCTTTATTGTTACCTCAAATGCCACTAGAAGGAAACCGAGTAGCTGTTGGGATAATAACTCTACTCACCCCAGAAAATCTCTTGTCATTAGTTGTATTGGAGAAGATTTTTTGATAATTTAGCAAAAAATCTCCCCCCATTAACAACTGCAAAGCCTCAATCCTAGATAATAGCTTCCAAAAGGAAATATACACGATAATCCCTTCTTCTCTCTACCCCTACTTACCTAATATTTTTAGTTATCTTTATTTGCTAATTAGCCCCCTATTCATTACTACTTGGTCACTCTTCTCTCATTAACCTCCTTTTAACCTTCCTAGTATATACTAATAGAGGCCTAGGTATAGACTTCCTAATAGTTGGTCCTTGGTAAATTGTGTTGAATGAAATTGAATTGTGTAGTGTATTGTGTATGTTGACTCTTGACTGTGGAGTTAGTTGCAGTAGGAAACTAAGAATATTGATTACAATTGGTGAATAAAATATTGTTAACTTAAAGTTGGGAATTAGGATTTCAAAATCAATGTTGACTAAAATTATTAAGAAAAAAAATAATGATAAATATTACAAATTGAATTGTATAAGCACCTAAAATAGATTAATTTATACTTGAATTATGTGATTACATAAAATAGCTTATAAACTTATAGTTGCGAGTGTATTTCTTTAAGGTTGAATGGTGTAATCATACAAAATGAGTTATATAATATGCATATCTATAATTGTGTATGTTGAATTATTAGTTCTTGAATTATTGGCGAATTGTGTTAGAAGAAATTAAATTTTGTAATGCATGTTGTCCTTTGATTGTAGAGTTAATTTGAGGAGGAAACTAAGAATGCATAGAGACTCTTAATTTAATCATCAAGTAAGAAGTGGAACTTAACACCAACTTCAAGTATCATTCAAAATGTAAGAAGATTGGTTTACTAACCTTTGTTTTATAGATGATTTCCTCTTGTTTTGCAAGGACAAAATGGATTCAATTCAGACATTCACGAAGGCTCTTGACACTTTCAAAAGATTTTCTAGATTGCACCTCAATCTAAGCAAAAGTCACTTTTTAATCTCTAAAGGTGCCTATACATTGGAATGCTTTCTAAATATCCTCCACTCTTATATTTGGGGCTATTACTTTCCACCAAAAGACTCAACTTCATGAACTGCATACCCCTCATTGAAAAAATTAAGAAGAGAATCAAGTCTTGGGTGAACAAGTTTGTACGGGTGGGTAGCAACTTATCAAATCAATCCTCAACTCACTTGACATATATTTAAGTTCCCATATTTTTTTGTCTCAAAACATCATCAAAACAATTGAAAGAGTGTTCAAAGATTTTCTATGGAGTCATGCAAATGGTGCAAAAGGGGTAGCTAAAGTCAAATGGTCTGACTTAAACTTCCTTAAAAAAAGGAGGACTTGGCATCTCTTTAATTAAGACAACCAATCACGCATTGATCCTCAAAACATTATGGTGGATATTAGTAGATAAAAACTCACTATGGATAAGATGGTTACACTCATACTTCCTCAAAAGCATATGTATATGGGAAATCAACAAAAACACCTCAAATTCTCATTTCCTGAACTAGTTACTAAATTTGAGGGATGTGATCCAAGATGATGTTTCTTGCAGAATTGGGAATAGAAAGCTGATCTCCTTTTAGTTTGACAATTGCTTATGCCAAGGTCAACTTCTTCACTCTCTGTACACCTCAGGAACTTCGTTAATCCTAACACTTCTCACCAAAATAAGTTCATTGATCAATGGCAATTCCTGGCAGCTCCCTAACGTATTGAGAAACTTACAACCCACATACCCTCTTAATCCATCTATTCCAAATCTACTAGAAAGGCCAACCTGTACACACACTATGTAATAAAGTTATCAAGGACTTGCTAAGAAGAAGATGCTTTAAGGTTGATTGGCATAAGATCGTTTGGAGTAAGGTCTTAAACAAACTCACCATAAAAAACAAACTCAATACCACTGACAAAATTTCATACCTACAAGTTGATAGAACATTTCCTATGTGTTTGGTATAGGAGGAATTAAGAGACCACTTATTTTTCATGTGCCCTTTTACCAATAACATATGGGAATTTGTTACAATGAAATGCCTACAGCTTGCTCTAGGAAACTCCCTCATAAATATCACACAGTGGCTTTCAAACTAGGTTGTTATCTCAAAACCTAACAACTTGATATTCATACTTGCTTTGGGATATTGTGACATCTGGAAAGAAAGGAACTTTAGCAAATTTGAAAACAAAACCTCTTTAGTGTAATCTGATATCTATCATATCAGCTATTATCAATGGGATTAGGGAGTTGGTACTGTTGAAAAATGTTGGCCAGCTCAATTTTGTTGTCTTCTCTATATCTAATTTAACTCTTCTCTTCACTTGTTTCTGTTTCTTGTAAGCACATGTAAGAAGGTTTTGTAATCTGAGTAAGGGTATCCTCTAAATAGGGATGGCAGTGGGTTTTAAACTCGATTAATACCTGCACTACCTGACCTGAGAAAATGGACATAGAAGCTAAAAAATAGATTTTAAATGGATGTGGATATGAATTTGGATATGGGTCTAGTAATAACTCGAACTGATAGATACCCATATCCTACCCGTTTTTTATTAATTCTATTTTTCTGTTTTTTCTTAAATATTTATAGTTAAATATAATAAAAAATATTTTCTGAAAAGAAATAGCTTTAAAATCCCCACTTTACTCCTCAACACTAACCTTTTTTTTATCATATTTTATTGTCTTATATGATGATAATAATGCAAATGATATGGAGATGAAGTTTTGAATGTTGTGGAGTTCACTAAAAGATAATTTGAAGCTTTGGATATTTTGTCTTTATTCCAGTTCTTGATTGTGTTATACAACCCGATGGATGTCCAAAAACCCGAATAATCCAATAAATTTAGATATGGGTAGTAAATCGTAAAAATCGATAGATATGGATATAAATATAAGTTGAGTCATAAAAAATAGATATGAATATGGGTTGAATAAAATTCAAACCGAACCCTACCCATTGCCATCCCTAACCTTAAACAATATGTCTTGTTTGTAATACTTTCATT
This sequence comes from Erythroxylum incrassatum, assembly GCA_026546855.1. Lineage (NCBI taxonomy): Eukaryota > Viridiplantae > Streptophyta > Magnoliopsida > Malpighiales > Erythroxylaceae > Erythroxylum > Erythroxylum incrassatum. The sequence continues at coordinate 24,403,929 of JANVCL010000005.1, forward strand.
TATTAATTACATTCCATTTTCCTTTTTTTTTTAAAGTCTGAAGTTCACAACCTTATTTAACCTTTTCAAAACTACAAGTGGATGCTTTTCGCATGAGATCTACTTTCAAATTTATTAATATGATTTCTAATTTTAATTTAATAACTTAAATTTAGTCCAATAAGGATATACTCTCACCGTCCTTTTGAATTGAAAGGATCCAATTATATGGTGATCATCTCTACATATCCTAAATCATTTTGTTAGTGTACGTAGGTAATGTACTAAATATTAACCATAATCTCTATAAATTCCGATAATAATATTATGTGAACCATGAACTGTGGCAGTTCATCAACTAACGTTCCGCCCGTCTTCGGCTGCCCTTTCAACGTGCTCCTGCTTTACGAGCAAACACAGGACTCTCAACAGCTTGTCAGCTCCGTTTCAAACGTGCTCATGCTTTTCCACCAAACACAGGATTCTTTGCAGCTTTTCAGCTCCCTTTCAAACGTGCTCGTGCTTCTCCACCAAACACAGGATTCTCGGCAGCTTTTCAGCATCTCGACTAGTTTAATCTCACTGTCATCCCAGCACAGAATTCTTATATGCTTGATTTGTTTCTTTAGAAGCTAATCAAATCCTATGCACGTCAATGTATATTGAGAAAAGAATTAGTTAGTTGGATGGAATGATTCTGTACAGATATCAAAATCCATAAATCAGCACCTTCATTCGTTATTTTCTACCATACGACTAAGAATTACAACGAAATAAGTGGGTTAGAAGCTTACTCTACTCAAGTAGAATTAGCAAATGGATTAAACTATTCATGAAGTTCAATTTACCATATAATTGATATCGGTAGTCTCAATAAAAAACCAAATTTACTAAGGTTAAATTTACTGCATAGGTCCCTACGCTACGACTCTGGATGAAAATGCAGCTTGCGTTTCTCTCCGGAAATACTGTTAACAGTATGAAACCAAGAATTACATTTACAAAGACTTGTTCAAAAAAATAAATCTGTAGACTTCTCTTCTTGAAACAATACTTATCCAATAACAACAGTGTAAGAGTTAGCTGCAAGCTTGCAGATGACCGCATGTGTAAGCCTACTAAGAGTTCATGAGTAAGCGGACAGCAACTCGTAATGTAACAAATGCATGACTAACAAAACTTAAACTAAGACTTTCTAGTACAGAACAATTTGACCACGCTAATAATAAACTGGTACAGACAAAACAGTAACATGCTAGTATGTGTAGTCATCCCATGCAGAATAGTGCCTCCAACTGCTTCTTTTGGCTCAGGTTCTTTTGTTCGGCACAAAAACGTACTTGATCAGGGACTCTTTAATTGATAGCAACTCAGGGAACTCTTTCTTCAACTTAGAAGCATCCATCTCATTGTTGCTTCTCGGGGCAACTATCACCTTAGCTTGCTCCTCTAATGTAAAGTTAACCCATGTAAAGTTGGGGTCAATGTACTCCTTGTACATCTCCAAAATTTCATTGTGGCTCACCACACCTGGATTTGTGAAATTCCATATTCCTCTCAAGTTCCGCTTTGCCATCTCAATTGAAATAGGTAGAAGTTCATCCAAGACAGTCATGCTATTAGGTATATTAACAACTTTGCTGTATCGGGAAATCTTAGTAATGAAGTTGCGGGGATTCTCTAGATCTGATGATATTGGCATCCTAACTCTCAAGGTGCAAGCATTGTCATATTCTTCTAGGAGTTCTTCCACCTGATTAAAATTCAAAGAAATGCAATTCCAGGTCAATATCACAGGTTTAAATTATTAAAGAAAAATGTAAAAAAGCAATTCCATAATGATAAAGTACCATGGCCTTGGTCTTTGAATAGAAAGAACCAGTGAAATTGGGCTTGTCTTCCTCGGTGAACCCAATGCCGGAGCCTTCTGGATGTTTGGCATCATACTCAAATATGCATCCTGTAGCAAAGTTCATCATCAGCAGGTTATGATCTCTGCATACATCTGCTAATGTCAAGGTTCCAGCAACATTAGTTCGAATAGTTTCTGTCTTGTGGGACTCACACCAATCAACATTGGGTCTACCAGTCACACCAGCTGCATTAAAAACATGGGTTGGCTTTACACTCTGAATGTCTGCCAAAAGTGATGATCGATCTTCCAATCGCCCCCTACCATATTCGAAGCAAATACCTTGTTTCTCACACAACTTCCCAAGTAACCCACCTAACCACCCTGTCCTGCCATAAATCAAGAACTTGAGAGAAGATTTCCGAGGAGAGCCACCACTACTAACTTTTGGTGATGGAACCACCATTCTGGTCTGATTAGAATTACTTACAGCAAGAGATGCAGACTTGTTCTCTTCAGACCCATCGAAGTGCCTACCACCAGGCATCATCAACATTCTTGGATGTGGAAGCAGGGCTCCTGAGACGTCACCCCACCATTCAGGATTTTGAGTATACCATTCTATAGTCTTCCTCAACCCCTCCTCCCAAACAGTTCTCTCCGACCAGCCTAAGTTATTCAGCTTTTGATCATCAAGGAAGTACCTCTGGTCATTAAATGGTCTGTTCTCTACAAATTTTATGCTTGTATCCGAGTCCACGGAGAAAAGTTTGCAGATATCTTTTGCCACATCAATCACTCTCCTTTCCTTCTTGGTCCCAATATTGTAAACATGGCCTACTTCTCCTTTGTGAAGGATGACTTCGAAAGCTTCAGCAACATCCTCACAATACAAGTAACTCCTGACATTAGAACCATCCCCATGGATTGGAAGAGGTTGTCCTTTCATGGCCAAGAGGATAAACTTCGGAATCAATTTCTCAGGAAATTGATTTGGACCATAAACATTGTTTCCACGGGTAGTAATCACAGGTAAGCCATATGACCTGCCATAAGCCATAACGAGCATCTCAGCCCCAGCTTTTGTGGCAGAATAAGGGTTCGTTGGCAGGAGTTGAGAAGCTTCATGGTTTCCTACCACAGCATCTTCATCTGTCTCTCCATAGACTTCATCCGTGCTGACATGGATGAACCTCCTGATCTGGCCAGTAACCTTGCAGGCTTCCAGGAGAACATGAGTGCCATAGATATTGTTCTTGGTAAACTCAAAGCTGTTACCAAAGGAGTTGTCCACATGCGTCTGAGCAGCAAAGTGCATGATTGTGTCAATTGACTCAGTGATAAGAAGATAGTTGACAAGGTCAGCACTACCAATGTCCCCCTTGACGAACTTAAAGTTTGCAGATGATCTTGATGGAAGAAGATTTTTCAGGTTCGAGCAGTAGTCAAGCTTGTCAAGCACAACGATTTTATAGTCTGGGTAGTTACGTATGAGTCGATTGCAAACATGTGATGCAATGAACCCAGCAGCGCCAGTGATGAGGATGTTCTTTGGGGTGTAGGTCGCCATGTCTAAACAACCTATATAATGTTTTTGAAAAGAAATAAGTCAGATCTGAACATTCAGAGCAGACAAGTTTCACAAACACAGTTGATCTTATATAAACAAGCACATGAGAAAAACTGGTAAAATGCTAGTTTTCATAGTTATCCAGAAAAACTAAATTACGTATTTAGATTAAGACGCAAGCTATCCCATTAGAAATGCCGAATTCTCAGAAAGAAGAAAAGAGAGATTGCAATATGATTAAAGTTATCGGGTAAAATAAATTGAGGTTACTTTAGCTTTAAAGGCTTGAGTTTCACTTCGTCCCGCAGTTCTATGATCTAAAAACAAAGAATGTATCGATCTAATCGGATACATAAAAAAAAAATCAATCGCCACGAAATGATTCGCAGAATTGAGCATCACAAGACGAAGATCTACGCAAGAGAAAACTTTCGGATCCGAGCATTTGAGGAGAAGAAAATAACAAAAGATTACGCAGTTCGTTACTAGATCTAGACAGAATGAGGGATACCCGGATCAAAAACAACAGCACAAACAATCAACAAAAGCCAAGATCAAAGTTTAAGAACTCATACAATTAGATGAAGAAGAAGGGAATGAAATTGACTTACGGACAATATGTTAAGGCAAAGATGAAAGGAAACTTATGTCGGAACCCAAGCAATGTCTTGGACAAATGATGTACGGAGAGAGAGTAAATGAAATGGAGAAGAAAATAGAAGAGAGGGAAAGCAGAGAAGTCAATTCTTTAAATACAACTCGCTGTTTTCCAGGGTAACCATTCTTTCATTAGGAGTTAAATGGGTCAGACTCAGACATGCGTTTCAGAATTAGGCCAAGGCCCTTGACATTGGATTTGAGTGATTTTAATTTCACAATTAAAAGTAAAAAAATTTGTAAAAGTAAAAAATATGCAGTAAGACTACAGCTCCATGTTTTATTCTCTTCCTGTTCTTTTCACGCCAAAAAGCATAGACGGTGTTTCCCGAGCATACTTTGTAAACCACCAAATCCCTTTTGTTTCAATACCATCACCCTTAAATTTTTGCTTGTTCTCAATGGAATCAATCTCAATCACTGTCAACTTAAGTCATTTTCAATTCAAATATAGGTTAACAAATATATAATAGTAATCAAAAGTTTTTATCATTCGCTTAACTACTTTGTTCATTAACTATTTAGGTCTCTAAATTCTTACATTAATTTTTAGTTTAGTTCAACTTAACTTAATAATCCTCCAAATTAGCTTAATTCAAATAATTTAACCCAATATATATGATGAAAATAAATATCTTTAACTTTTAAGCATTTATACTGTAAGGTCCCAAAATACACCCTAGTTGAAATAATACATATTTATGAAAGTATATGTGTGATAGGAGTTAGAATTGTGTTATGATTAGAGTATGAAAGACATATGATTTGATTTTTGATCAAGTTGATTATAATAAGTAAGTTGGAAATAATTGATACCATTATAGAATTGAGGTATTTAAATATATATTTGGACTAGGAAAATTATCAAGTGACAAGTTAAGTTGATACATGAAAATTAGAATGACTAAGCCTAGGAATTAGTGACATTTGGCATAACTAATACATTGAAATATGGCATCATTCAATGTGTAACATTTGGTAGCATAATATAAGGACAAGTGACCTAGTTAAAGTGTCACAAATGGCAGCTTAAATGGTGGGCAAATGGGCTTCATTCCTTGGTGTTAAGTGACATGTTAAACTAGTGACACCTAGCTAGTGATGAAGCAAGTTTTTACTAGAGTAAATCTAGCTTTGTCCATTCTTCACCTTACTTCCCTCTCTCCACCGAAACTCCCATTTTTCTCCAACTTCTTAAATTTTTGCTGGACTTTGGATTGTCATCACTTACATTTCGGTAAGCTACTGAATCTACAAAAAGGTTCTACTAATTTTCTGTACTATTGTTATGTTAATGTTCAAAGTTGCACATTAAACTTAAGTATGTGCTGGTTGTTTGGAAGCTTGGTTTAGTTGAATTCTTAGAGTTGAATTTGAATTTTAGCGAGGTAAGGGAATTATAAACTTGGTATCATGTTATAACATGTATTGTTGATATTTGAAGTGGATAAAATGTGTACTAGATTAAGAAAGAACTGAGGTTAGAAATTGATACATGCTGGATACTTGTTAGAAGGAGTAGTTCCACGGGATAGGTATCGATATTTTAGCCATATCTTGACCTGTAGGTATCCAAATGGGATGATTTTAAATTCTTTTAATATATACATATATCTACAACTTTCATGAAGGAATCAAATTTGATTTCGGTCACTAAGGGTTTTGAAATTTGGCTTCAAGTTGAGTTTTGATTACTGTCCATATTTGAGAACAGTCTATAGTATTTTGGGTATAACTCTAGTAATAATGAAGCAAATTGCATTATCTTTATTTCGTTTGAAACTTAATACATATAAGAACATTTGTTTAAAAGAATATATTGTCTAAAAACATCAGTTTCTAGGTCAGAATGGCCATACAAAACTGATCCAAAAACCTATCTTGGGAAAACAACTGTGTGGATGTTTCAAGTCACTTATCCCATAATTGTGTGAAATGATTAGGAAAGTGAAAAAATGGGATTTTGTACAATTGATGAACTATATAAGATTAAGTTAAGTTAATTTAATTATGCATTATTAATTGGGATGATAATATAAAGAATGTATGATTTAACAATGATGAATACAATATTGAATTGCTTGGTATGTTCATGAACGAATGAGTTACAAAGGCTTATGTTTTATGAATTGGATATGGATGTTTGTGAATTGGGAATTTCTGTGATAATATTGTGTTAATTTCCAGACCATCAAGTGTCTGAGAAGATTGATATCTGGGATTGTGTTAGATGTGCTTTTATTTGTGTGAATGCGCATAATTTGTGTTGACTCAACACCTCTATTGATGCATTAATGCACATATTTGTAATTTTATGACATGTTAGTTTGTTTGGAAATCAATGAATATGTTGAGTTGAACAAAATGGAATAAAGTGGTAATAAGTTCCTCACATGAGAATTCTATAATGAACATGTTTTGTTTTAAAATTGTTAAGTCCTAGTTGTGGGAAAGGGTCTGCAACTGCTTCTGTGACATTTCAGTGTCTCCTGTTATTGACACTTCCGATTCTCCTGTTATTGAGACATAATTCTCTCGTGTTCTGTGATACTGATCATAGTATCTCCTGTATTAGTCCTGTTAGCCACGTCTGTATAAAGGATTAACAGACTAACTTGTTTTGTATTCTGTTATATGCTCAGTTATGATATAAACAAGCTTTGATATGAAATATTTGAGCTATGTTCTAAAATAAGCAAATTCTACTTTGTTACACACAAGTTTTGTTATGATATTATAATATTCAACTTTGAAATTGGTGAGTTTTGCTCTTAAGCAAATGTGTAACCTATTCTAATATGTTATATTTTGTTATGAGATTCATCACATTTTGGTTCGATTTGAAAATGGATAAGTAAGCACTGCTTATAATCGGATGTGATTTTGAATATGTGAATGTTTGGATGACTGTTTGAAACAGTTGTCAGCTTATATCCTGTTTAGTTTATTCCCCACTAAGCTATATGCTTATCATGGTGGTTTTGCCTCGTGTAGGTTCAGATAGGAGGGTTTGAAGACTAAGACAATAACAACCATAGTGGCCAATGAAGAATATGAATAATGTTCAGTTTGTTAATGTTGTTGACTTGTACTCAGTATGATGAGACAGTTTGTATTTTGCATATATGGTTTGTAATATTTATAAAAAAGGAAGAAATTTGGATTTCAAGGCATGTAATATGTTTTGTGTTATGTCAATACATTATGTATAGTATGTTTAAAACATAGTGAAATGTAATCTAATGTATGGTGCTTGAGTTTATGAGAATGCTTGGAATTGTTGGTATGATATGTTTTAGGTGCTGTTATATGTGGCATCTGTATATCCTCCCAGGGGGTATGTAGCTGTGACATCTTTTGGCATCAGAGCATGGTTTAGGCGATTCTGGTTTAACCAGCGCTTAACTACTGTTTATATTTGAGTGTAAAAGTTGTGTTTTGGCCTAATGCGATTTGTTCCATGTTTTGATTATAGAATTAAAGATGGAAAGATCTTAGGAAGCTGTTGATGAGGTTGCTGAGAGTAATAATCTTGAGCAATCTTGTCCATCGATATTTGGACTCTATGGGATAAATCTATGTGAAGCTGAGGTACCACCTCCTCCTCCAACTTAGGGAGAGGCCTTAGTTAAGTTGTCTCAGGATATGATGACGTTACTGTATAGTATGATTGCACCCAAGGCTCCGATTAATCAGCTGCGGAAGTATGGATCTAGGGAATTTTCTGGAACATCATTGGAGAAATCTAAAAGAGCTAAGTTCTGGATAGAGAAAGTAAAGAGGGTGTTAGATGAAATCAATTGTCCACTAGATTAGATGGTGCATGGTGCTGTCTCTCTTCTTCAGGAAGTAGCCTATGAATGGTGGAAGTTTATTTTGAGGAATCCTCAACTACTAGTGCCTCTGACTTGGGATTTCTTTACCCAAGAATTCAAAGCTAAGTATGTTACAGAGGCTTACAGAAAGGAGAAGTGGAAGCAATTTTTAAACCTAAAATAAAGGAACTTTTTGGTTGCTAAGTATGATTGCGAATTCAATCGACTCAATAGTACACCCCCGAATTAGTACTTACTGTGGAGTTTCAGTGTCATCTGTTTAAATATGGTTTGAATGATTCCATTAAGGAGCATCTAGCGACATGTACCCTTTTGCAACAATTGAATTACTATCAGCTGGTGTAAGCTGCTATGAAAATAGAAAGGCAAGAGATGGTTAAGAGAGAAAGGAGTCAAATAAGGGGCTTTACTAGAGGAGGTCAGTCCTCGGGTAAACAAAGACGGGAAGGTGCTTCCTCCGTACCAAAATTTACTCAGAGATTTGTGGAACGGGTAAGACGACAAAATTTTCCCTCATCGACTGCTACTGGTAGGGGTTCCTCTGTGGGTCGAGGTTCTGGTGCCCCAGAGTGCCCTCATTGCTTTGTACATCATTGGGGTATTTGTTAGACGACTATAGGTTCCTGTTTTCGATGTGGTAGCACTGAACACCAGATAGCCAATTGCCCTCTAAGACAGTCTCAAACATCGCAAGTCAGTAGGGAGGCCTCTCATGCATCTGTTGGGAACAGAGGACGTGGTAGAGGTCATAGAGGATCTGGTCAGAACAAACCTAATTTGAGTACCCAATCAAAAACTATGGATTGACTAGCTATGCCTTTTGCTTTAGCTCGAGCTTATGCATTGAAAGCTCGTGAGGATCAGGATGCACCTGAAGTCACTTATGGTATTGTTTCTCTCTGTAATTCTGAAATGCATGCACTGATTGATCTTAGATCTACTGATTCCTATATCTGTGTTAAAGAAATGTCTGATAAGGAGATGCCTATAGATCAGCTAGAGTATGACATTCATGTAATCAGTCCTTTGGGTAGTAATGTGTTGGTTAATCAGGTGTTTAAGAATTGTCCTATTATGATCCAAGAAAATAATTTGTAGAAGAACTAACTAGATTGACTCACTACAAGAAATTTTGGTTTCAGCAACCGAATTCTCAGCAACCATAGTAAAATGGTCTCTAATTATATACATTTTACAACCAAAAATTATTTGGTTGCAATATATAAGTTACGTATATTTTTTACCGACCAATCAATACTTGGTTGCTATAGATGGTCACTAAAACTTACAATTTATGGATAATAATATAACGACCAAACTTAACAATTTTAGCGACCACTTTAATAGTCGCTATAGAAAATTATTAATAACAACCAAATTAACAACCAACTATTGAGTGGTCACTATAAGTATTTCAAATTTTCCATTAGCAACCAATAAATTTGGTTGCTAAATTTACATGACTTTTTTACAGCAACCACATTATATGATTGTTAAAGAA
>JANVCL010000005.1:24477217-24488804 GCA_026546855.1 Erythroxylum incrassatum
AAAGGAATACCTCATAATATATTATTAACAAATCATAATGTTAATACATGAATCACAAATGTTCATTGGCCTAGGGCGCACTACTAACAGACCTTGTATCTTTTATTTTTTATTCAATTCAATTTTAACTTTAAAAAAAACAAATCCTATAGAGCACTTCATGATTAAACTTCTTTGTAAAAGTTACAAAGTTTTCTTATCTTGTTTTGCTGATTCTGTTAAAGGATGGACATTTGTGCGACTATTGTGATTGAGACGGATCGATTTCAAAAACGATTCAAAAGATATAATAAGAATATGATTAAACTTTGGAATAAGGTACAAATTAAGATTTATACCTTGTTATGATTTTGTGTTAATATTTCATATTATTAAAGTGACCTTGGTTTTTAAAAAATCAAAATATGAAAAAAAAAAGTTTCATAATTATTCTGTTATAATAGAGTTTTGATTCCGTTCCAATTTCCCCACATGAAAAGCCTAGAATACTCATTTTTCACACCGTACGATAAAAGTTTAGCGTCGTTGGATCTAGAAAATGATTAAAAGTGATCAAAACTATGAAAGTTGCTTATAACCTTTAAGTAGGAGCTGGCAATGTCAGTGGGAAATGTTTCAGCTGCAATGAATGAGATTTCTTTTCTGCGTTTTAGCCAATAAAACCTAATAAATGCAATTGAATTTATGCTCTAAAGTCGATTAAAATCCACATGCCAAATGAGTAGAATAACAGGTAAAGTCCACCGAAATGTTCAACCAAAAAGAACAGGTCATTAGATGCAATTCGAAGATGCAACTCAAATTCAACGGAGATTTCAAGCTTTGAGGGGCACGGAAGGAACCGGGAATGTAAAATGAGAGTTTGAGTTGGAAAACAGAAGTTTTGAGGCGAAAAATATTTGCTCGGTTGAATTTATCTCCATGTGTACAGTTGAAAGTAGTGTGGGCATTACAAGTTGCAAGTCTTTAGGGTTTCTCTGCCGGATTGGATTGACTGACTGTTGGAAAATTGGGTCCTAGACGCGGTCCCTTTTCGGAACTGAAATAGATAGTTGGACAAAAGAATTTATTGTCGTTATGTAATGTCCCGTATAGTTTCAATTGAGCCTAATTTTCCAACTAACGATTAGTTTTATTTATCAGCGTTAGAGTCCGCATTTACCAAACTTAAAATATACCATTATATGGTTTAGAATAAGCTATGATATCAATCTTTTCCAACCCGTCCCATTCAAAACAAGAATCCAACCGAAAGCCAAACCAGAATCCTTCACCTTCCAAACAAATTTGACTCAAATTCTCAACAACCCTTTACTCAGTTTCATGTTAGCGATAAAACCAAAGTCTTGTTGAGCTAGCATATTGAGCTGCAAATATACAAATATTAAAAGACAGTAAATTTTCTCGAACTGACAGTTAGTTCAACTTCTAGTAAATCTAGAATTAACCTCACTCAAATACAAGTAATGGCGTCTTATATGTTGACTTATGTCTTATCGCCAACCAGTTAACTGTAATTTAGTGTCAAAATAATTTAAAGATATTCTTTATCTTTCACATATTTAGATGTATATGATAAAGTTCATGTGATAATTTTACATTGCAAATGAAATTATAATAAGATTATAATTATGATATTTATGTTGTACTTATATATTATCCCTAAATTGTTTTTAGTCAATATTTTATTAACATTGGACAATAAAACCTAAAAAAATTAGCTCACGTTATGTTCTTGACATAAAATTGCCCATTGATCCAGTTCAGTTATTTTCCTTATAAAAAAATAGTCAATTTCATATATCAAAGTATAGAGATACTTAAACAAACGTATGAGTACTTATTAAAGAACAAATTCACTAAATTGACCACATATGAAAATCCATTTGGAACATTACTCTTATGTTTATAGAAATTTTATTGTGATAATTGCATAAGTGATCATTTGACTTAGGATATCCAAAGTTATCTTATATAAAGGTTGTTATATTTTGATACTACTTATGCTTTGTTCTAATCATAAGTAGTTTAGTTGGTAGTCACTAGATGTAGCATGAATTACATAGAGGTAGTTGAATAATAAAGATAGGATTCATCTCCCTAAAATAATTAGAGAGATTGCTTTATCTCGATTAGTATTAATTCGAGAAATTCTTAGCTAAAGTGAAATGACGTTTTGTGAATAGTTTACAAATGTCATTAAATGAATCAATAGTTAATAGTGGAAAACTAATATAATTGAACTAAAAATATAGTAGACATTAATTTCATGCTCTATTTCTAATTGGATTATTGTATGATTAAATGATTCAATTATATAGAAAAATCATGCCCAAAAAGGTTAGTCAAAACTACCTTGACTTTCCTAAATATTTAGGTAGTTATAATGTGTTGTTAGGCGTCAATTTTAATCTATAAATATCAATTGTTTAATTAAAGAATTAAAGATAAATTAAAGAAGCTTAATTTATTTAATTTTAAATATGATTTAAAGTTATAATTTATATCCATTGTCAACATATTTAAGAACTTAGGTTATACATAAGGAATAGGTTTAAGAATCCAAATAGGTTATACAAAAGGAATAAGTTCAAGAATCCAAAGATATTTTAGTTAAGCTTGACTTGGTTATAAAGTTTTAAAAAAATTTATGGTTAAATATGAGATTTAATAAATAATGATTAATATGAGATATTAGATTTTTTGGCATAATTTATATTTAATAATTAAATATAATTATTAAAGTTAGAATTTAATTTTAATTAAATTACTAAAATATCTAAAATTTATTATTAACAGGTTTTTACTTAACCCTCTTTACAATAGTTGCAGAGTTCTCTCAACTTTTTTTTTGAATACTATTAGAGGCTATACATTTGAATAACTACAGTGGTTAAGATGAGCCAGTTTCAAAAACAGTTTGAAGTATACAACAAGAATATAATCAAGATTTAGGATAAAGTACGAATTAAGATTCATATGTTATTATGATTTAATTGATAATCATTTTATAACATTTAAGTGAAATTGGCTTATAAGAAATCAAATACAAAAAAAGTTTTGTAATTATTCCGCTACACATAGGATAGGATCCGGCCTAATTTTTCAACACTACATTAACAAGTGATTGGAGCTATTGCTTTTATTGTATCTTGAATAGAACTTGATGGAAAGTCCTACAAACAGGAAATACAACTAAAAACACACGTTTGGAATAGTCGTTAATAGAACTACGAATATCGAGTTCCATAAGCCCCCTGTAACAATACAACTCTTTTGAATATCGAGTTCCATAAGCCCCCTGTAAAAATACAACTCTTTTGTTACAAAAGAGTAACAGCTTAGCTTGCTTGGAAAGGTAAATTAATCAAAACTGAAATTAGATCATACCACTTTGGCAGATTTTACAGAAATGTGTCATACAGCAGCTAGGGTCAAGAGCAAATGATCAGTCACCATACATTTTAGTCTCTGAATGAAGTGCGTATGCTTGGTGGTGCTACACTTCATTAGCTGGGGCTGGGGCTGAAACAGAGAGCTGAGCATGGATTCCAGTCCTTCTGTTGTATATTTAACATACCTGCTTGGACTAGCATCATTTTCGGCTGGAATGCCAAAGTTCTGCAAGTAGATCCTATAAACAGGTATAAAAGCTAGGACTAAAAGTTTGCATATCCTCAGCCTCAACTTTTCATCCGGGACAACCCACTTGGAGTGCCTCGCATACATTTCATCAAAAGCCTCGTTAAATCCCCTGAGTCTCTTTTTCACCAAATCATTGCAAAACCCTCTTTTAGGAGAATTATAAATTTGGCTCTCTTGCCTAATAGAAGCTAGAATTCTTCCCCAGCTTTCTCTCGTGTAATGTGTCATGTAATAGTCCGTGTACTGTTCGTGAGCTCTCAACCAAGACTCTCCCATCATATCCCCAAGTTTAGTGCCTTTCAAATTGGAAAAATGGCAATGATTGTTCATCATAAAAACATAGGAGAGTGCAACATCTCTATGAGCCTTCGACCAAGTGTCCAAGTTTTGAGCAATTTCCTTCATTATGTTATAAATCTGGGCTGTAAGAATCCCCTCTTCATGCTCTGCGTGTTCCCAGCTTTGACGAATTAAAATAATCTGACACAGTAATGGCTTGTAATGGTCGCCTATCAGATAATTGCTGTAGTCTGTAACAAAACTGACCAACTTTGGAACACTACCATCTGCAGGAGGAATACTTTGCCTCTGCAACTTCACTTGCAGTGGAAGTTCAAAGAAAATTTCCCAAGCACCATCAACAACTCTCTTTATTAAATCCCTTGTGAGTGTTTGGATCTTAGAACATGATTCTCCCCCGAAGAGCCTATTGAAATCGACTCTCATATGATGCAAAAACTCGAAAACATCCAATAATTTCAAAAGCTTCATAGGATCCTTTTTACACTTGGTAATATTAACTCCGAAATTGAGAAAACAAACAATTCCAGACTGGACAGCTATCTCAGCAAAACTTGACATCCAAAGGTTTGATCCGAGTTTCTCGAAAATATCACTGCAGAGTTTAAACTCAACTGCGAAGACATGTTTTACTGCCAGTTTAAAATGCTGACACCATTGATCTATAAAACCATCTATATCTTGAACATCATCCGAATCTGTGATTGACTTCTGAAGGTAATCCAAGTCAAGTGTCCGTAAACTAGTTTTCGCATTCTTGCTTCGAATTTCAACGTATGTCGTAAAGCAATTCTGAAGCCTGTTATTGGCACGAAGCCTGCCAACAATATCTCGTAGTTGCTCTATGACAGCTGCAGGAAGAGGTGATTGGACATCAGAATCCTGCTTTTGAAAGGACTCGGAGACAAGTGCTAGAGCTGCTGGAACAGAGTATTCAGTGAGAAGTTGCTCAAATCTGATCTCAAGTTTGTCAAGTGCGAGAAAGAGAAGTCCTCCTCCAAGACAAGCTCGTTTCTCCCTAACCTGCACTTCGCTCAGAATTCTTAAAGCCTTGTTGATGCACAAAAAGTAATGTTCGTTGACAACAGTATTATCTTTCATGAAGTGAAGAATTGCTTCCAACCACTGACTTGCCAAGCCACAGTTGGCTGATAGGAACTTCAGGGCTTCTTCAAGTTGCTTCACCACCAACAGATAAGCTGAGAGAGGAGAACAAGATTCCGCCAAGAGTGACTTCTCGAGGTCCCGGATAGAATCATATACCTTTACTACCGCCATAGCAGGGCCGATGGCACGATCAATGTGGTCTTTTATGGCAAAAAATGCGCATTTATGTACAGGGTTGGATCTCATTTCACTTTCCAAGGACTGTAACCTGTGCCCAGTCCCATTCAATCTTTGGCTGCAGTTGCCTAGATGAGAGGTCAAAGCCCTTGAACTCTCCAGGCTGGTTTTCAGTAAGTTCCTTGCGGTCACAAGTTTGTCAATGGCGTCTACATCAGCCATTGCGAATAAAGTCGACGACCTTGCCCTGCTGTACCCGGAAACTGACTCGGCCATTGTATCTTCTTATTGGATGGATGTTCGTGATACGATTTTCTTTTATTATGCGTGTTCTGGGTTTTGTTCGTTCCTTAGTTTCTTATCAGCTACTCTTCACTTTTCCTAACCGAATTCACCAACTCAACTGAAAACAAGACTAAAACGTATTCAAACCAAACATGACTTGGAAAACAAACATCTCTCACATATCTCAACTGGCAAGAAGTGGACTTACAGCTCTGCAATCTATAATTATTCTATTTATGTAATTTCTAATGACGGATACAGAACTTATATTCTCATTTATCGTAAATCCCTTAATTCTGGATTTATAAAAGTTATCGACACTGTAGCGTTTAACGTTACATCTCCTATTATTTAAATCAGAACACAATTTTCCGTTTAAAATTCACTTGGTAGGAAGGCTTATTTTTAAGACTTAATTTAAAATTTTAGATACTAATTATAATTAAGTTCTAGACTTCTTTTTATATTTTATATTATGAATATATGTTGATTTATAAGTTGGGTTTACTTCTTACCTAAGGTCCTGAATTTGAGATTGTTGGAATTAATTATATCATTTAACATTCTTTTATTTTAAAGCCTCATGTTAGACAAAGTTATGAATACCGTACCGATCCTAGTATCGAATTGAATTTTATTTCGATATTGTACTGGCACTGGCCAATACCAAATACTATTTCAGGTAATTTTTAAATTTATGAAATAATCCTTGATTTTTAAAAAAATTGCAAAATATTTCGTTATCATATTGTACTGTTATACTGTATACTTTATAAGTTATATTAACACTGTCTCCCAAAATCATAATAATAAATAATAACCACAATTAATATGAAATAACAATAATTGTCAAATATTTCACATGTAAATAATTACTACAATTAATAAAAAAAAGACAATCATCATTATACGAATATAAAATTAAGTACAATACAAAGTATTAAAAATATTACATCAAAACATCAAATAAAAAACAATAAATATCCTTACTTCTCAGACTATTACAATTTATGAAAAGAGTTCATAATAAAGAAACATCCAAGTAGAAATGAAACCTGAAACAAAAATATTTACAATTAAATTACATATATATATAATTTAACATATACATCAAATATAAATAAAATTAAAAGAAATGAAAAAAAAACAAAAACCAGGATCTTCATTTAATTGTTTACAGGAGTATACCCGCTATAACTGCACTAGCCCTAGTTATCATTTGATACAAAATTCTCATCATTGAGAGGAGCCTAATCATCATCATCATTCAAATTCAATGCATCAAATGACATGTCAATGCTTTCCTATCTAAGATTATCTTCCAAGTCATTAACATCTAACAAATTCGGTTCTTCAGAAACCTAATCTACCAAATGATTGATATTATCAATAGAACTTGGATCTATTGAACTACTCGTGTTATTAAGATTCCTAGTAAATAATAAAATTTAATTATTAAAAAATTATAAGAAATTATATTGAAATTAATAATGATAATAGCATACCTTTTCCGAAGCTTTAAATTGTAATGAATGAAAATGAAGTCATTAATCTTTCGTGCTCTAATCTATTCCTTTTCTTGAAATGAATAAATTCAAATGTGTTTCAGTTATGTTCACAACATGTAACGCTTATACATTGACTTATAATTCGAATTGTAAACCTTTGTAATTCTGGAATACCGGTTCCGAATTAATCTTACCAAGAAATTTTAAGTTGTAAGATAACAAAAGTAACGTTAAAAAAAAGTGATAATTAATTTTCAACAAATAAGAAAAAGTAAATAACTAATACCTGGAGAAAGTTTTGTTCTTTGTCAAATAGCAATTGGCATTCCACAATCCCAATAAGACTGTTTATAAAGCTTCATTTTTGAGCTCAAGAGATCTTGCACCATTTCATGACCAATAATTATTGTAATAGTGAATGACATTTCTCTACTAACTTCAACTTTCTTTGTAAAATCCAGTCTAAAATAGATACTAGGATTCAAAAACACGCTAGCTGCAAACAACGGAGAAGAAAGTTGCCTTTCCTATCTCTCATTGATGATTGCAAGATACGATGTGTATAAAGAAGACCTATGTTTTAGATTGGCCTTGATTACTTTCTTCGCCCTCTCAATGACATTAAAAAAAACTCATTGTTGCCTTTTTTTCACTGTTAACCTAGGGAACCACTCTCATCAAAAGCTTACAAACTCAAATAACAAATTGGCATTGAGACCGAAATTCTCTATCTTCCTATATAATTATCGAAACCTCCAATTTAACATTATACCTAGTATGCTAAGATGCAACCTACTTATCACTTGTAAATATTTGCCTTAAATCTTTCTTCATCGTAACAAAAGACTAAAGTGATAAGAAAATCGTTGCAAATTTTGTCACTGTAGGACGACACAAATTGCTACCATTAGTAAATTCCTTGCTCATTAAATTCAACATCTATGCATGATTATAGATGAACTTGGTCACCTTTTTAGCTTTTTGCGTAGTCTCATCAATAATAGAAAAATACCTAGGATCTCTTATATTCTCCAGTATTTAGGTCAATGCAATGTGCAGCACGAGGAGTCTAAAAAGAAGAATTATAGTTATTCTATAACATTCTTCCTATCGCTTTATAAATATCATTGTCAGTAATGAACTGAACAATATTTTCTGGCCCTACTTCATTCACAACTTCATCGAATATTTTAAATAAAGTATCAGTATTTCTAATAAGGCTAGATGCATCAATAAACTTTAAAAACATTGAGCCATTTGTAAAATAAATCAAAAAATAATGATAGGTTCTTGTTTCATATTTGTCCAATCATCACAGGTGATTGAACACTCATAAGTAGCCTAATTCACTCTTCTTTATGCCAAATAAATTTTAATTTCAAAAATTGGGCAACTCAAAAGTTAACCTCTTAAGTCATTAATCGTAGGAGCTTTGTCGAAAGAGGCTATAACATCCACCACGAGCTGATGATAGTAAGACTGGGAAGCATTAAATGATGAACTTGTATCATGCCACCATCTAGTTATTGTCATATCTACTTATGAGTTGCATCTCTTGATTGCATTACACTACGAATTCAAGGTTAGGCTCTAAGGGTAGTTCTTAGGGCAAAAAAAAACTCATCACTTGCCTTCTTCTTTTCCTCACATTAGGTCCAAGTATAGCATTCACTTCTTCCTAGGCTTGAGATGGAACACTACCACAACCACTACCATTACCACCTTTAACATTTTCACAATCATTACGAAAATCAACAAACTAACTTTCACTAGCAATTTGATAATTCGGTCTCTCCTTTCTATCTTTCTCGTGTCGATATTCTTCAAGCAAAGTTTTCGTTTGCCATTTCATATAATAACTTACTTTTTTACAGGATTCCACATCTCCTTTAACCCTAGTTGAATGCTTCTTTAATCGAATGATTCCTTCATCTTTCAAATGCTTGGTACAAAACAAGCAAATAGTATGTTTCCTCAAACTGGAGACCAATGCATCATGAGCCCAAGTTAGATCATTGTATCTTCCTAAAGTGGTTTGATCAGGAATACTTAAACGTCCTTCCATTTGTTTGTAAAAATAAATGAACGCATATATCAAAATAAAGAACATATAATTTCATCAAACACAATTCATAAAACATACATACAAATTTCCATTTATAACAGTCACAAAACATACATAAACAATTTCCATTTCCAAAAATCTTGAATAATTTCAATTCAAAGTTTCAAACATCACAAACGCATATAAACAATTTTCATTTCCAAATTCCAACAATTTATAACAATTTCATTTCTAACCTTTTCCAAAAATTTCAATTCAAAATTTAAAACATCATAAAACACACGTAAACAATTTCTATTTCTAACAATCACAAAACATACATAAACAATTTCCACTTTCACCAATTTCGAACAATTCCATTTCCAACAATTTCAAACAATTTCAATTCAGAGTTTCAAACATCACAAAACACACGTAAAAATTTTTTCATTTCCAACATCACAAAATATACATAAACAATTTTCATTTTCAACAATTTTAAAATTTTCAATTCAACCATTACAAAACATACATAAACAATTTCCATTTCCAATAATTTCAAAATTTGCAGTCAATACTTTTAATAAAATTTTAACAATTATATATTTAATACATTAATTATGTAATTTAAAACATTTGACAAGCTAATAATTGAAAGTCAAACCATAGATTCAATTTATCTAATTTTGGTAAACACAAACATCTTCACCTTCCTACCAATAACTCTATAAAGTATATGAAAAATTTATTAAATTTTTTAATTATAATTAAAATGTGTTACTCAATGCATATAATGTTTACTTTTTTTTGTAAGCTTATAATTTTATTAGGCAACAAAAAAAGTAGATGCTAATCATGTTTTACTAAAATTTGTTTAGATTCGGACTTTTTTTATTAAGTTTAAGTATATTGTTTTAAATGGCCTAAACTTTATAATTTAATTTTAAAAGTAATTATGTTAAATGTTTCAATCTCGTATAAATAAAGATTTAATTATCTTATAAAGATAAGATAAGATATAAATTTGAATATGACACATTATTTAGCTTGCCAATTTAAAAAAATTATGTCAATTGTCTCAACTCTAAATTAGTAACCATACAAATTTCCATTTATTGCTGATTGAATTAAACCACTGTTCTTTCCATGGATGAAAGCAAACTACTTCAATGAATCAATTTCCATTTTCAAGTTCCATTCCACACAACAAGCGACGCAACAACAAATTAACAAATTCCATTTACAATTTAGAAAATACACCACCAATTCCATTCAAAATTCATAAAACATACATAAAGTTATAAAAACATACCTAATTGCGTCAGGATTCAACAACAATTTCAACGGGTCGAGTCGAGTGCTAGATAAATCTAGATCTATTTTAGATTTGGTGTGGAGGAGGACACCCAAGACTCCAAGTGTGGTGGGTGGGTTGGTGGGGCATCGGTGGTGGTCTGATAGCATTGATGCTGGTGGCAGGGCACATGTATGGTGGTTCAGAGAGTGAGTGAAATGTGTGAGAGAGAAATAAAAAAAAGTGGGAGAAGGAGAGCGCAGAGGAAGGGAGGGAGGGACCCGGTGGTAAGCGTCGATGGTAAGGTTGTGGCATTGTCGAAGAAGAGAGGGAGGGTCGTCGGAGTGGTGCTTGAATGAGAAAGAGTGAGTGAGATGTGCGAGAAAAAAATTATGGGAGAGAAAAAAGAAGAATGTCGGGTGAGTAGGGGGATGTTTAAATTATTTATTTTTGCAACTTAGTCCTCCAACTATGTAAGACTTACGATACCAGCTAATATACGGTCGATATTTTGAATATAGACAGTACCGGACGATACTAAGTGAAAAACTCCAGTAATTATTGATGATGCCATTTGGTTTGCACTGGTTATCTTTTCAAGTTTCAAATCTAATGCTTGTTGTAATTGACTCAACTGTTCTTTATTTAGGGTATTTTCTATTGTTAATTGTTGCATAAATTGTACTAGATAGGACTGATTCTTAATTAATTCATTTATTTGTGCTTCTATCTATACTTGTTTTTCTAATAATTCAATGAGATATTTTGTAACACTCATATAGTATTTTTAAAAAGTGTTAAGTCATGGAGTTGGGTTTTCATTATTCCTAGATCTTTAGTGATAGTTTGTTCTGATATACTTTCTTTTGTTTTTAAATTAACCTTAGGTTTAGTAATTTTAAGTGTTTTTTAAAATGGTAACCCTAGATCGGTAAAGCATATTAGTTTATTTAAGCGTAAAGATTGTGAATGAAAAAGAGTTCTTTTATCTATAGGGGTATAATTTGGGTATAGGTGGAGTCCCTAAACTGATAGGATATTTTATCTTAGGTAGTTCTCTTAATCTTGTTCTTAAATTGGTTCTGACTTTAGCAACGTCATTAAATAATTGTTCAATATAAATTTTATCAGTATTTTTAAATTCAATACTATGATGAGAATTAGTTAATGCATAACTAATTTGATATGTTATAGAAAATGAATATTGTCCAATATTCATTAAATTTT
>JANVCL010000005.1:24520622-24531408 GCA_026546855.1 Erythroxylum incrassatum
ATAAGCCTAATGTTCTCTAAGACAGCAAAATCAATAGAGAACCAAAGATAAACTTCAATTAAGAATGAATATGATAAAGATGAAGAAAAAAAGATTTGATTGTGCAGTAACTATGAATTGTATGTTAAATCAATAAAGAACCAAAGATAAACTTCAATTAAGAATAAATATGATAAAGATGAAGAAAAAAAAGATTTGATTGTATAGTAACCATGAATTGAATGTTAAACCAGTTTTATATAGACTTAAAAACACCCTTTTATAATGTACATAATTATTCATAGTACTTTCTAAGAAAACATGTGGCCATTCGTAATTTTTGAATCGAAAAGATATATCTTTTCATTTACATTTCTTCGTTACATTCCTTGAATTTCAAACTATTTTCCAACAATAGATTCGTGAGAAGAACGAGAGAACGATTGTCTGGGAGAATAGTTGTTTGGGGAAAGGTGGTCGCCATGAAAAATTTCCAGAAAAGGTAATGGAACAGTCAGAGTTGGTATTAGCTGAGAATTGAATGAGTCACGACGGTGGGGCAACAGTAAAGAAGGGTAAGACGGAAATTATTGTGGAGAGTAGGGAGATCATTCTGTTTACACTTCCACTTTTATGTGTATATGTGTAACTAGTTATCTATCATTTGTCAAACTCATACCCACCAGTTACACTAAATCCTTAATACCATCATCACCATGAATGTCACCACGAAGGTAGCGGTTGTCGGCAGCGGAAGTTATTCTCTCTCTTACTCTCTCTATGTATTCCTTCGTATCTTTTGTCATTAACTTTTTGGCGTTTCTGTAATATCATTTGGGATTTTGTTTTATGGAAGCAAAGTATCAGGTGCAGTTTGTGCATCGACACTTGCTAGAAATGGACTTTCTGTTACCGTGTTTGAGTCGGCCAGAGGTCCCGGTGGCCGCATGTCTCAGCGAAAGTACTCATCCCTCACTACCATCAATTCTAATTCACGATGTCTTTTAAGTCTTAAAATTCTTATTTTCGTTTTCTTGTAATAGAGAAGTTTCTGAAGATGGGAGGGAGCTGTTGTTCGACCACGGTGCTCCGTTTTTCAGCGTTAGCAATGTTGATGCGTTAAATCTTGTTAATGAGTGGGAATCCAAAGGCCTTGTTGCTGAATGGAACCAGGGTTTTGGATCTTTCGATTATATCTCTCGCAAATTTCTCAACTTGGAACAGGTTTGCAGCTAGTATGCCCTTTACATTCATGTGCTTTTTTGGCCTTTGGAGGTTGCCAAATTACGTGTTTCAGTGCTATGTATAATCCTCGAATTTCTTTTTAAACTAGGCATCAGCATATTTGATTCCATTTACATTCATACACATACGCAAAACGTTCGGCCTTGTGTCGCCCGGGAAAGAAACTTGTCTTTTATATGTTGGAGTTAGAATCGTGTGTCTTGACCTGGATTAACGTAGGAAGTTCTGAGGTGAGATCAGTCAAATTTGTAGCTTATTGAACGTTCGTCTCAGAGCCGTATCTCTCTTATATCAATTTAAACTGACTATAAGCAAGAACCCTTCTATGCATAGTTTTAAAACAAGAATCAAATTTGCAAGACTTGAAGCAAAGTAGTCACCTTTATTTTGTTCTTGTACACACATACTTACAGCCGTATATTATTATTTCAGTGAACTAAAGTAAAAAGACAAAAAAAAAGGCTGCTATTTATATAAGTTTGCATGAATTTATGGATTTTCCAGATCCCTCAGTTGAATCGCCTGTTAAAAGTTTGGGGCCAAAAGCATGAATATTGCCTCGTTTGACCTGAAATTAGGAAGAATTATGATTATTATTTTGGAATCAGTTCTCAAAGTCCTATGGTTCAATAAACATATGCTTTCAACGCCATGGAGTCCCTATTTGGTTAACTGATATAACACAGACCAAAATAGCAATCTTTTTCTTAGCAAGACCATTGCTGCAGATGAGACATTCTACTTCGATCAAACAAAGGTTTTGGTTTTTCCGTTTTGATTTGTAATTTCACAATAAATGACATTATTTGCTGTTAGGCCACAACCAATAAAGTACTACTTCTATAGATAATTTTAGATAGGACTAATTTAACATAATCTAACTTCTTGATTGTCGTGCTGACCTTACTAAACAAACGTCTTTAATTTGATTTAATTGGGACTAAATTCGTTGGTTTGCAATTTATCCATCTAGTTTGTGAATTTTCAACATCCTTGTAAGGGTTAAGCAGAAAGCCCCCAATGAATTGATATCAATAACCTTATGATTTAATTGATTTAAACCTCAAATTACCAACAAAGTTGTCCAAGTCAAATCAAATTACTTTACCAACAATGAGAAATAACTGGCATAATTTGAAAGAATATTTTTTGACAGGAAATCTGATGTTACAGTCTATACAAGAACATAAGTCTATGGGTTCTAGATTGGTCATACATTCTTGTCTCAACTGTTTCTTTTGATACCTAACTCTAACATGTGAATTTCAACCAGTTAGTAATTTAGATGCTTTGACTTTCCTTTCCTTTGTCCTTTTAACATCAGAATCTTCATCCTTTATATTAATAATGGATTTTGCTTAAAGTTCCATCTTTATTTTACATTTTATACATATAAAAGTTCCATCTTAAATTTATTTGTTTAAAATAGCCAGGTAAACTGAATATGGTCTACATATGCCTTTATTTCTTGATTTTTTTCACTATTATCATATTTTGAGATTTCATATTATTCCTTTTAGTTTTGGACAAAAGATGTGGCAAACATTTTTTAATCTAGAAATTATTGATGCCAAACATTTGTATGAAAATTATACGTAATACACATCTAGGTAGATGGATAGATAGATAAAGAGTCAGAGAGGGAGGGATTAGTTTAGAGATTCCATACAACAGTAGAAGGCATTTCTTTCTTAGCTCCAGTGATATCCTAATCACTCTTTGCCTTTCTTTGGCACATCTAGACAAAAGCTTCCTTTTTCCTTGTGTTGATGGATTTTTATCTAAAAGTTTTTCTCTCTTACCTTGAATTTGATTCTTTAAATTTAATTTTTCAGAAGAATATAGTCATCTACTTGCTGCCATCTGTAACCTACTTTATTATTTTCTTTATGTCTTGAATGAATTTCTTGGATAAATGGTGCAGTCTTTACTTTCCTTGCTTTCAACTTTTTTCCAATGACCTTTGCAGATGTGTGCAGATAATTGCAAGGATGACATTACATGCATTCTTGCCTTTAATTCTTGAATTTGAGTGACACATCACTAATTATCAATTCCATTTAGGAAGGACTCATCAAGAGATATGTTGGTGTTCCAGGCATGAACTCTATTTGTAAAGCATTATGCAATGAGACTGGTAAATGCTCATATGACTGTTTGCACATTTGAGTATCTATTATCTGGGTTTAATATGCACTATTATATATTCAGGAGTCGAAAGTATGTTTGGGGCTGAGGTACGTAGGCTAGAGTGGTTGGACAATGAGAATTTGTGGACATTGACTGGTGCAGACGGGAAGGATATTGGTCTTTTCAAGGGAGTTGTGGTGTCAGACAAAGCTATGTTTTCTCCAAGATTCACAGCTGTGACAGGACATCCGCCACCACTTGGTATGAATTTTGACTTGTAGATCGTAACCTTTGCTGAAGTCAAGAATATATGTCAAACAGTGTCATTCTCAGATTCAATTCAGTTGGTGACAGGATTGCATTCAGTTTTTGCTCCTACTAGGTATTAACTAAGTCTTTGGATTTTTTCATTGATGATCAAAGAGAGGAAAAGTAAAGGATCAAAGAAGAATAGGATTTGTAGATGAGAGAAGAAAAGATAAATTAAGATTTATCAGGGACAAAAGGGAGAGATAACTTCATCGAAGAGATAATTGGGTTGTGAGAATTTGTTGTGGATTTTTATTGTCCACAATTGGACTTAACAGCTATTGTTTACAATATTGTTTAAAGTGGGACTGTTCTATTTGTTTCCTGTTTCCTCTGTAAAGAGTTTAGGTTCTTATAAATTTCATTTAACTCGGGACGACCTATGTTCATATTATGAGCGTAGATTTCAAAATGCAAGCCTATAAGGTCAGACCTATCTTGAGTTGTGGTTAGAATTTTAAGCTTTCTAATTTGTAAGTGTGATACTTTCATAATAGGTGGTGATTCTTAAACCTGCTAGGGGAGATTATTAACCCTAGAATTGATCTGTAGAACCTTTGATGCATGACTTTTAAAAGGCATTCTCTGCATGCTGCCAATGTGTGAATAATATGACGTGCAGTTCCTGCAGTTATTTAGATTAAACCTTGGGAAAGTAGCTATGGACGTTTCAAGAATGCTCCAATATTTAGAAAGGATATCATTTCTGATTT
Organism: Erythroxylum incrassatum; assembly: GCA_026546855.1. Classification (NCBI taxonomy): domain Eukaryota; kingdom Viridiplantae; phylum Streptophyta; class Magnoliopsida; order Malpighiales; family Erythroxylaceae; genus Erythroxylum; species Erythroxylum incrassatum. The sequence continues at coordinate 24,524,999 of JANVCL010000005.1, forward strand.
CCTTTCCATATATCTACACTAAGTCCGATGCCTATTCTTGTATCTGTTCAAAGTAAGCCCTGGAAACATGTCACGGTTGTTCCATGAGTTGGTCTAAGTAAAGCTTGTATTGCCCAGGGGATGGGCATTGCTGGTTGGCTTCATTTTCTTTTAGAAGAGGGAGATCTGTTGTTTCAAAGCCTGTAAGATGAATTCCTGATGTTAGTTTTGGTCCCTTTCCCCTCACTTCTCTGTGTTCTTCTTTGTTCTTTATTAAATTGATGCTGGATTTTCAAACTTAGACCCATCTTGGATTAGATTGGTGGTGCATAAGCTGGGTGGTTTTTTTTTTTCCTTGTTTCTCAGCTTGGATGTACACTTTGACCTTACTTGTAACCATTTATGCCTTTAATCAGGCGTCCATTATACCTGGCTTAAAGGTTATGTATATTATTTGCCGAAATATGTATTCTACATGCTTATAATTTTTGAAGCGGTGTAGGAAAAGAATCAGTGAAAAAGTGAAAGTATAAAATGAAAGACAGTTCTATGACTGATCAGCTAACGACCATAAGGAATGTATATTTGAATGACTTAAGTCACCAAGTCTACCTAGCGGACTCATTTTCAATATGGAACTTTATCTCCTTCAAATTTTGAATATGCTAAGAGTTCATTTTTCTAGCAAGGAGCTTTCAATGAGAACAATTATCTTGATCAACCTGAGAAATATCAACTCTTTTAACTACTTTCAGAAAGATGGAAATGCGGAATTATGAGCAGATAAAAGGAAAGAAGAAGGAAAAGCTTTCAAGAGAACTAAGAGACTTGAATCTTCCACAAGTTTTACTTCCTAACCCATTGCTTTGTTTCCAGAAGTCAGAAAAGAAACTACTTAGCCCAGTTGTCTGACAAACCTTATCTTATATTGCTTCATATTGGCCATGGATGCTCGTGGATGATGATTTAAATTGCATATAGTAATTGCTCCTGTTCAAATGATTTCATTTCAAGTTTTAGATAATTTATGGTGCATCGTTCTCCTACCTTTTGGTTAGAACTTCTGGAGACTTGACAACTTTGTGTTCTTTCACTGCTATTATATTCAATCCATGTACAGGAAACTGAATATTATAATAATCCTGCTGTTTATATTTAGTTTGTATTTGTTTTTCTTTTCTTAGGCTAATCATTAGTCGGTGGTGATGATTTCAGATTTGAATTTGGTTCCAGAATTGGCAGCAATGTTAAAAGATATTCCTACAAATCCGTGTTTCGCACTTATGCTGGCATTTTCTGAGCCGCTGTCTTTAGTAAGTAATCACATGTATCAGATTTGAACATGTGGAACACAAACATTTTGCACTGCCATTACACAAAACTGGTTATAATTCTGAGATGAATCATTTTGGTTCTCTGAACTTCCTATGTTGGAAGTTGTCTTGTAATTTTTATTAGATGCTAAATTTCTTCCAGATTTTCTTGGCCTAGGTTGGATTCATAATGGATATCACTTATTTGATTTAGATACCTATGAAAGGCTTATCATTCCAAAATTCTGAGGCATTAAGTTGGTGCCACTGTGACAGCAGTAAGCCAGGCCGTTCAACTGAAAGGTCTATAAATTATTTTTTAATTCATGCCTGTCATAATAAGTTTCCAGTTTTCTTCTTTTTGGTTTTGTTTATTGTACTCTGAATCTTGGTATGTTCTAGTGAAAGGTGGGTGTTGCATTCAACAGTTAAATATGCCAGGGATGTAATTGCACAAACTGGATTTACAAAACCTTCAAGTGAGACGTTAACAAAAGTTGCTCACGAATTGTTCCAAGAATTCTGGAGAACTGGACTTATTAAATCTAAACCATTTTTCAGGAAAGCTCATCGATGGTCAGTACTGAATTTCCTGAACCAACAATACTAAGTAGTACTTCTAAAACTGTCTACCTACTTGGGATTAATCTCATCCATTTTCTTTTAGGACCAACATCATGTGGCTTTCTATACTTCTCAAGCATCAATCTCATCCATTCAAGTTGGTTTATGATTCCACATTTTGCGTGTGGGTAATTTATATTTGATTTTCTGTGGCAATGCTAGCCTATTTCATTTTGATCGATTATCCAATTTCCTTTCTGTTATTATCTATGATGTTATGCTTTTGATTTTTATTAAAAACCCTAATAAAGACAGAGACTAGAGGGCTTATTTTCTTGATTGTGACATTCCTAGTTTTTCTGACCTTACAGCATGGATTCAATTTACTTGTGTGTACTGTCAGATAATTTGGTGTGTGTTCTTGTACAATTTTCTAGGATTAGTCGATGACATTCGAGGAACTAAAGCAACTTATGAAATTGGGCTTTGCTGGTTTATTTTATATTTTTATGCTAACATCTACCCAAAATTTGTTGTCTGTTAGTTTGTTCTTAATAAAGCATTATGTCCTCCTTTGTGCATTAGTGCATTTAATTGATTGCTTATGTTATTAGTTTCTATATTGTTTAAGTTCTTGATCTCTATGTACTATTTCTTGCAGTATTTGGAAATACTGAAAGCACCAGCATCATGGATTAATTTGAATCTACCTAATAATTTCAATTTCATTCCATGATGAGTGTGGAAGAATATCAAATGAGTGATGAATACCTTATTTGATTAATAAGATTAAATGGGTGTGGACGTCATAATCACACACGTGGAATACTTATTATATTTGGGAAAATAGTCAATCATGTTCAATCTTCATTCAGCCTAGTAACATAAAATTTTCATCTAGGGGAAGTGCTTTTCCAGCTGCAAACATAGCTAGGGAGGAGAAATGTATCTGGCATATGAAGAAGAGATTGGCAATTTGTGGAGATTTCTGTGTCAGTCCGAATGTTGAAGGTGCAATACTTAGTGGCCATTCTGCTGCTTTAAAGCTTATAGAAGCTTACTGTTGCCTATAGAAAGGGTTATGGTTATGGTTTGTTTCACTGACTAGCAAATTAAAAGCCATAGTCCTGCTTCCATTCTATGTGTTATATTGTCTCTGTCAGGCTTCGGACTAAAGTGGAGTTCTTTTTCATATTCATCCTACTTTTATTGAATCCTTTTACCAGAGAATGCAGTCACGCACTTCCTCATTATTGTGGTTGTCAAATTTCTTCTCGCCTCCATATTATTGAATCAACTTTCGAAATACATGCATAGTAATGTGTGTGTTCTCAGACGCTTGTAATTTAATATGGATGAATGTTCCAGAAACTTTTGGGTGTGAGGAAAGGAGAAATTCGAGAGAGATTTGGAGAGAATCAGATAAGGAATATTTTTTGTATTTTATGCTTCTCATTAGTCAAAAGTGGCAAAGGTATGTAAGTTATTAACGTTGACACGAGGAACGTGAAAAGGTTAAAAAGACAACGGTAACACTTAATCAATCAAGTCCTGACCGTTTCATGCGAATTTGGATTGTGGAATGTTGTGCCTCTTAATCATTCGTCTCCCCAAGATAGTCACGGGTATCTGTAGCACCTAGCTACTGTAGGATACATACCGAAAATCCTGCAGATATTCTAGTATATAACTTATGATAACGGTGCACTACATTCAATCGCAACACTTATTCAACATGGCATCAACTATCTTTATTCTCTTGTAAAGCATCGTAAGGAAAAATACGATATTTTAAAAACCAAATTTCCTCTTTTCATTTTATAACAAAACCGAATATCTACATTGATAATTTCCAATAACATCCAAAGATGTGCATCTTCATATCCTAATACAAAAGATGTTACATAATAGAGGAAATGCACAAAATCTATCTAATTTGTCCATATCTAGTTAACCCCTTTGAGTCATTTCTTCTCATTCCTAACAAAGTTACGAAGGGTAGTTTATTTATAAAAAATGTTGGGTGTTAACCATTTGATTCGTTCACTAAAGATATATGCAAATCATGCATCAGTGGGAAGTCACATTTGCTACAATAAGTGAACTTATCCTTAAGGAAACCCAAACTATGCAAGATCTAGGATTCATGCCCTCCGATGGAGAGTAACATTTCACCACATGCAAATGGGTCATCATTTAGAGACCGTGGACTCTCACGTGAGCATCCTCTCCCACTCAATCTTTTTGGGCTTTAAGTTTTAAATATCGTCTTGTCTAGATGCAATTTATTATCCATTCTATATTGTTTCATTATGTATCTCATACATAATGAATGCATGGCAAGGCTTAAGGTTGGCAATTTTCTAAATGACATGCAATTACATATTATTTGCATTCATTTATCTATTCATCACATGAACTAATTAAGCTACTTTTGATTGTCCATCCTAGAAACATAAAAATAATTACAAGCCTTTAAGGCCCAAAATATTCTTCTTAGACTTGGATCTTTCGCTTCGAACTATTCGCTCACATGATTCGGCCCAATTGGTAAAATGTGTGTAATGGCTTTACTTTTCAACATAAAAAAGGATTTTCATAAAACCGAATTTTTGGCCATTAGAAACCAAAAGTTTGCTCTTGTTTTTCACCAAAACCGAAACTTATGAATATTAAATAAAAATTCCAGCACTTGTAAAAATGAAATTTTATTACAAAAACATTTATACAACCAAAAATTTGTTAAAACAAAATTCCAGCACATTTGTTTTCTAAAAAACAAAAAATAGCCAAGATACCATAACCATAACTGAAACTTTACCTCTTCCTTTCTTCAATCCATGACTTCTTCATATTCATCATTACATGATTTGATGCATTAAATAATCAAAGTAAACATAAAAATGAAACTAAGGAGGAAACATGTTGATGATAGACCACTCTCCTTGTTACAATCAAATGAAGAAATCTTACATGCTAAATATAACTTCTATGGACAACCAAAAGAGAAACACATACACCATATATATTTCTATCACATAAAAATATGCAGCATACACAAAAAGATTGTCAACCCATGCATAAACCATATGGGAACCGAAATCATGCATTAAAAACTAGCTCTGATACCAATTGTTGGATCGGAAAAAGAAAGCATGATATATTTGAAGAACCGGTAGATTTCAAAACTTTTTAGAAATCATATTTGCAGCGGAAGCAATATATCCAAATCATCATGTCAATCCATACATGATATGGTAATAATAAACATAAACAAGATAATGATATTACCCACTCCTTCGCTACAACTTTAATTCTTCACTACGCTATCCTCTCCTTCGTCTTGTATCCAAAGCCTTTGCTTTTGAATCTTTTCCTTTATCAATCTATCTTCTCTTTGTTGTTGTATCCTCAACTAATTTGATTTATCTCTTGTTCTCCTAGGACAACTTTGTTAACAAAATCCTTTGGTGGGAAAGGAAAAGAAACATTTTGGAGGAGTATTGTCTTAGAAGAAGGAAGGAAACAATGAGATACTTCTCATGTAATTTTCGATTTTTTCATGCAAGATAGGAGAGAGAGTGATAAAATTGTAAGAACACCATTTTACACTCTCCACTTTCAATTAACAATAAAGGAAAGAAGAGACTTCCATCAAATGCATCATTTCTTCATTTAATCAATCTTAAAGAAGCCATTAAATGAGACTCTTCTCATTTGTCTTTAAGATGACTATATGAAAAGTCTATTAACCTAAATGTTATTATGTTAATTTCAGTTTTTGATAATGTAAGAAGAAAGATGGTCCATACAATGTACATCTTTCTTCTTTAATCCTATCAATGCTAATAGGTTACAGGCTAACATTAAAAGATAACCATTAAACCATTTAATGGTAAGTTCATATCTTCATTTAATGATCATAAACCATAATAAAGACCATCTTTATTTAGAATTTTAATTTCAAATATGCAGTTGCACATTTAACCCTAATAAAACCGAAATTGATCCTTCATTTCAATGTTGTTTTGATATAATTAATCCAATCAATTATATTAAACTAAAGTCTAGCCCATTTCTAAATGAACATTTGGGCTTTTAATTAACCATTAATTAGTACAAGCCCAGCATTCAATTAAGGGCTTCTAAAACCTCCATTTATATTTCTTACTTAGCCTGATAACCTTCCCTGAAGCCAAGTGGGGAATCTTATTGGACTTTGATAATTTAAGCTCCAATAATCCTAGAATTAACTTAATCTCATTAGAATTAATTCTAGATTATTAAATAAATGTCATTACACTAAATACAATTAGTTGAACTCTTGAATTATTAAATATTATGAGAACACATATTTTATGTCCAATTGCAAATGTAGCACCCCTTTACCCTAGAGATACACACCGAGACGCCCGAAGGTCATTCCGGCACATACCCGAGGATAAGGGTATGCTACGCTTGATCACTACATTCACTAATATGGCATGGTATCATTTTTCTCTTACAAAGCATCATAAGAAAACCACAATATTTTTAAAACCAACTTTTCCTCAT
>JANVCL010000005.1:24532676-24551943 GCA_026546855.1 Erythroxylum incrassatum
AAGGTCGGGTGGGGGGGTGCGGGTAGATTTTTTAGGTTTTATTTATTTATTTGCAATCAAGTCCCTGAAGGTTTTTTTTTTTGCGAAACAGTCCCCAACATACCGGTATTGACGGTACCGGCCGGTACAGATCGAAACCGACCGGTACAGACCGGAGTAAATACCCGGTACATATAAAGACCGTTCCGATTCCGGTCGGAGACCGGAACCGGAACGGTATTCATTACACTGCTGATATCATTGTCACTGGAATAGAATATTTTTGAGAGAAAACCTATAATTTTATTTTATACTCGTACCTTTTATTCCGACCGGAACCGGAACGGTATTCATTACACTGCTGATATCATTGTCACTGGAATAGAATATTTTTTAGAGAAAACCTATAATTTTATTTTATACTCGTACCTTTTATCGTACAAAAAGTACAAAGTAAATTAAAAGAATATAAATGTGCTTGGAAGCCGTCAACGGTTCGGTTGCAACTTGCATGACATATGGCTGTGACTGAGTTTGCGGGAGGAATAAAAATAATTGTTTTTTATTTACGTCAAATTTGATGGTGCTTCTTTGACAAACATTTTATATTTATGTTCACACCTGACCCCTATCATTTCATTCTCTCTTCGGATTTCTTCTGTGAAATATATTATTTATCTAACAATTAATTTAATAATTCTTGATAAAATTAATAACACTATATTCAATTTGAAGCAAATAGTATCAAGATACTTATATTGATATTTGTATTATTTATTTATGAATAATCTTAAAATGTAATATAATTAATAAAAATATATCAGATGCTGTTTGTTATCGATAATAAACACAAACATACAAATTTACATTTTAAGATTATTCATAAATACCTTACAATAATAAAACAACTCTAAAATATATTTACAATTTACTGTTAAATTTGATGTAATTTAGGAATTTAGGCACATAGAACTATTTTATATTAAACATATTAGTTTAACAAGTGAAGGTTTTCCTTTAATTATTCAACATTTTAAGTTTAATTACATTTGTTACCTTGTACCTTTTTAATTAAAGATAATTTTATTAATAATAAATCCACTTAAAATCTCTTTTAAAAACTTGCCTACTTTAAAAAGAATAAAAACTTATTGGTAGTTTGTTAAGATCTTATAAAATATCCTAGTGTCATTGATTGACTCAGATTAGGTCAATATTTAAATTTACTACAAATGTAACACCAGATTTTTTAATTTAATTAAAAATTAAACTAACAAATAAACTAAGATTAAACAATACTGAACACACAATAGAGAAAAATACTTAGAAAAATTAATATTAAATAATAGTGTCTAGATGATGAACCCCTTAAGAATCATTAAACATTAACCCTTTATCACACAATTATATTATTGATTATTGAATTTTGAAAATTCCTATCTTATATTAATATCTTTTTCAAGACTATTAACAACTAATCCATTAGTTAATTAATATAACTCTTTTTAGTTAAAACCCCTAAGATTGCTTTATCGATTCATGAATTTCGCTATTAGGTTTGACCTAATCTAGAAGATATGTCAACTTATCTCTAGGTTTGCATGTAACTCTTTCTAATTATGGTAGATTTATTCATATAAGAAGATTGTGCATTAGGTACATTGACTTTTGCAGTGAGTACATTAACAAAGTAGGGAGACTTGTGCACTGAGTATGTTGACTTTTAGACTTTTTTATTCATACAAGAGAATGTTTCAATCTTAGTCATATGAAATCAAATCATGCGTTATTAGAAAACAAAGAAATCATAATTCTAAATCTCTCTCTCTTTTCTTTGATCTTCTTGTAAGTTTAGATTTGATGTTGTTATATGATGGATCTCTTGACGTATTCTTCGTATTTTTTTGGTTCCTTGATTAGAACTATCGCCTTTGAATATGTCTCACAACTTAAAACTACTTAATAATTTGACTCCCTTTTGTTTGCCTCCACTCACATCCTTTTATAGTAAAAATTAGGATTTTTGAGATATATATGATCACTTACATGGACGTATAGGAGACTGTGGATAATAAAAAACACCTGAATTTGCAATTTCACATGGATACAGAAACTTATACGAGCAACAAACACAACTGTGTATATCAACATACACAGATGTGTAACTTTACATAACTAGAATAAAAATTCTTCAATGTTCACACATTTACAAAAAGTTACATAGTCATTGTACCTGATCATGTAGGTCCTTAGTTGTTTAAAATCACCGTTTTATGCCACGACTTTATCTGAATCATTCTCGTTTTGGTCCATAAAGGCAATTATGTCTTACAAATGCACATAGATTGAATTAAGTACCAAATATATAATAAAGATATTGAATAACAAGAAAAACATGTTAAATATGATTATATAATTATAGTCTAATTATAGTCAAATAAGCATCTATTTGTCATTCTTTAATAATGTGGTATGAAATATGACAATCTCTTCAACTTAAAATATATTCATCTACATTCTTGATGTCTAAAAATGTAAAGCCTACAATAAAAAATATCCCTTTTAAACCCAAGATACTCTATTCTACAATGTCTATTAATGCAATTTTTCACTCTCATCATCACTAAGTATTACATGTTTCTCTTTTTCCTCTATTTAGAATCATACTTATAAAAGTCTTAACTTTAATATCATCTTCAATAACCTAAGTTCAAATTAATTTTTAAAAAATTCCACCTCAATCCCGATCATTTGCAAGAGAAGAAATAATTGAGAGTTTATGAGTACTTTTTATCAAAGGATTAGAAAAAAAGGGTTTGGATCTCTTGCGGGAATGATTTGGAAGATCTAAAATAAAAAAGAGTAGTATTTGTTAACAAAAATATAACGGAGGCAGTCAATCAATGTGGGTTGATCCGAAATCTGATTCAAATACAATATAGCACCTATAGGTACATAAGAAATGCATTGAATCAATTCTTTTTAATGAATATATCCTATCGCAACTTCGAACATATGTTATAAGCTTATAGATCATTTTATTTAAATTTTAATGATGTAAATTTGGCACCTATTTTATGTGAATTATCTCATTATATTTTTGTTTCATAAATTTTTTTGAAATAATTACTAAATTAAGACAAATATTATATAAGGTTGTTAATGGTATAATTTACATTTGAATTGTTAATAGAAAAGTTTTGCAAAACTTATAGTTTTTGTGCAATGTAAAATTTGACATAGTATTTTAATTCTATAGATTAAGTTCTTTGATAGTGAACTTAAACGATATTTTTAACCTAAGTACTAAAAGAACACTTCATATTTGATATAGTTTTATTAAAAAAAGAGCAATTCATTTTTAATATTATTTTAAATAGATAATTTAATTGTGTTTTTGTAGAGTAAATTATATTTTAAATGTTAAAGTTTATCTAGTTTTACAAAATTAGTTAAAACTATAAATTATATTAATTAGGTATCTAAAATTTTCATTTATTAAAAATACACTATGTTCTTCATTTTATTATTAACATTTTTACCAAAAGTGTTACGTGTAATCAAGTTTCCTTTCTCATTAGCATAAACGTAAATTATATTTAACTAAAAATAAATAATTTTTAAATTTGGTTAAAAATATTTCAAACTTATTTTAAAATTAGAGAGGGTTAGGCAAGGAGTGCTAACTCCTTTAGAATCTAAACCTATTTATAATAAACTTTAAGCATTTTAGTAATATAATTCAAATTAAATTATAATTACAATTAATTGTAACTAAATACTAATTATGTCCAAATAAGATCTAATATCTTAAATTGCTCCTTATTTTTTAAATATCTCATATTTAATTATAAAGTTTCTTAAATTTTACAATTAATTTTAACTCGATTTGAAGGTTTTTTTTTTGCTTTTTTCATCCCATTCTTATTAACTGACCAATTAGGTTCTCAAATATATTGGCAATAGATATAAACTACAACCCTAAATTGTATTTAGGGTTAGATAAATTAATCTTCTTTAATTGATCTTTAATTCTCTAATTAAAGAATTCATATCTATAGATTAAGATTGACGTCTAGTAATGCATTATAACCACCTAAATATTTAAGAATATCAAAATGATCTTGACTAACCTTTCGTGCATAATTTTTTTTGTATAATTTAATCTTTTCATCATATAATCCAATTAGTTATAGGGTATGAAATTAATGTCTATCTTATTTAGGTCCAATCATGTTAATACTCCATTATTATTATTTGATTCTATTAATGACATTTATAAAATATTTACAAAGTGTCATTATGTTTTGGCCAATGATTTTTAAATCATTATTAATCGAGAACAATAGAATACCTCTCTAATTATTTTATGGTGATGAATCTTATATTAATCACTCAATCACCTCTATATAATTTATGCTATATTCAATGATTACTAACTGAGCTAACATATAATGTAATATATTATTAGTAAAATATAATAATTCTTATACGAGATACTTTGGAGATCTCAATTCAAAGGATTATTTATACCATTATTACGGTAAGAATTTGCATAGACATAAAATAATATTTTAAATGTAATTTTCTTATATATATATATATATATGGTCAGTTCAATATATTTTTTGTGGTGTACTATTATCTAGCCTTAGTAATAAAATAATGATTAATAACAATTTAATATATATATATATATGTGTATGTATATATATATATATGTATGTATGTACATATCTAATGTTAAGTCTCCTATGAATATGATAATGTCAAAAAAAGAAAAAGTCTCCTATGATATTAAAGCCGTTTACGGTGTTTATTATTGCAGCTCTGAATGTTATAAAACTTCAGTCAACTTACGCGCGCCCCCAAAATAATCACACGTAGAACTGAGCAGAGTTTTATTGGACAAGTCAGTCAACCCTGCCAAATATGAAATTTCAACGAAGGTCATTATCTCAGAACTTTTCTCTATCCTCATTATATCTTCCCCCCCTCCCCCTCTCCGTCTGTCTGTCTGATCCAACCTGTTGTTTCATCCTGGTGAGTGTTTCAATCTCGTTTCTTTTGCTTCAGTCTCCTCAATGATTATATTCACTTTTCGTTCCTCAACGTTCCTTTACTTAGTCGTCTCCATAAATTTTATGCTTTAACTTGTATGATTCTATAATCTTTCCGCTCGGTACGGTTCTTATCCTCTTTATCAGATTCAACTGAACATAATTCTTTTTTTAAAAATTTGCTATGGTTTTGATGAATAGTTGAGAGTTTCAATATCAAAATTTCTACTTTTACTAATCTTCTGATGTGTTAGGTATTTCCGTTCTTAATGTTATATTTGAACGATTTGAACTTGTGGAGTAGGAGCTCTTATGCTTAGTAAACGATTAAAATCCAAGAGCTTGGGAATTCTTTCCTGTTTTCCCTTTATAAACTAGCGTGTTATTTTATTGCATTTTTCGGTTTACAGGATGATATCGTCTTTTGGCTACTGGGTTGAAATTTTGGCGTTCAAACGTTTGGGTTAGGAATAAACATTCTGTCATTGTTGTATCTCACTCCTTTTGCCTTTGAAAAAAATAATTTAGCATCGTTATTGACCGCTTAGGTTGCCTCTTACGCTGCAATGGAAGAAGTTTCTCGGACGTCATCCCTTTTAACTAGAATTTTGAACAAAGAAAATTTACGGTTTCCATCTTTTGTTTGTAGATTATTCTAGATGAAGTAGAATTGGTTGCCTGGATAGAACTTAAGCTTTTTCCTTTACGATATAGATTGTTCGGCTCCCAAGAACTTTGGAAGCGAGAGTTGCAGTCAATTTATTCCCCCGATATGGGGTGTTCTTTGAAACGGTTGAACTGTGATTGTATGTAAATAATCGGCTAAAAGTTATCAATTTAGTAAAGAGATGAATAAGAAATTCTTGAGAATTAATGTATATTTTGTTGGAAATAATGATTGAAATTCTTTAGAATGATAAACTAATGGGGCATAACGTGATTGTAGTGCTACTAATTTAAAGGTGATAATCTCAAAGTCTGGAATTAAAAGAGAAATTTAATATGGTTAGTAAATGAACTTCAGGCTGTGAAGCTCACTCATTTCAAGAAACCTGGGGTTTGTTCATAATGGGAGGAGGGTAACTCAACGAAAGGTATATAGGCTATGGACTCTGCAAAGAGACTTATATGTTGATGATAAATGTGAGAGTATCTCAAGCATTCGGAAGCAGATATTAGTTTCATCGATTCTTGTGCTTGAAACTTCAATAAGTATGGTCCTGAGTACTTAGCAGTGACCCTCTTGCTAGAATAAATCATCGATTCTTGTGTTTGAAACTTCAATAAGTATGGTCCTGAGTACTTAGCAGTGACCCTCTTACTAGAATAAGTATCTTGGTAAATACAGTATTCTTTATTTTCATTTCTGTGAGCCCTATTATCCTTTTTACTTTTGTCAATTCCATTAATAGATGAGTCCTCTTGATTTCTTCTCCATGTTAGGCTGGATATTGCTGCATAATTTGCCAATATCCCTTCCAATATGCGCTTGACAAAGAAAAATTCCTTTGAGCACCCTATCAATGAAAATCAATGCTAGTAGCTAACTGGAATACAATGATTGAGGACTTTCATACTGTGGGCTTTTGTCATGTTGTGGGTGGTTGTAATTTTTTCTCCATCAGTTCTCTGCATAATTATTATACCAGTGAAAATTTGCCCATTTAATCTGATCTCGGGCTCTGCCCTTCATTCCCGTATTGGGAATCTCATAATTCGAGTCAAGAATCTGTCCAATTAGAAGATAGTGGATATACCTAATTGTAATGTTTAATTCAATTGTGTATTTTATCTAAATATTCTTCAACAACTCTATACTTGATGGGTTAGCTTTAAATATCAATCCAATTAAAGAGGTTTCAAAATTCAAGAATTGTGTTCTCAATAATGGAGTACAAGTGATCGCTGGAAGTTCCTTTTCTTGTATTATAATAAAGGATATAGGTCTTGTGTGATATGATGTCTATTAGTGGTAATCTCTGCTTAGAACTTTACATCCTCAGTCCTACTTTGTATAAGGTTCTAATTTTCTACTTTGTGGTACTCTAAGTGTTGATTATTCTCTTGCAACATGTAGCCTAAAAATACACGCATTTTGGATGACTTAGGAATGCTGATTTCAGAACATTTTTAATTTGGGCTTCTGCTGACAGTTGAAATCAGCGGTTTTTTACAAAGTTTGTCACGCAGTTATGACGTGTTTTCCTTTCATATTTGGGCGGACCAAATTTGATTCTTTGGCGAGACATTCTTTTGAAGTTGATGAAGGTAATGACCATAAATTGTCATTTTTGTTAAGATTTAATATATAATCCTGCTCTACGGCTGATCCAACTATTTAAGCTTTTGGATTAAATAATTTCTTAACTTGGCACGGTTCCTTTAGGTTTCAACTTCAAACCATCTTTCCTGTATTTAAATTTAAATAAAGGAATGGTGACGTGCTTTATTCAATCATTCAACTGAATGAACTTTTTCATTAGTGAGTGTATTAGTATGGCAGCTCTATGATTTCTCTATACTTTTATCTCAGTATGCTTCTATGTGAAGAGTTAAAAAGATAAAACTCTGTTTTCATCCAACAGTTTAAACTTTATGCGGTGTCTTTAGGCTGTTAGGTGTGTGTCCCCGTGTGAATTATCGATTGACATGTCTACATGTGAAGCTTTGTCTGGAATTTGTTTTTGAACATTTTAACCTATTTTGTAACCTTTTTCAAGGAAAGAAACTCTACTATGTTTGTGATTATGTCCTGTAAAGCCTTCCTATTAAATTGCTATTTCTGAACAGAACTTGCAGAAATAGAAAATGTTAAGCAGTATACCTACAAAGAGTTAAGAAATGCCACTGAAGATTTTAGTCCGGTCAACAAAATTGGGGAAGGTGGTTTTGGTTCTGTGTACAAGGTAATCAAACGATTATTTCTTGAATATATGCTATATGTTACCTGAAACCTTTTGTGTGATGTCCTTTCTTCTTTGCTCCTTTGTGTCTTCGTCTTGGAAATGACATGCAATATATTCTGGATGATCAGGGACAGCTTAAACATGGGAAAATTGCTGCCATCAAAGTTCTTGCATCTGAATCAAGACAAGGTGCAAGAGAATTTGTTGCAGAAATCAAAGCAATCTCAAAAATAGAGCATGAGAACTTAGTTCAACTGTATGGCTGTTGTGTGGAGGAAAATCACAGAATTTTAGTCTACAACTACCTTGACAATAACAGCCTTGCACAAACCCTTCTTGGTAGGCCATGTAATTTCTGTGTAATTATATTTGTGTCTTCCAATTCAGTTCTTTGTTCCATTATGGAGTACATTTGCTCTTGAATTTTCGGGAATATAAGTTTCTTGCTATTGTATTACATTAATTGTTATACCCAACTAATTTCGATTTTTAGTGACAAAGTATTAGAAAGCTTTTGAAGATAGATCGGAAAATTAGGGTGCACCTTAGTACTTCCAAAAGGGTTTCTCTGTGCTCACGATCAATGAAGTATGCTTTCCATATAGTGATTAATTAACTACCTTTTTGTCCTCACAGGTGGGATCTTGTAGCAACTGAAAGTTATGGGTTCTCCTTTCCCAGGGCTTTTTTGTTTTTTTTGTTTTTATAGGGTTTCTTTATGAGTTTAGCCCCTGCTTTTTACAAAAGGGAAAAAGGATTATCAATAATGAACCAATCATATCCTTTTATTTCTCTTCCTATTTTTGATCTTAGGAACTAATTCATACAATCCTAATGTCAAACGTATATACATTTTATATGATACAATTTATGCATCACTTTCCTTTTCTAAGTAAGTCTAGTTTTTCATGTACAGGTAGAAATCATAGTGGTATTCACTTTAACTGGAGAACACGGTCTAAAATCTGCATTGGTGTAGCTCGAGGACTTGCCTACCTTCATGAGGAAGTACGACCATACATTATTCACAGGGATATCAAAGCAAGTAATATACTACTTGACAAGGACTTGAGACCAAAAATTTCAGATTTTGGTTTGGCGAAGCTTATCCCAGCTAGCATGACTCATGTTAGCACACGTGTAGCTGGAACAATGTGAGTTGCTCTATTTCTGTTATTCTATGACTATATAACTTCAACTTATTTTGCCCCAAACTTATGTCTAGATTACATTAACTTCACAAATTTAAAATTGTTTTTTATTCTTGTGTTGAAGTTTGGCTCTTTAGAGATACTTGTTAATGAACGTTTACATATCCCATTAACTCCCTATTTGGATTATAGAAACTATGATATCATGAAGCTCTCATCGCAACATGTTTAAGACCATACCCTTTCACTCCGTTGTAATGATCACATAGCCTATCTTATGCAGTGGTGATTACATTAATCTATTCATTGCTACAGGAGAAAAAAGGATACTATTAATTTACATTTCGTAACTAAGACTTTAAAGTTTTCTTTCTCTATGCTGTTTATTCTTTTTTCTCGTAGCCTTTCTATAAGAAACCTTCGTTGTGTACAAGGGATAAAAAGGTAAATAAATAGTCTTTGACTATTTGGCTATAGTTTATCTGTTTGTAGTGGTTGGGTGATACTCACATATATACGAACATGAACCGTTCTAATAGAGAATACCTAAATAATAATCTGTATAGGGAATAATTGTATCTAATAACAAAGTGAAATTGAAAAACATTTTATGAAAACCTTATTTGACCTTTACAATTAATTTTAACTTGTTTATTACCTCTCAAAAAATTGAAACAACCTGGTCTCTTACATCTCTTTTGCACTCTTTTTATCATGGTAGTTATTGGGAAATACAGATTGATAAAACATCTAATTTCTAATGTTCATCTATACAAGCACGGAAGAGATATGATTAAGGGCGCTTGGAGAGGGATGGCTAGCAAGTTGTTAGCTCATTTGTAACTTTCCTATGGTATACAAAGATTCATAAAGCTTTTTCTTAGTCATATTCTTACACAAATTCCACTATCTACAATTTGGTTCAAATTCAAATGTGAAATCTTTGAATTCTAAAGTTCCTAACCAAGTCCTGTATTGCCCTCTAATGCTTTATAATGTGTGACCAATTATTATCGACATTTTAGGACTTAATGTGAGTTATAATCCTATTCTAATCAGGATTAGAAAGATTAAACTTCATCATTTATTATCAAATATCCAATTAATTAAAACATATTCATAAAGGTCCACTATAATGTATACCAATTCTTGACTACTCAAATAGGATAGGTAAGTTAACGTAGTTTGATGGACTAGTTAGTGCATGTTCTTTTTATATAATTCAATCCCTTCTAATAGTTTTGTTAGATGTAGAGTTGGGAATGTATATCTACTCTATTTAGTCTAACAAAATTGTTCTTATAGTTTGGTCTTTGACAAATTGAATCACTCATAAAGCTTCTTTTTGATCTTTAATTGTACCTTTTTAAAAATTAATGATAAAATATCATTATAAATTTGCATAAAGAATGTTTGATTGCATGACATAAACTAATAAATCGTTAAAATAATAATCCTTTATAGGTTTTACATTCTCATTTCCATTTAATTGCATAAGATCCTACTAAACAACTTATTACTTCTTATTTGCTGCACACTTTTTAACTTGTGATTAATATTATTTTCGTATTTATAATGTAATTGAATCCTTTGAGTTAAATTGATTCCTTATTTCTCTTTTTACTTTAAGAATGCATCAGATAACAAAATGTTATAAATTATTTTTTTTCCTAGCTTGTAGGATTCAATTTAATTCTTGTAATTTATAAAATATGGTTAATTTCTTTATGTTTTGGTGCGTTTATAACCAATGAATAAATTTGTAGGATCACAAATGGTATGAATGAAATAAATATAATTCTAAGATATTTCTGATTTTCTCTTTTTGTAAAATAGGATAATACTATTATTTGGAATAGGAAGTTAAATTTCTTAAGATTCTTACATTTTAAAATTGTAAAATTCATTTGTACTGATAATAGAACTCAAAAATAGCGAAATACATGGAACTGGTTAGTGTTTGAGTATGTGTAACCATTTGAACTTTTTCAGAATCAGAGCTTATATTTTATTATGGATTCCCTATTATTGTGACTGTATTCTTAACATTTAAAAGCGTACCCTATTATGGTAACTGTTTTCTTAGCTTTCGAAAGCACAAATAATTTATTACGACTTGAATCAGAGTGGTTACAAAGCTCAAGGGCATGAGTAAGTTTTTTTGTTTGGATAAAATATTTCACAATGACAGGATAACCTGTGTTACATATAAGCTTGTCAACGTACAACTTGGGATTTTTGCTTGATATATTTGGGTATAAAGCTTTTGAATACAATTGAAACAATAAAATGGACGAAATCTTGAATTCGCAGCATCAAATGTATATGAAAATTTGTCTCTTTTTCATGATAATTTCTCTATTGTCTAGAATTGGATGGGATGCTGACTTGTTAAAAATATTGCAACAGTATCTATTGGAAATTCCTTAAAGAGTAAACGATGCTCCTTTTTACTGTCTCTTGAACATTCATTTTATTAGCATTCAATATTATCTGGTACGAAATCACACTGTTTAGTCTTTATCTACACATTATAACCCCCATGTTATGGAGTTTTCATGGTGCGGATAATAAGGCTTTCACTCAGCTTTGCTTGCCTCATAGCGTTTGGTATTTGTCATATTTTGCACTTTGTTTTTCCCATCTTTTTCTGAACTTTATTTTTTTCATTGAAGAGGTTATCTAGCACCTGAGTATGCAATACGGGGTCAAGTAACACGGAAAGCTGATGTTTATAGTTTTGGTGTCCTCCTCATTGAAATTGTCAGTGGCAGATGTAACACCAATTCACGACTTCCTATTGGAGAACAATATCTTTTAGAACGGGTATGAATTTCTCTTGGGTTTACTGTCATCGAGCTATCATGAATAGAACTGCAATGCAGTAGTCAACCTTGTTAATATAACAATTTCTTCCTAGATTTGTTTGTCCAAGTTTATTTTGGTACAAAAGATTCTGTCAAATTCAAGAAATACATAACAGTCAGGATGAAATGCAATGCAAGATACAAGATTTGGAGGTATCACCTTAAAAATATGTGGTAGCCTACCGACTGAACGTAGTTTAATCCGTGCACTGTCATATCTCCATAAACATTCATTGAAACCAGTCTCTGGTAAACCAATTCAATTCATTTTAGGTGATTCACTACAAAAGGTGCAATTAATTTCTAGCACTACTTTTTGTACTAGATTTATTTTCATAGTTATTTAAAAATTTGTGGCATACTTCTGATTTAGTTCAAACTTAAGATTGTTTGGATTGAATGATTTGGTAATGCATGTGGGGATATGATAACAACTTTTAACATTCTAAGAGCATATATTGGGGTGTTTGATTTCTGAACTGTTGGTTAAACTCTTGTTATGAACTAACCAGACTGTAAGGCTTTGTTTGTCCAGACATGGCAACTTTACGAACGTAAGGAGCTGGTCGCCTTGGTGGACACAGCATTGAATGGTGATTTTGATGCTGAGGAGGCATGCAATTTTCTGAAGATTGGTCTGCTTTGCACACAAGACTCGATGAAGCTACGACCATCGATGTCTAGTGTGGTGAAGATGCTAACTTGTGAGAAAGCCATTGATGAGAGCGAGATAACAAAACCAGGTTTAATTTCGGATTTTATGGACGTCAGGGTTCAAGCTCCGTTGAAAACGAAATCAGAAGAAAAGACTGGATATTCCTCCTATATGTCTTCTACCTCTGACGGCCAGGACAATTCTATTTTGACGTCAGGAACCACAAATGCAACCATGACCTTCGCTGCCTCATACGATCATAGCTGTTGAAATAGATACGGAAAACCATAGATTTAATTGTTTTTTTCCTATACCGTTTATTTTTGAGGCGTGTAGTTTCTGTAAATTGTGGCCACCATGCTCCGTCTCCTTCAAGCAACCAACACGTTTCTTCCCTGTTTTTCCCTTTCCCTCTTTTACTGGTATATGAATATGATGTCAGAGCTGCGATCTTGTAAATGGAGGTGTGGATCTTCAAAGAAAGTGAGTTTTCCGCAGTTGGATGTTTCGAAATTCTATGCTATGCATACAACAAGAAATATAATAATGTCTGCTGGAAACTGAACTCTTTGAAGTGTGATCATCTTCCAACCAAATCGAAGGACTAGGTAAATCAAATGGAATGGTTTTGTCTTGGAAGGAAAACTTTACGCCTTTTAGTTCAGATTGAATGTCTTTTTGTTTAATTTTTTTATATCTCAATGTTATTTTAAAAGATATAATTGAGTTAATGATAAGAAAGTTGACAGATCAATCCAAGGACTAAGGTAACAAGAGAGGTACCTGATAGGATTTCAGATCTTCTGTTCAATTTTACTGTCTTATTTTGTCTTATAGAACTTCAGCTATTTATTTTGCGGGCCTCACGCAGGTCCCATGCGAGACATACATAAATAAATGGTTGAAATTTATTAGACACAATAAGACATCATAATATTAGACAGAAGATCTGGACTCACCTGATAGAGGCATTGGAAGAGCCACCTCTGCTAGTCATGTTTCTATCATTCAATCAGGGGAGCCTCAGGCATATGATCCTTAATTTGCATTAGGGTTCGTGCATTCTTGGGATTACGGCAGCAACTTTTATCATTAAAATGAACATGGATTTCAGTTTGTTTTATGGGGCATTATATTTGTTAATAGGGCCTAGAGTGTGTTAATTATTAAACTATAGGTGAGATGAGTAGCCATTTCCGATCTTTCCTCCTGTAATAATACTTTTTCTCCAAGTCGATGATATCCAAAATGACTTCCCCTTCTTAATATGCAATAATGATTTCATTTTTACTCATAAGGAGTATTTTGTTTTGAAAGGTAAAAGAATTCATTAAGTCATAAAAGGCAATTTGTATCTTTACAAAGCTTGATCAAGCAAAAAATAAAATAAAAATCAATGCTCAAAAATACAACCTTAGGGGAAAGCTAGGAAGTTGAAGATTTTATTGTCTTCTTGAGAAACAACTTAGATGTTCTTCAATATGATGGGCTACCAGTGTTTTTCCTTATCCAACAATGAAGCTTATGGATTAGGACGTACTTATCTGCTATAACCTTGTTAAATAGTCTCTAGTCTTTTTCTCTCCAAATGGCATACACTACACAATTAAGACTTAGACCAAGACATACTCTATCTTTTCCCATTGAGTTGAATTTCTAATTAGCCGGTACTAAAATTTTGGTCCAATTTGATTCTTGACACTATAAATTGACAATGTGTTGAATGCATGCCCAAACAGAGGAGGTGAAACTACATTTGAAGTACAAATGGTAAATACTTTTGAGTTTAGTTAAACATAATTTACATAGTTTGTCATTTAAAACCATTATCCTGTCTTAGTCTTCAGTCTTCAGTCTACCTCTAACTGCAGGCGAAGTAGTGAAAGAGGCTTTAGCCTTTAAGGACACTTTCCACACAATATTGTACCAAGGAATGAGAGGATTATAAGGCTTAAGAGCTTTGATATGTGAGGAATGAGAGGATTATGAGGCTTAAGAGCTTTAATGCATGAGGAGTTTGAGTAGTCTCCATTGTTGCTTAAAGACCAAACATGCTTGTCTGGGGTGTGTGGATTAGGTTGATAGTTAGGAAAGTAACTCTAAAGCCTGTTAGTGCCCCTACCCTGGAAGTGCTAAGAATATTGATTAGTAGCACTATTAACTCCTGCTTAAAGTGGGATTCTTGGGGGAAGAGGAAGGTCATCTCCCTTGAGGTTAAAAGGACTTTGTGAAGTCCAATTGTCAAACTAGAACCATGCTCCTTCTCCATTCCCTATTTGCCTTTTAATGAAAGGGTAGACAATGAGCCAATTTCTCAGGAGTTGAATAAAAGGACAGGAAAACTCTTTTTTTTTCCAGAAATTTTCCATAAGTTAATTCCTTGAGATAATACCCACTGATTTATTTACTCTAAAGAGATTATTTATCCTTAAACAATCTCCAAATTCTTTTGGTTACTTGCATATTTCGAAAAGTGTGAATTGGTGTGAGGCTAAGCAACCCCCTCCATCTTATTTCTACCAACAAAGCTTTTCCCATTTGATTTTAGCACCCCTAGCATCATCAATTTTGCCTGACCAGAAGATGTTTATGATGCATTTCTCTATCTCCTTAATAATTCTCTTGGGAAGAAGAAGAAGAGTACTCCACTGTGTATAGAGATATTTGAAAACAGAAATGATTAGTTGAACTCTACCTATTTTGTCAACAATTGATAGTTTTCTTGTAATTTTACAAAATCATCAAACAATCCTAATATATCAGTTTTTTTTAAAAAAAAGGGGACTCCCAATAGGTGAAAGACATTCACTAGATGTTGACATAAAAAATCTGCAACAATCTCTCAATTTTGGTAACATATGATGCGAAATATGTTACACTATTGCAATGATTGATTCTTAATCCTAAGATCCTATAGAAGCTTATGATAAATAAATGGACGATATAAATGGACTCTTGAGGAGCTCTAGAAAACAAGATCAAATCATTTGCAAAGCAAAGATGAGAAAGAGAAAATTCTTTACATTTATGATGAAATTTAAAATCAAGTATGTTAGCTAAGTTGAAGCAAATGATTATGTTTAAGATTTCCATAGCAGTGATAAAGAGATAAGGGCAAAGTAGATCTCTTTGTCTAATTCCATTAGAACCTATGAATTGGTTGGTTAGAGCACCACTGATGAGGATGCTATAATAAGGGATTAAAATGCAATCCTGTATCCATTTAATAAAGAAGATTGGAAATGCAAACCATTCCAAACAAGTAAGGATAAAGCTCCATTGCAATCTATCAAAAGCCTTGGAGAGATCAATTTTGGCAGGTAACTTTTAATGGATTTGCCTGAGCTATAATCTTTTATAAACTCTTGCACCAATAGAATATTGTTAGAAATAGATCAACTAGAGATAAACGCTCCATCTGCATCACGAATGATCTGATTCAAATTCTTCTTAAGCCCATTAACAAGAAGATTTGAAATCATTTTATAAAAGGTATTACAACAAGATATTGGATGGAAGTCCTTAAGGCAACTTTTACTGGGAAGTTTAGGGATTAAATAAATATGAGTAGCATTGATTTCCCTCAAAATCTTCCTTGAATTCATAAATTTTAGCACTTTTTCCCCATGTAGCTTACTAGTAATGTGCCATGTTTTCTAAAATAGGTAGGCACTGAAGACATTAGGGCATGGTGCTTTCAATGGATTGAGATCAAACATAACATCTTTGATCTCCTGCATGGTAAAAAGCTACTGAAGCTTTATTAGTGTATCATACGATAAGGAAGGGGGAAGGCCAATAAGATCTGCCAACTCCTAGACATTAGTAAGACCAAAAAAGTTTGAAGCACCAAGCATTGATTAAAAGAATCTGACTATCAATTCCTTAAAGAATTGTTGTCTAAAATCATTTGTCTATTTGAATCCTATAGATAAGTTATCTTGTTTATGTTTCTCCTTTTCAGGATAGTATTATGGTAGAATTTATTGTTGCAATCCTCCTCTCTCAACTAGGTAATTCTAGCCTTTTGCATACATAGTGAATCATGCTATTAAAGAGCAATTTTGAACATCTCCAATCTAACAGTGATAAGTGTAAATTGCATTGTATTTTAGGGCTTAGTTTGATATGTATCTAATTGTTAATTCAATTGTTTAGCATATGTTAGGTTAGAATTGTGTTAGTTTGCTAATTATTTATGTTTTAAGTGTTTTATAGATTAGTACAAGTTTTTGAGCTTAAATATTATGTTTTTTAGGTATGTTGATATGTTTGCTAGTATTTCTGGGTCAACATCAAAGAATAGAGAAGTTTTGGAGACATTCGGGCTGAAACAACGACCCATGATCATGGCATGTTAGGCCACGATTGTGACAAAAGCACCAGAGTTAGCCCATGATCATGAAAAAAGCGCAAGGAACGACCTATGATCGTGACAGAAGGCTCAGATGTGGCCCACAATCGTGGCCTGTATTTGGCAGATGCATAGATACTTTAAAACGTCAAGTTTTGAGGGATTTTTTTAACCTTTTGGACCCTAAAAAACCTAGGCCTGCTCATAACATAGAAGATATTTAAAGAACAAGAAAAAGAGGCAAAGATAACATTTGCATCAACCAATTTGAAAAGCCCTAGAGAGAATTCATCGAGAGATTGAGGAAGAGAAGAAGGAAGAGAGAAGAGAAGAAGAAGTTGACTCTACGTACTTCCCAGATCAGGAGTTTCCTGACGTCGTTGCCTGCCAAAATCAGTTCAGATTGTATTTCCTATTTAATTTTAGTTTTATTATTGTATAGAATTAGAATAAATAGTTGATGATAGGATCTAAAATGTTGATGATGTTCTAAACTCACCTTCAAAATTTTATTCTTGAATTAATAAAATCTGATTGTTTATGTGTTTATTAGATTTGTTATGATTTACTTCTGCGATTGCATAATTCGATAATAAACTAAGAGGGTGAATCAAATGAATAAAGATTAAATTAGGCTACGAGAGTTAGGTAATTTAATAGAAATTATAATCAAATCAATCGGTAAATTGTGCAAAGAGAGATCTTGCATAGGTTTCCAATAGTTTATTGGAGAACTTTAGAACTAAGTAGGGATTTGGAAAGGTTGTAAATTAAGAGATTGCTACCTCCATAATTTGATTAGGGTTAATGGTTATAACTCGAGAGAGAGCAATCAACCCTAGGATCGTCTAGAACCAACAATCCAGTAATTCATAATCAGTTAGGTTAGCATTAAGGATAGGTAGAATTCCCTTTCTCTCAATTGGTA
The DNA here is from genome assembly GCA_026546855.1 of Erythroxylum incrassatum. NCBI lineage: Eukaryota > Viridiplantae > Streptophyta > Magnoliopsida > Malpighiales > Erythroxylaceae > Erythroxylum > Erythroxylum incrassatum. Next base: position 24,550,577 of record JANVCL010000005.1, read on the forward strand.
AATTCTTTAGATTGATTCTTGGGTATGTTGCAATTGCTTAGTAATTAGCATTTTCATGATTGATTCTTAATTTAATTTGATTGTTTGAATTGAATTTTCATTTTAATCTGTTGCATCTTGAATTTTTTTTTGCATTTGTTTCTGGCTTTAGATTTTACAATTGGATTATCCCTCCTCGTTGATCGACACCTTAGGTACTATGCTAACGAACCGTGCGCTTGTAGATTATCAAGTGTTATTTATTAAAACTTACACACAACTAACACCTGCTCAAGTTTTTGATGTCGTTGTCAAGGAGGCGATTAGTTTAGTTGTTTAGTTTAAGGCGTTTTAGTTAGTTCTAAGTTTAGTTATTTCTTTCTATTTTTGAATCTGTGTTCTTGCATAAACACAAGAGTCATGAAAAATTCGAGTAGAGTAATTGAAACCTTAGAGTTAGACATCACTTAATTAGAACAGTCAATTAAGAAAGCTCGGTGTGAAGAAGAAGAAAAAAATCGCAAAAGCAATAATGTGCCGAGGAATTTTAGCAAGATTTGGATCACGGAGCGAACCAAGGATGTCAATAAAGAACCCTTATGGATTTCATGAGACCAAGGTTCAATGCAACTAACTAAGGAGTAGTTAGTTCACCCTTACAAGTAGTCTCTTTCAAAAATAAACCAGCCCTCCTGAACATGTTTCAACAAAATGTGCAATTATATGGACTAACGAATGAAGATCCCAAATGCACATGTAGTGAACCTCCTTGAAATATGTGATACCTTTCAATACCATCAGATATCGGAGCAAAGGTCTGGTACCATTCTCTCAACCCAGCTAATGTCACCACTTGGGATCAACTTGTTCGTGCCTTTTTAGACAAGTAATTTCCACTTACTAAGACCACGAAGATTATCAAGGAGATTGCCAACTTTTAGTAAAGTGACGGGGAATCAATCTATGAAGCGTGAGAATGATACAAGGAGTTGCAACGGAAATGCCCACACCATAACTTACTTAAGGAGTTTTTGTTGCAAACATTCTATAATGGAGTAACCCCATATATGGGAGGCATGATTGTTGTAGCTTCGGGAGGATCATTGATGAGAAAGATGGTAGATGAAGCATAAAAGCTGATAGAGGAGTGGCAAGTAATAGCTACCTATGGACGAACGAGCGGAGTAGGCAACCCACTTCTTTTCGAGAACAAAAAGGAATTGCAGCTGTTGGCCAAATGATGGAGATTTAGGCAAAAATTGATAACTTAACTGTTGGACCCCAAACTTTTGATGAAAATTAGAAATATTAAAAATGAATTTAAATGAGAAAGAAATTGGTGAGAAAATTTATGAATTTAAGAAAATTTGATGAATTTAAGAAAAATT
>JANVCL010000005.1:24552043-24562879 GCA_026546855.1 Erythroxylum incrassatum
ATATTTTGACCTAGGCTAGCTTTAAAAACCATTTTTCATCGGTTCCAACAAGAGAGATGACCCGAGGTTTCAGCTTGTTGCAATCTTGGAAAATTTATTTTTGACCAGTTTCCAAGGTCGATTCTAAGATCGAACAACAGAGCCGCGATCAGCCATCTTCTAGCAGTCCTCTTATGACTACTCATACTCCTCCGTCCTAGGCTAGAGCGACAGCTACTACAAAGGCGAAGAAGATAAATTGAAAGGAAAGTTAAAGAGCTCCAGCTCCTCGGTCGTCGAACAAGAGCACCGCAAGCAGGTGCTGCATGATCTCAACGCGCTCATATCTGGCTCCATTTTCGTAGCCTCTGATGATGCTGTCGACGAGGAAGTCACCGACATCGAGTGGTTCTTCCTTGTCTCTATGACTCACTCTTTAGTTCAATGTTTTAAACTGGTTTCGTTCAAATAACCAGTTCTTGGATAAACCAGCCGGTTCTCTAATAAACCGGCCGGTTTTTATATTCAAGGGTTATTAACTAAAACCGAATCGAACACATGGTCGGTTCAGACGATTTTCGGTCGAACCAGCCGGTTTAGTCCGATTTTCACATCCTTGCTAGAAATTGTTTGGAGCTTGCTTTAGGTGCATTACTTTTGACCACTAGATTAGAGATTGTACTATGAGTGGGGGATCTGGAAGTGATGCTACGGTCCAGTAGAGCAGAGGTAGTGGATCTGGACATAGAGGTCGAGGTAGAGGCAGAGTAAGCTTTGGGAGTCCTTTTATGAGGACTGAGGTGCAAGGCAACCAACCCCAGCTCCAGGCCCAAGTCTACGTCATGACAAGACAGGAGGCACAAGACTCTCTAGATGTCATTACGGGTTCATTTCTTATTTATGACTTTGAGGCATTTGCATTGCTAGATCCAGAATCTACGCATTCATTCATCGTATTACATCTGGCATCTAGGTTATAATGTGATAGAGAACTACCACAGTATGGACTAGAGGTGAGTACACCAATAGGTAGTACTACCATTATTGGAGAGGTCTGCAAAGCGTGCTTAATTCGAATTGATCAAGTCGAGTTGGAGGCAAACCTGATTATACTATAGCTGAGAAAGATAGATATTATCCTAAGCAATAGGACTATTATGAATTGCTTTACCAAGGAGGTAGTACTAGAATCTCCTGGTCAGCCGAGGGCAGTATTCAAAGGAATTAGTCAAGCAGTGCTAGCCAGGATGATATCTTTCATAAGTGCATTAAGGTTGATGCAAGGAGGATGTGAGGCCTATCTGGCCCACGTCATTGATACCTGAACTGAGTTGAATGTGTAGGACATTCCTGTGGTTAGGGAGTTCCTAGATGTTTTTCTTGCTGAGTTACCTAGTTTACCTCCAAATCAGAAAACAGAGTTCACCATTGATCTAGTTCCAAGTGTTGCTACTATATCTATTCCTCCATATAGGATGGAACCTGTGAAACTAAAGGAGTTAAAGGCTCAGCCAATGGATATCTAATTTCCAACTCAATATCATCCATACACAATCGATATTTCCTTAACATCAAAAGAATAAATTTTTACAAATCTTTGTTGGCATTTCAAGCCATAATACATCATCGTCTCAAATCTCAAATTACAAAAGATTCTTAAACAAATAAACTTGAAATGTAAATAAAACATTGTGCTTTCCCAAAACCAACTCAAAATATAAAATAGCAAATTTGAAGTAATTCTTTTAAGCTCTTGTTCACTTAATCTCTTAGCTATCACCTGAAGATTGGACAAAAAGGGGGTGAGCTTGAAAGCTCGTAAGTAACAATTTATAACGAAAAAATAAGCGAAAACCATTGAAAACATTTGCTTGTCATAGAAAATTCTCATTGAGTTCATAATGGACATGTTTCTCAATTGCTTATCATGTAGTCCAAATCTCAAACTACAAAACATGAATGCATTAAACTTGTTCACATAACATAAGTACATCAGAATGGCTTGGATGGATCCAAAACAGAGCGTACTAATGCAATCCCACATAATGATTTTGCATAGCCGTGAACTTATGGGAGTTCATAAAGGAACTCCATGCCACTAGCGGTCAGGCGAGAGAAGCCTTTTTATCAAAGTGCACTTGACTTAATTCCATTAAACCATGCAATAAATCCTACTAACTTTCACAAAATTAAATAACTCCAAAAATTAGTCCATCAAAATCTCATAATTTATTTAATCATGCTTAACTTCAATGAAAAATTTTTGGGGGCCAACAACGAGGGTACTATTTTTATAGTCCTCAGGACAGGAAGGTATTTGTGTCAACAAATGCGACTTTCTTAGAGGAAGAATTTGTGAGAAATCACAAAGGAAGAGATGAAGTAGTACTAAAGGAGTTAGATATTTCATCCAAACCAATAGTTGATTTGGATATAATAGAACATGGTGTCGAAATGGATTCAAGAGTTAAATCAGAAAGGCAACCTAAACATCAAGTAGTGCCTAGACATAGTGGGAGGGTTGTGAGACAACCAAACATGTATCTAGGTCTAGGAGAAGGCATAATTGCCAGAAGAAAGAGATCGCATTACTTATACAAAGGTTATTAATGATGTTAATGCAGAAAAATGGCTTAAGGCGATGGAATTGGAAATAGATTCCATGTACACCAATGAAGTCTGGATCCTTATAAATCTACCACCAGATGTAAAAGCCATAGGGTATAAATGGATCTACAAAAGGAAAAGAGGATTTAATGGAAAAGTAGAGACTTTTAAAGCTAGATTGGTAGCTAAGGGCAATACTCAAAAAGAGGGTATAAACTATGAGGAGACTTTTTCTCTAGTTGCTATGCTTAAGTCCAACAGAATTCTTTTGGCCATAACAGCCTATTTTAATTATGAAATAGGGCAAAGAGACATCAAGACCGCATTTCTTAATGGGGATCTTGAGGATACCATTTATATGGCCCAACCAGAAGGATTCATTGAGCCAGGTAATGAGCATAAGGTATACAAATTGCATAGGTCTATTTATGGACTTCAACAAGAATCTAGGTCTTGGAACATTAGGTTTGACAAGTCTGTTTGATAAGTCTATCAAAACCTATGAATTCATACAAAACCTAGATGAGCCTTGTGTCTATAAAAGGATACAAGAAGACAAGGTTACTTTATTAATCATGTATGTCAATGATATTCTGCTCATTGGGCATGTAGGAATGTTATCTACAATTAAGGGATGACTAAACGAATAGTTCTCAATAACAGATTTAGGAGAGGCTAGCTATGTTATAGGGATCAAACTTATAAAGGATCGTAAGAATAAACTGATAGCCATGTCTCAAATAACCTACATTAAGAACATGCTAAATAAGTTTGCCTTACAAGATTCCAATAGAGGTTTCGCACCTACTAGACATGGAATCAAACTTTCAAAGGAGCAAACACCTAAGACCTAAGAGGAGGTCAAACGTATGCATTGTTAGTAGTGTGCCCTAAGACAATGGATATATGTGATTCATGTATTAACATTATGACTTGTTAATAATATATTTTGAGGTATTCCTTTTATATATGCATGTATGTCGTTCATGTAATGTGATTTATGTTCCATGAATAGTATTATACATATTTCATCAAGTATGTGACTTGATAGTAAAACCATAAGCATTATAACACTATTCTAAATTGTCCCTGATCGATTTTTATTGGCGGAACAATAATAAATTAAGGCTAGTATGTATTCTGATTGATGATCACATTTTACTGATCATAGATATGAGATATCAAATCAGAAAATAGATATTTGTTAGAGACACATATATTGGGCCGACCCACAAAGAGAACACTACATGGTTTCATGTCATTAGTGATTCTCAATATGGTTTGACTTTAGTCCTCTAACCTAAAGTCATCATGGTCCCCTACATGAGGAATTCGATGTTTTGATGTTAGACTAAGTTATTCTTAGTCGAATAACAAGTAGTCTTATATTGGGCATTAAATGAATCATGCAAAGGGATGTGAATGACGTAGATGGGATTTGTACCTCTCTTAAATGAGAGAGATATCATTTAGGCCTCTTGACAAGTCTGACTGAAGAAATGCATGGTCGTCCTCAAAGGTTGACATGTACCATGCCTTGTGATTAATCTTGATATCGTACTATAAAGGGACTGAGCTTATAACCATGGTTACAGGTTAAATTGTATTACTGATCCTCATTTGATTTGGTAGTCATAATGTCTTGCTAGAGGCTGCTTATGATTTATAGACCTTGAAGTGTGATCAAGCCCATTGCCAACATCAAATGAGCCTACAGGGTCACACACAAAGGGTGATGTGATCTGGGCTTGTTCTCTTCGGTCTAATTTATTAGGCATTGAATAAATATATGCGGATATATTTATTGGGTATATTTATTGGGCTAGATTGAATTAAGTTGTTGGGCTTTTATTATATGGGATATAATAGGGGTGAAACTTATTGGGCTTCAATGGGATTAGGTTTTCTCTATAAATAGAGAAACTTAGGTCTCATTAGAACAAGAAAGAAAAAAAGAGAGAGAACAGTGTGAGTCAAAACCTTAGCCACCCTCCGAGAGAAAACTGTGCGGTGTTCGGAAAGAGTTTTAGGAAGTACTAGCACACGATAACCACTGCCCGGATCATTCATACTCGTGTGGATACCGGTAGAGGACATTCGCATATTGCAGTGCCTACGATTCTAAAAATGAAACAACCAATCTGCATCAAAAGGTATTTTCGCACATACTGTATGATTTCGGTTATACTTCTTATTGTGTTATGGCCTTTTCTGCAACGTATTGTGAATACTCAGGCCATACGCAATCCAACATGCATAACATTCCATATGATTCGGTATTTGAAAATTTAACATATGTTATGATTTGCACTAGACCGGATATCTATTACACAGTTTGACTAATAAGTAGACCGGATATCTATTCAAAGGATTGCCACACCTATGTAAATAACTACATCCTAAGTAGGAGGAGTCTATTCCATGTTAGGCTTGTAGTGAGCTTGGTCACAAATTTGAGTTCATAAGCTAAACCTGATTGACATAACTTTCCAATGTGTTTGGAGGATGGTTTCCATTGATAGCTAATCATAATTTGATCTTTAACTAGTTCATCACTCTTCCTTAGTCTCTAAATCCCAAGCATTTTAGGAAATTAGGAATAATGTGTATCTCAATATATATTCTCATATATCCAACCATTTTTATTATGGTTGTATGTTCATCTAAGCAAAAGAGCTTTATAAAAGAGATTACTAGATAGCTTAGTCCAAGTGTGAACTAATATTCTTAAGGCAAGTTGTGGAATTTGAACCATATTGAAATATGCATCAATTTCATCCTTTTTAGGTCCAAAGGAATAATAGCTTTCCTTGAAGTTATGTTGCTTTACATGATTTTCTTCAAGTTATGTTTTTTTTAATTTTGAAAAGTAAAAAGTTCTTTCCATTGATAAGCACATCCTCTAGTACAAGTTTCAACTAGTTAACAGAAGCCCATCTTTGAACTACGAGAAAAGCAAGCCTTTTATCAATGAGGAATCTAACTAAAGTGTTCGATCATTTTTGACACCTTGTTTCAAGATCTCATAGGGAGGAAAAGCCACTTTGTAACCGTCAAATGAGGACTTAGTTGTTAAGGGTATATTTTTAAGTTTTTAAAAAAATTGTGTCTCCTACACTTAACTTCAGCTTCTCTTGGAAAAATTCTATAAATAAGTTAAGGTAGACTCTAAAGTTGTCAAGAAATGAAATTAGATAGAAGATGGATTTAGGTCTAAATGGGAGGTAGAAAGCTATGGAGTTTGAGGGGGTGCATAGCTAAAAGTTGGATTAGAAGTTTCTAGGTGGAAGGAAGTTTTAGGACTCTTAGATGAAGACAACGAATACGTGAGGAGAAGAACTAGCATGAAAAGACAACAAACAACCAATAATGAAGAGTGCAGTAAGCATATAATTTCTTCCCTGAATGGAAAATAAACTTGACAAGTCTTTTGGACCTTCATACAAATGCTATGGAAGAGAGATTTGATTTATTCACATATTAAAATCGTAGGAAATAGGAATTCATATAAATTTTGAATTGATAATTGGACTAATCATAATCGCTTAAGTGAAGTTATTTCTCTAAGCCAACTAAGATCAAGAATTCCTCTCGATTCTAGAGTTAACACTATGATTCAAGCATGTTACTGGTGCTTTAATTTCAAAGGAGCAATAGATTCTTAATTACCTCCTTAGCTACTAAACAAACATTATAAAGGAGGCATAGTGATCAGGCTAGTTGACCGCTCTAATAACTTTACAAATTCTTATTGTTTATAGTTTTTTGGCCTCATTCTCCTAAAGTTTATTGATGTGACATAGTCCAAAAGAAAATCTTGATACCTAAAGCCTCTTTCATAACCTAGATTGCATCTAAGCATAGATTAAGTACCTAAGATAAGCTTTACGGAATAATTGATGGAGTATGTCTACTATATAAGACAGTTATAGACAACTATTTCATATCTTCTTTCAATGTAAGTTATTTAACAATATTTGATCCATTATTTAGCACCTACTCAATATGCAATATGGGGAATCATATTGGAGGGAAATACTAAAATGGGCCAATGACATGACTGCGAGGATAGGAAAAGATAGCTCTTGTCTCGAAACTTCTTTTTAGTTACTGTGTTTATTTAATTTAGAGACAAAGAAATTATAGATTATTTAGAGGAATTGTATTGGAGAAGCATGTTTTTACTTATAATACAATTTTCTAAATTTAGGAAATTTTATATGTTCACAAAGGTTATGTAAATGCTAGTTCTTCCATGAGAACTAAATGAAACAAGTAAGATTATGAACCTTTATTTGTGTTGTATTATGAAAGGGAGTAAATGTACTATAATCTATTAGATATAAGTAGCCTAGAAAGGCTTGAATAGTTGTAACAAAACAATATATCCATTGTAAATTTATCCTTTTCAGAATTGATTAATGATTTTCTTTTAATTAAAAAACTTGGTAAGTCTCACTTACTTAACGATGACAGAAAAAATAAGTTATTTGATGGAAGAAAAAAGTCTTTGAGACAAATGAAACTTTAGAGAGAGAGACATTCAAAAGGTACTTCATTTTCCATTCATCACCTAGACACTCTCAAATATGTGACTGAATTAGACATCGAAGCTCTAAGTTAGAAGCATCCTTCACCACTATCTTATAGGCTTTAAAAACCAAATTGTGAATTAACAAAAATAAGGTTATGTTTGATAGGGCAGTTAGTAATGGAATGGAATAAAATGTAATATTATTATATCCCTTGGGATGAGGGTTTCTAATAGAATGTAATGGAATAGGATATAAAGGGAGAGTTTCACATTACATTATATTTCATCCTAAATAGTAAAAATGAGTTACCTCTGACTTTGGGAGGTCTAGGATGAAATATAAAATGATAAATATGTACTACCTAATATATCCTTAATAATTTTTTTATAATGTCAATTATACCATCAACCCTAATAACAGGCAACAAGACAATACATCTCATTATTTGAAAATCTAGTTAAAAAATGACATGATTATTTTGCACTTGTGGTGACATTAATTTCATGTTGTTTTGATTTTATATAACCAAAAAATAAAATCCTATCAATATGTATTTTTATATATTAACATATGTTTGTTTTATCAAGGGTAGAATAATCATTGATCATTATTATATATAGACATTATATTCAATTCTATCCTTCTTCCAATCAACATTTCACTACATTACATTATGAACCCTTCTATCCCTCCTAACTAAAAATTTTCTAATATACATCTATTTATATTTTATTCCATTACAAATCATTCAATTTCATTATATTTTATTAAAAGCCTTACATCCAACTAAATATAACCTAAAGTAGCTTAAGAAGCTGAGCTCGTCAACTTGCCAATACACAGGAAAGCATTACTTAGCAAAATAGATTTACTAGAAATCAATATTAGATTCTTACTTTTATAAGCCGAACTCCTTAAAAAGCAAAACAAAACTTGAGGTTCCAACCTATTCAATGGGCCATACCATAAGATATTACAGAGAAAAACTTGGCAAATTCTTAAGCAATCACTTTCGATCTCTTCAAATTGATGCTTTGAATACTTACTAGGAGCAAAAGAGTCTAGAGTTGCATTATCCTAAATTTTGTCTACACCTTCTAAGGCCTTAACATAAGTATGTGTTAAGTCAAAATGACTTTACGTCAATGGTTTTGATGAAGACCAAATAATATTGAAAGAAGAAAGTAAGACGGAAGCAGAAAAGTGAGACGAAAGGCTCAAACCAAAAGTGAGACTGAAGGCGCAAAACAAAAGTGACACGAAAGGCGTAAAAAAAAAGTTAGACGGATGGCGCAAAACAAAAGTGAGGCGGAAGGCGCAAACCGAAAGTGAGACGGAAGGCGCAAAACAAAAGTGAGACGAAAGGCGCAAAACAAAATTTAGACGGAATCACGAAGATAAAAGATAGATGATAGAAAGTGAGACGGAAGCGTAAGATAACAATCAGGCGGAAGGAAGTAAGACGGAAGAACCGATACCACGTCAAATGACTAATCAGCTTGAGTTAGTTACAGAACTCAACTAAATAACTGATTTTTTAAAGATCAAGAAACAAAAAGAACGAAGCAGTTATTAAGAAGCTATTGAAGATGAAGACTATAAATACAAGTCGAAGCCGAAGACTGCAAAAAGCTTAGCAATTTGAGAAGTTAGAGATTTTTGAAAGAAAAGGCTAGAAAATTTGTTATGCAAAAGTTAGAGCTATCCTTATCTGTAACAAAAGCTCAAAAACTATTTCAGTAGAAAGACGAAAAGCAAATAGCCTGAAGAGGCTAAGTGTGAAAAAATACTTGTTATAAGAGATCTGAAGAGGCTCGGAGTCAAAGAATACTTGTAACTTTGTGAAGTATAATGAAATCTCAAAAAGATCTCTAAGGACTGGACGTAGTCCACGGTTTGGGTTGAACCTATATAAATCTACTGTGTCGACACTATCACTCTCTCAACTATATCTCTCTCTCAACTCTACTCTAAACTTTTTCAACTTTGAATTTTTATTCTTACAGTTTTCATAGAGAATTTAGAAAATATCTTACAATACTTATTTTCAATAGTTTGAGAAAAGAACGAGTTTTAAAGAATTGATGAAAAGGATATTTGTAATATCCCGGTACCAGCGGGAAGGGTAAAATGGGGATTTTGAGTGAGCAGTGAGGGGTTAGAAATGCCATTACCTATTCATGCATTATGTGGCATATTTGTATTGTGAAAAATGACATTGTTGCACATGAAATTATTTGTACATGCATACATTGACATTCCCGGTCGAATTGGTTATAACTGTTATAACTGTAATTAATTGCGAGAATTATGGGTTATTGATCTTGAAAAATTAATTGGAGAGTGCCATTAGTGATTTTCTAATATTGGAGAATTTTAGGAAATTTTCTAGAATTTTTTTGAGGTTAAATCCCGGACTAGGAAAAATGTCAGGCGGCAGACCAATTGATCAATGGTAGTAGAATTTATTATCAATGGTATTGATATATGGACATATGGCTATAGGGATTATTGGACAAGTGGTAATTGTTTGAAATTGGGCTAAAATGATTAATTAAGGAAGGACAAATAGGAGCTTGACACATGGCTCATTAATAGCCATGTATTTAAGTCATTTTGACCTAAATGACTTCTACATTAAGCTTCCTCCTTTGCTCATTCTCGACACCTCTCTTCCTAAAGGCTTGAAGTTGTATTTTGGTGATTTTCTTCCTTCATTTTCGTGGATCATCCTTCTTGTTCTTTTGTTTGAAGCTTAGTTCTATCATCTTCTTCTTGCTTCTTTGTTTTGCTCTCTTCTTTTTGCTCTCCATACAAACCTATATCTCTCTATCCTTTGGAGATGATGATCGATGGTGATGAGTCATATTAGGTAGTGTTGGAATTCTTGAAGATTTTGAAGATTAAGTGGTTAAATCAAGTAAGTTCCATACTTTGTGTAATGAATCTTACATAATTGAGGTTAAAATTGATGTTTGGAACATGTTTGCCTAAAGCTCATGGATATGTGTTAATCTATGCTTAGACATGTTTATATTGTGTTTTGAGTAGGTATGTTAAATCTTATGAATGGAAGAGTATTGCTAGAGTAGAGGAATTGAATGAAGTGTGTAAGTAGAGATTGGATGAGTATACATATAGGTATACCTTGTTCTTGAATGTGTTATGGCTTGATTGTGTTGAATGATGGATCATGACATAGTTATGAAATATAGCTTGATGTTGAATTGGGTATTTGATGATGGATGAAGGATTGGAAGTGTTGTAGATGAGTTTGATGTTAAGATTGAATATGAAGTTAGGAAATGGAATGATGTTATTGTTGTGAATGAGTGGATATGATTGTGTTTTACTTGAAATATTTGTGAGTAAATAGGGGCTATGAATTTGATATGGATGTTTGAGCCAAACTTGAGATGTTTACATGTATAGTTCTTCATTTTGATGAATCATGGTTAAGTTTGAAGTGTTTAAAATGTAGAAGTAAGGTATGACATGAAGAGAGAATGGAAAATGTGAAAAGCTAGATGATGTTGTGAATGATGAATGAAATGAGAGTTGAATTGAAGATTTAATGCAATTAGATGGATGTTTGTATTGTTATGAAGTGGTTTGATGTTCAAAGAAATGAATTTGATAAGATTATGGATGTATTTGATGATAGAATAGGTGTTGGAAGCTTGAAAGAGGGTTGAAAGAATGCATGTGGGATGTG
>JANVCL010000005.1:24650570-24663318 GCA_026546855.1 Erythroxylum incrassatum
GATTATCATGAAATCGTCACTGGGGATGAGAATCGCAGTTAATGATCTTTTGGGGAATCGAAACTCTGCTACTGATAAGAATTTACTGTTACAAGTAACAAAGAATCGGTACGGGAATTATGTGATACAAAGAGCATTGAAGGTGACAAAGCAAGTGGATGGGGAGCTTCACCGTCAACTTCTGTGGAGCCTTCAACCATACTTTGAAGAATTGGAAGACGGTGGATATGGTAAAAACGTGTATAATTTGATCGTCAATGGCGTTCCAATTGACCAATAGTCTGTCAGATCTGATTTGTAATTTTAATTTGTATACCACAATGCATCGTTATTATTTATTCAGTGGGGATCTGTGTCAGTACTCACTCACATTGAATTACATTTAAGAGATTAGATTATTTTTCAAATGTATAAAATTTTTTGAAAATTTTAATTTATTATGTTAAATCAAATCGTATCCAATTCGACTTGGTTACATGTTTTTTTTAATTCGACTTGGTTAAACTGTCCACGGTCCGATTTTCCACAAACCACTCTAATGGGCATACGCTTTTAACAATCATCCAACGACTGTGTGATTGTTTGGCCCATTATGCTTCTGTTATATCAGTGGCTATTTGAGAAATATCAACAGAATGATAACAATTACATGGATGATTGTTTGGCCCATTCATATTTCTGTGATATCAGTTGAATATTGGATATATACCAACAGATAGATAATAATTACTTTTGAACTCAAGACTTCACCATCATAATCTAAAACATACAACCAAATGGTTTTATTGCCACCTATTACACAAGCCTATTACCAGAAAAACATCGAAAATCCATATTCCCCACCTGCTTCATAACAAATACCACAGGAAAGTGGGAACAATTCTGTATCATATCCTGTACAGGCTACCCAGCTACACCTCAAAAGATGGGAATTCCACAGCAGAGCATCAAAATAAGCTCCCATAATAAAATGAACTTAGAAAATCGAGTAGATCCCACAGATTTCTACCTTACTAGAAGATAGTAACTTGGAATTTAACAGCAAACAAGCGAATAATTAAAGCAAAACGGAAATCGAGACCCCCAAACTATGACAATAGATTGTTTGAGGAGGCTCTGCTTCATTTACTCCATTTGTCAATTACTATGTTGAAGCACAGAATAAAACAGATACCTGAATATTGCTGATGCAATCACACCTCCTATATTCACTTCATGTCAAGACAGTACTGTCTCCGAATTCATGTGACCACTACTACCCCTACCAACTAATGAACGTTGAGAAAGATCATATAGTAGCTTTTTCTGGTAATCATTGGTATGAGGAACACTTGCACGCAGGAGCTCCATAGGTAATTCCCTCTTTATAGCTTCTGCTGGATCTGGTAGAGAAGACTGCATGATACTGTCATATTTGTTTATGCAGTACTTTATTAGCAGCCCAAAGAACTCATCAAATGAAGCCTTCCATAGTGCCCGATTTGTAGCATTATAGTTGGTAGCATCATGAAGATCATTTAACAGTTCAGTTGCCCTCTCAATAACAGAAACTAAAACTAAAGAAGCACCATTTCCTGAAGAGCTTCCAAGAGGACGAAGTGGGGGCTGCTCTGACGAGCAAACTACTGCTGCAAGACAAGCACTTAGTGAACCAAGGTCCATCTGGCAGATGCAAACTGTTACAACCCTTGCAAGATTATTTACTGTCTTTACTGCTTCAATATCAGATGGGAGACCACCAAACAAATTCCGCAAATGACGAAAAATGGCCATGCAGACAATTCGCATAAGGTCACCGTCAGGAAAAAGAAGCTGAAGGTATCTGGTAAGTAGTTTCTGGCCCTTTGGAAGAGATAATATTCTCAAGAAAACAAGATCATCTTTGGGAGTAAGTCCTCCTGCATGGCCATTCTTCCCAAGTGGATCAACCAACTGAAGAGAAGCAGCCAAATCCTCTAATAAAGCCTGCCTTCTGCGTCTCACATGGGCTCCCCCATCAGGAAGCTGATTAAATTCTATAAAACGGTCAATATCATCTACATCAAGCAGAAGGTAAAGGCCATCTTCAATTGCAACTCTAGCCACAAGCATTGGCTCCTGTTCTAGGGGCTTCTCAGATACCTTTTGTTCAGTAATACCACCAGTAGATGAATTTGGTGGGTCAACTTCAAGAAGAGGGCGAGGCCGACGGATTGAGGAGAATGGAACTCTTCCAAGAGCATCAACCTGGAGAAACGCATGCGGTTCAGTATTAGAACGTGCTTGGGGAGGAAGATCCCTCAAGTGAGTTGGGCAGAAATGATGTTTGAGCTTTGCCCCAGCTGACTTTTTAGCCAGACAAGCCTGGTGATAATAATCATCCACATATGGCTCATTGCTGTGTGTTGCAGCAAGTTGCATTCTGAGGATACTTTCAATCTCTTCAGCTGTCATATATTTGGATCTGAACTGTGGCCAACCACTATCAATCTTGTGGCTGTAGGTATCAAAACCCTTTGGAGAATAACGAAAATTTTGCCTGCCTCTCTGGACTGGCCTCAGTCTTTGTTCTCTTGGATCTGGCAGACCAAGCATGGCTTCAAACTTGCTTATCATGTGAGGTGACGGAGAAAGATGAGGACCAAATAGCTGAGGCTGCATTCCTGATAGATGACCTAGTGATGGCTGAATTGGATGATGCAATCTGTGATGTGGTGGCTGCAATTGTTGGATCATAGGTGGAGGCACTAATCCATTCTGATGAGGTAATTGTTGTTGCAAAATGCTGTTCAAGCGGTTAGGATGATCACCAGTACAAAAGTTGGTATTACTGACCCATTGGTTGGGTGGTCGCCCATTAGTAGATAGACTAGAAGGAAACTGTGACAAGTTCCCACCATACTGTGGTGACCTAGGGTGTGAGCCAGTCAATTGAATCTGAGAATTGGAGAAAGCAGGGGCCTTCGGAGAAGATAACATCATTTGGGGACCACCAGAAAGATAAAGAACATTCTGGTGATTATCATTTGGTGAAGCTTGTGGAGATCGTCCACCTGGGGGTGGATATGAAATGTGGGATGATTTGGGGACAAGAATTGGTTCGCTGGAAAAGTGTAGGTGCTGTGGAGGTGGCTGTTGCTGCTCAGGATAAGAAGATGTTCTGTACAAAGATTTTGATTCTGTAAGCTGGGAAGATGGCCATCTTTTGCCATCCTGAATTCCTTCAGCATCTAGTAGCTGGTGACCAAACCAGTTAGGATAATCCTCCCCATGTGCCCATTCAACAGGACATGAATCTGAAAGAAAATATAAATTAGATTTCTCTGGTTTTTCTTGATGGGATGAATCCAAACAGAAAGCGCATGAAAAATTGTATTTTTTAACAACAATAGATACAAAATAACACAAACACACAGGAGAAAGGACAGGGTAACAAGAGCATTTTAGCTTCATTTCCATAGAATCCAGAATGCCAACTTACAGCCGGTCCATCTCTCTTCCCCACCCCCTTCCCCCTCTCATTCCACTTGCACCCGCCCCTTTGCCCCCAAACAAACCCTAGTGCTCCCTTCCCCCTCCCTCAACCTTTGTCTGATTGTTTCACCATAAAAGCCTACATCCAGAGGAAATCTTCAACAATTTTGTTTCAACCAGTGGTTCAAAACTTGAATAAAACATTGCGATATCAAGATGGAACGATATTGCAATGAAATTAAACTCTAATCAGCCAATGACCTCAAGTGGTTTCTGATTGCATGTATTAGCATAATTAAATATATTTGCTATGTGCCCTTTCAATAACAACTGCGAATAATTACATGATTTACTTGTGGTTACCACAACATATACAATTTAGCTTGCCATTGTTCATATGTTGAGCAAATATCAATCGTCTACTTGTTCAAAAGATCAAATTAGCCAAATTAGCCCCAGTGTAATCAAGGATAGAACTACTAGAAAATAATATCAAAATTTCCAATCAGCTTTTGGTATTAAAAAATATTGCTTCTGCAATTCCAAAAAACAACATACAGGGCCTATAGGCATCCAACATGTGATGACCCAATTTTACACAAAAAAAAGTAACTATCGCAGTGCTCACTTCTAGTGACTACCATAATAGGACAGAATCGAGTAATAAAATAAGACTCCAGAAAGATAGAATCGAGTTCAACATTTTGTTACAAACTAAAGGACAACCCAACAACATGACTAAAAGGTGACATTTAGTAAGAAATTCAAAGTTCAAAGGAAATGATGTAATCACAATACTCACCTTCTCTAGAACCCCTATCACCAATTACTCCTGTACCTTTTGGTCCACTAACAACCTTGTTCAACTGCAAGTATAAATAGTTAGGATACCTCATAGTTTAACATTTTAACAAAATTATCATCATAAACAAAAGCTATGATTAGAAACAAAGATATGAAATAGCCAAATATAGTAACTGGCGCTGTAATATTACAGTTTTAAAAAGCAACCCATCCTAATGCTTGCAAATAACGCTCAACAGAAATGGCTAATTTAGTAAGCATATCTTCTGGTATTATTTTCCCGAGAAACAAGACATCCTAAATTAGGAATGTATCAAGAGAGATGCCAAGGCATTCCAAAATCCAAAATTAAGATATATTCTAACAAATGTATGATATTCTGCTTCTGGATATTCATTTGTCAATCACTATGGAATTTTGAAGAATTTCCATGTTCTGTCTTCTGATTAGGATTCATTCTTCAAGGCTATAGATTAATCAAATTCTTTGTTAATAAAATTAGAATGCTTACTATCAAACAAATATTAAGATAATTATCCCATCAAAATTCTGTTCAACATGAATTTCTAGATTAGCAATTTGGCTATTGACCCAAAAAGTAGATCATTAACGAGCATTACAACAAATCTAATTGGGAAAGCACAGATGATTCACTTCTATCCCATTAACAAACATTTATGAGTACATTTACTTTAGGCAAAGTGGTGTGCGAGATGTCCGTGACATCATAATATAGAAGAGGAAATTTTTTTAATTCTGTGAGTTGATGGATGTCTATCTCTAAAATATTCTAATAAGTATGCTTAACATATCTTGAATAACCTCTAGCATTCCAGAGTGCTTCCAGGTTTAAGACAACCCATATAATGATTTTGAACCATACATAACAACCACTATGCAGGGCTTAAGCAGAAAAGTAACATCATTTACAAATCTTCCACATCTCTAGAATGCTGAGCAATCCCCACCGAAAGCTATGAAAATACACCAGGATGTAAAAAATTTATAAAGAGAACATCAACATTTTCCAGCTTGCAAATAAAAGCAACTTATTTTCCAAATTCTGGTTTCAGCAGGCACCACATAACTGGAAGTAAATCCATTTACAATTTTTTTCCCACTAAATATGAGTATTATATACATTATTATTATACAGCCTTTTATATCAATTAATATTAATTGCCTGCAACAAGCTAATCTCAGAAAACATCTTTACCTTGCTCACTTATGTTATTTTTCAAGCTTATACATGCTTATTCACTTGCTTAAATCATTCTTTCGACAGTACTTCTGCTCAAGGTATCATCAGATAGTTAGTGCTAAATAAATCAATTATTAGTACATTCTAAATAAACGTTTGCTACATTTTGTACGAACAAGTTGCCTGATAAGATAGCAAGCAATATACTACAAGAAAATTAATAAGTACTCATTTGACAAAATAAATTTAAAAGCAACATAATATACAAGAAACCATTAAGCTTACATATACACAGAAGAACTCCCTGCTTAACTCTTCTGAAGTATATAGTTCACCCAGATTTTCAGATGCAAGGAGTTTAGTAAAAGGCTAGTATGATTACATCAGAATAATACAACCATTAAGCTTACATATACACAGAAAAACTCCCTGCTTAACTCTTCTGAAGCATATAGTTCACCCACACTTCAGATGCAATGAGCTTAGTAAAAGGCTAGTATGATTACATCAGAATATTACAGCCATTAACCCTTGGTATCATAATTTCTAAGCCGTAAATAGCACAGTGTACAGAAAAAGGCTAGTATGATTACATCAGAACAATACACCCACAATTTCAGATGCAAGAAGCTTCGTAAAAGGCTAGTACTACATCAGACTAATACAACCATTAACACTTGGTGTATTAATTTCTAAGTCAAATTTATAACTATACATGAATGGCAAACTACATAAATAAATAGCAGTAAGAGATGATACAATCTTTCCACAATAACTAATCACATTAGTGCATAGAAGCTTGTTGCATTTTAATCGCTCAGATCTTCTACTCTAATTTTTCTTATTGCTAACCTGAATTGTTGAAAAGAACTTCAACAAATCATTTTGATAGGCTTAGGGATTTAACAAAGCAGTGAACTTCATTTTCATCTTCTTTGCTGTATTTTGCTACTGTAGCACACCACTTTGCTTCTTCTTTATCAAAGCACCTCCAATATTAAAAGTATAGATAAATCCCAAGCAAACCTTGTTTACCCGGAACTTTCTGCTACAGTACCATATATTGATGAATTTTTCAAATTTTACCTATTCATTTACAAAATGGACAAATATATTGCACCACTATGTTTACATTTCATATACAACCACAAGGACAATTAAGTATAGATAAATCCCAAGCAAGCCTTGTTTAATAGTAGCCTTCTGCTACAGTACCATATATTGATGAATTTTTCAAATTTTACCTATTCATTTACAAAATGGACAAATTTATTGCACCACTATGGTTACATTTCATATACAACCACAATGACAATTAAGTAATTCACATTTCATTATCCGTCCACAAGGCTGTCAAATTGGACCAAAAAAGGGTGGTAAAATGAAAAGAAGATTGCTGTAGACATGTAGCATGGTGACATTTTTTAATGAGAACATTGAAAAGGATGTGAAAATATAATAGAATGCCAGATTAAAGAGCTACCAAAGATTCCAAGAGTTCAACGTTGATTTATTATAACAGACTCGTGCTATTAACAATATAGAAAATAGAAAATATTGAGTAAAGGTGTCAGACATATTTGGAAAGAGTTTAATCCAAACAAAGAGATATCATGCATTAAATGACAATTTTTAAATAAAAGTAACAAGGAAAGACATAGCTGAGGCATAAGATCATCCCATAAAGCTGATCAAATATTAAACTCAACATATTTACTTTATTTACAACAAGCCAATCAAGTGGTTTGTTCCTATTCAGACACAATATGAACCTAAATTCCATCATAAAATGAAATTTTTGAGTGATATTGGTTCAAGACAATCAAAGTTGCAAACACTTCCACAACAGGATTTAACAATAAATGTCTTGCAAACACTTCCACAACAGGATTTTATTTTATATTATACAATAAAATATCTTGGAATCTCCGTTGCACATAACATTGGCTAATACAAACTAACCTTTGAAAATGTACTGGAAAGATCATCAACATCGGAAAGAGTTCCTAAAACCTCCCCCTAAAAACAGGTATAACAGTAAGTAATCACCAGATATTTCTATGAAATTAATACAATTCACCAAATAATAAACTTAAGAGCACAATCAATGGTTTCCCCCCGGGGGGGAACTTTCAGTTTGATAACTAGTAAGCAAAGGAAGAAGAGCATGAGGATAATAAAAAGGCTCTCCTATAAACCACAACAAGTTAGCATGTGCATAATTGAGGTCTATGATTTGATTAATTACTTCCTTTTTTGACTATGGCCATATAAAACTCAAGTTACAAATTCAAAAGCCAAATTTTGTGGCTAAAAACTTATTATTTCCAGAAATGCTCCAAAAAATACTAGTCCTTCCACCTATAATAGAGAATACATGCAAGAAAATTATGTGAGCATGATAATCAAAAAATGGGTAAAAGGTTTTTATAGAAATAACACCTTTCCCCATTTTGCTGCATGGGACAACATCAATAATCATTGTCAAAAAGTAAGCATGTATCTTAATTTAAACACAAATAAACTAAACTCTTTTTTATTGTGTATTTTACATTGTAGTAAAGTTGCTATTTTACTAGCATAAAATAACAACAATTATGTAGGTATAATTTTGCGGGGGCAACTCTTCAAATACAGCACAACTGAATCACTTCCTTAAAATTGACCACTTTAGTCGATTCTTCAAGTATCCTACATACCATAACTGCTACAACCCACCATTGACATAATTCGGTCCTAGGGATTTTCTCTCTTTCAGCATTTTGTCCCATAGATCTACCATGAACCAACAAAATGAACAAGCACAAAAGATTAGCATAAGAGTATAACCTCTTGTCTATCAAAGAGAAACTCCTCCTCCTCATCAAACTCAACGAGAGGCAAATGTTCCTCCTCATCCTCCAGTCCACCTAACTCGACTTCCTCAACGAGATCTTTACCGAAGAAAGCATATTGGGATGCATCAAATACGGCGTCTGCAACAATTGGAACCGTTAATCCAAATCACAATTTTCACATATAAATTATGGTTATTAAGAAGGTCATCATATCAATTCCACCTAGTCTGCTTAAGCAGGCGTTTAGCTACTCCTCGTGAAACCCATCATGACGGATGATAGAGGCAAGAACTTTAGACTACTCTTCGCCAAAAGATCAAGCAAAGATCAAGTTCAGTAAATTCACTTGCCTCCATTCAGCTCCAAACCAAAGCATTATACTTAAAATAAGTTCAAAACACGAAAGTAATATAATAATAATAAAAGAAATATACAAGAAACTTAATCAAAAAACAACACCAAACAAAGAAAATCAACAAACCCAACACATTAGGTAGAGCCAGAAAACAATTAAAGCAATTAAATAAAGATTTTCCTAAAAAAAGGCATCTGACCCAGTTTGGAGGACTAAACAAAACCCAGAAACTATTAAAACAAAATAAACGGAACAAACAAAAGAACGCAGGAAAAACAAAAGAAAAAATCATGGCAAGATAAGAAGAAAACAAGAAGAAACAGGGTTGACCAGTGGAATTATCTCCAAATCGCTTAAGATCTTCAATCCGGAGAGCCTGTTGAGCACCACCTCCATCAGTCTCAAACCTATCCATATCTACACTCCAAAAACTTCCCCTGCGCTCAAATCTCCTTCTTTAATCTAATTTAAAAAGGGCAAAGCAAGTTGAATCTAAAACACAATTTATAAAACCCTAGGCAAGATAAGAAGAATCTAAATTTTGAAAAATCTCTTGAACAAAAAGAATAGAGAAACCTCAAATTTATGAAACTTGTAGGGTTTCATTTCACGGATAATTGATGGATTATTGGATTAGAAGAGAAAAGGGAGACAAAGGGAACCCTAGGGCTGGGAAAAGGATAAGGATGGGAATTTTTATAATTGGTGAGAAAGAGAAAGAGAGAACAAAAAAAATAGTGAGGGTAGGGCGAGGTCGGTGAGTTTATGTTTCTGTGTCATTTTATTCTTTCCTCTATTCTATACTTATATATCACAGTATACAATGCATATGCTGACTTGCAATTTTAGTGTGCTTACAATTTTTTGTTTTTGGAAAACAAAGAAGGAAACCTTATTAATAACCATTTTCAGCAGCTAAGGCCCAAAACCCCTGAAAAAATATTATTACCAGTAGCTATACAATAGTCATTACTATTGCGAACAACGAAATCAGTATCAGTCTTTCTAGGCTCTTTAAAAATAGCAGCATTTGTGTTGATTTTAAGATAGTCATTTGGTTCTCTCTAAAAAAAAAGATAGTCATTTGGTGATTTTGCCCCAAAAGTAGGGGCGAAAAGGGCGTTGCTTAACGCTGCAGTTTGGCGTCTCCTAGCAGTAGTCCAATTCCTCATCATCGATCAAGCAAGAAAAAGAATAGCTTGAGCTAAATGCTTATAGCCATGCCAAACCAAATCATTCATATTCTTCCACAAAACCCAAAAAATGGAAATAGCCAAACAAAAATCATCACCAATATAAGTATGTGCGACAAATGAAAACCAAGCAGGCAGCGCAACAGAGTTAGAATGAAATAAACCCAATTGAGAATGTGATCACACCTCTCTAGCACAACTACACTCAAATAAAATATGTGAAACAAATTCCAGCCCAATACCAATAGAACACAAAGGCAAAATATCCACACCTTTATGTACAAGAAGAGCACGAACCGGCAAGCAAGCATGTAGTGAACGCCAAAAGAAACTTTTCATCTTAGCATGAATGTTCAAAGACCAAAACTTCTTCCAAAAAAGAGAGGGAAGCACCTGATTCAAACCCCGAGGAACAGCATGAATGAAACGGTAAGTGCTTTTAACCGAATATATCCCTTTCCTATCAAAGACCCAAACCTAATCATCAATACTTCGTTGAAAACTCAAAGGAATCTGGAGAATTAAATCTCTATCTCGCTCATTAAATAATCATCAAATTAATGACAAATTCCATTGTTTAAGGTCATGTAGGATCAAATCCGAAACTCGAAGATTTAGCCAAGAATCATCAAGGGTCGAAGTGACATAAGGATGCCCCTCATCTGGCGACCAAGGGTCAGAACAAACTCTAATGGTACTGCCATTTCCAACACATTTCCTACATCCTTTTTTAACAAAAGAAATGCTAGAGGAAATACTACTCCAACTATAGCTAGGATTAGTACCTCTTTTAGCATCCCATATAGTGCTTCGAGGATAGTAGTGAGCCTTAAGCACTTTGGCAACCAATGAGGAATTGTCAAACAACAATCTCCAACACTGTTTACCAAGCAAGGCCATATTAAAATCATGAAAAGTTCGAAAGCCCATACCCCTAGATGTTTTGGCCAACACATTTTATCCCACACCATCCAAGGAATGCCTTGCTTTTATGTTACATTCATACCCTACCAAAAAGAATTAAGCACCGTCTCAACCTTCTTACACACGCCCATTAGCAATCTAAACACAGTCATAGCATAGTTAGGAAGAGACTAAGCAACAGATTTCAGAAGGACTTCTTTGTCAGCCCAAGAAAGAAATGTCCTATTCCAACCTTACACCCGCTTCCACAACTTCTTCTCAATAAAGGAGAAATTTTCCTTCTTATCCCTCCCAATAAAAGAAGGTAAACCCAGATAAGCAGCTTTCATAGATCCTGATTCAATAGAAAGACAGGAAGAAATTACATTCCTCTCATGGTTTGAGGTGTTGGAGCTTAATCAAATAGAAGACTTGTTGAAGTTCACGAGCTGACCCGAATCCAGTTCATAAGTATGTAAAATGTCCTTAATAGCTTCAGCCTCCCGAAGATTAGCAGAGAAAAAAATATAACTATCATCAGCAAAGAAAAGATGTGAGATAGAAGGAGCACCTGTAGCAATCTTACATCCATGAATAGCTCCTCGACTCTCAGATGATCGGATCATAGATGATAGCCCCTCCGCACACAATATAAACAAATAAGGCGAGAGAGGATCGCCTTATCTCAGTCCTCGCTCAGGATAAATAGGCCCTAGCAATTTATCTTCATGAGTCACATAATAGTGAGCAGAACAAACACATAATTTGACTAATCTAACCCATTGTATATGAAAACCCAAATGGACTGGCACTTCCTCTAAATAATGTCGTTCAATCCTATCATATGCCTTGCTCATATCAAGCTTAAGAGCAACTTTACCTTCATCCCCTTGAGTCTTCCTTTTAAGAAAATGGTTAATCTTGTAAGCCACAAGGAAATTATCAGATATAAGTCTATTTGGAACAAAAGCACTTTGGTTTTCAGAGATCAAACTAGGGAGGATTTGCTTCAATCTATTGGCAATTATCTTCGTTATTACTTTATACAAAGTGTTGCATAAAGCAATTGGCCTCAAATCTGTCAAAGTCTCTGGCCAACTCTTCTTTGGAATTAAAACAATGGTTGTCTTATTCAAACCTTCAGGCAGATAACAGTTATGAAGAAAATGAAGGCAGGCCCGAATTACGTCCTCCCCTACAATTTTCCAACAATTTTGGTAGAATGTCGCGTTCATCCCATCCATGCCAGGAGCTTTATCAGGATGAAGACTGAAAACTGCATACTTTACCTCCTCTGTCATATAAGGCTTTAACAAAATATCATTATGAGTTTTAGAAACTTTTGGCACAAGAGTAGCAACAACATTACCTGTACTTGTTTGAGTTGTTGTAAAAAGATCCTTAAATTAAGCCACAACAATATCATCCAAACCAAAATTCCAATCCCTAGTCACGCGGTGGAATCATTTAATTGAGTGATATGATTTTTCCTCCTCCGCTTAGAAGCAATTGCATGAAACAGTTTTGAATTGGAATTCCCATCTTGAAGCCACAACATTTTAGATCTTTGTCGCTAGAAGATTTCCTACCCTCGAAGTGTTTCGTGATATTGTTCTTGAAATCGTCGAAAATCAGCCTCAGACAGATATCAACCTTTAAATTAGTGAGCTTCTCCTTGAATTGCCCTATTATCTCCTTCCCCCACCTTGCTAGAGTGTCACTGTAAACTTTCAACTTGTCCTGCAAAGGAAGTCCATTATTTTGGCACCAGATCTCTTCAACCATAGAGAGAAATTGGGAGTCCCTTAACCAAGCATTTTCAAACTTGAAACGTTTAACGCCCACTTGAAATAAAACAACCATAGGATCCAAAAAAATGGGATAATGATCAGAAGAAGTTACATCCAAATTGCTCACCTTATAATAGGGGAACTTCCGAATCCATTTGGAATAAGCCAAAGAACGATCTAACCGTTCTTTAATCAAACCTTCAACATAATTG
>JANVCL010000005.1:24713305-24727775 GCA_026546855.1 Erythroxylum incrassatum
CGTTTTGATTGTGCATTGCATTTGTTGTGTTCAATTATGTTTGAATGGAATGGCATCCAATTCATGATGGTGTTATGCATTATGTACGATGATGGAATTGTGTATGATGATATTAATTTTGTTGTGAGATGTATGCTCTAGTTGCCTTGAATTGAATTACCTTCAATTTGTGATGACCATGTGAACTTATGAAATGCCAATTGCTTTGTAAATGTTGAATTACCATTGATGTATGTATGTCTATATGCATGCTTGTATGTATATGTATTTGGTTGTTTGTGTGGCTCTAAAGCCAATGGCTATAAATGGTTTAGCCACTGAGCTGTTAAGCTCAACCCATTTTTCCCCACTCCTCAGGTGCAGAGCTAGAAGAAATAGCGGTCCTTGCACGACATTTGGACAAGCTCCGAGATAGATAGTCATTTCTATAAGCTAGTTGAACTTTGTATAGATCAATAAGATGATGAATTTTTGAGCATTCATTTGTATTGTTTAAGTTGAGATGTGTATTTTTGATTTGTAAAGGAGATTGTTCGAATATTTACTTTGTATGAAATGAGATCACATTTGTATATGTATAGTTTTTATTTTATGATTTGCAAAGTTTAACTTGTATGGTGTGTATAGCTTAATTTTTGTGTTTTCCAATTGGTTAATTGTGTCTAGTATAGCATGTTTGAAGTTGTAAGATTGTATGATGATTGGGATTTAGAAGTTGAGGGTTATGAGCATTAGAGGTGAAGTTGTTGTAAAGGAAATATGAACGTGATGCCTATAATGAATGATTTAGAATTGAGATTCAATGACGTTTGGTGTTATTGGATGTGTTTGGAGTGGTTTGTGTGGTGTTGGGGAAGTCTTGTATGTAATAGATCCAGTTTGCTTTGTGCATAAGTCGACTTGTAAGGTATATAAGTCGACTTGTCATGTTTGTAAGTCGACTTATCTGCCTCTATAAGTCGACTTGTGTAGTAGAAGTCGACTTGTGTCAGTTTTCGTAAAGCTTCTCTGCTCTTAGATAAGTCGACTTATCTGTCTCAGTAAGTCGACTTGTCTGTCCCTGTAAGTCGACTTGTCTATAGTAAGTCGACTTGTATGTTATTTTGACCCCCATTATCGTCCGAATTTAAACTTTTGGTCTTCACGAAAGTTTTAGCCCTGGATGTCTACTTTCTACTCGTCCAAGAATGAGGTCAATCCGACTTCTAGAACGAAAGTTATAGCGGTTGCACCAAAGTATGTTCAGTAGGAATCAGGAAATGAACATGGTCTACTCTTTTGGGAGTAACTCCCTCACTAGACCTCCAATTGAGGTGATTCTTGGACCAATGGATTCATAAGACATATAGGTATCTTCTCATGAAAATTTGTATCATTTGGAGTTGAATTGAGAGAGTTTGCAGTAAAGTAAGTGAGAGGTCGGATAGGAGAGCATGTTTGAGATATGAGTTCATTGTGGTATTTTGATGATATCTTGAGCTATAGAACTCTGATTGAGGTAATTCTTGAGCCAAATTAAACAAGAGACATAGAGCTATGATTTATGTGAAGAAGTCAAGTTGAATTCGAACTTGAGGGTTTCCAATTTCTGCTCGCGAATAGGAGAAATGAGTTCGCGTAAAATGCTTAATTGGTACGGGCACACCATGGAGCATATTTTGATCAAACTTTTGGGATGTTTTTAAGAAAGAAATAGATATAGTAATGAAAATGAATTGCTAATTGTCCAATAAGGGTACCCAAAAAAAAAGAACTTTCGAGGTCATAACCACGCTTAAGGATTTATGTTTTCGCAAAAGCGTTGGGCTTCGGGAACAGGGCCCAATAAACAGTAACTGAGACGGAAGCAATGAACAGTAACTGAGATGATAGATTGAACAGTAACTGAGACGGATCAAAATAAGATGGTCAAACTGAGACGTAAAAAGTAAAACTAAGACGATAGAGTGAACAGTAACTAAGATGGAAGCAATGAACAGTAACTGAGACGGATCAAAATGAGACGGTCAAACTGAGACGCAAAAAGTTAAATTAAGACGATGAAACCTCATAACTTGTAATGCTCGTATCTTTCAACTCCGATATGCAAAATTTTCTTGCCATATATCGTTGGAAAGATAAAAGAAAGATCTAAAACTTTCTAGAAGATAACTTTGCCTAAATCAGCCCAGATCAACCCAGAAATTGCCCTGAAGTTTGTACACGAATCCCCCCTTATGAAACCTTGTGAATCATGATAGAAAACAACATCATATACCATATCATCAAAAGATCATAGTTTTTACAAAGCTTTTGTGGTCATTTCAAACCCCAAACAACAATGTTTCAAAAATCTCAAATACAAAAGATACTTGAACAATGAACTACTTGAAATGCAATTAAAGTCTTGGTTTCAAGAGTAGCTTAAAATACAACAACATTCCAAAAATGGAGTTATGCCCCTGGCCCTTGACTACTCAATTTCTTGCTCTTCACCTGCTTGTGGGGAGGAAAGTGGGGCAGGGGGTAAGCTTGAAGCTCATGGGTAAAAATTTTACAGTTTGCAACAAGCAAAGACAATTTAACATATTTTCAATGCAGAAATTGATGTGTACCAAAATCATGAATGCATTACTCCTATCAAGTTAGTATGAACACATAAACATATCAAATGGTTTGGGTAAGTCCAAAACATGACGCACTACATATTTCCAATGAAACGACCCTGTGTAGTCATGAATTCTTAAGGGAGTCCTTGAGGGAGCTCCATGCCATTAGCGGGCAGGCGGGAGAAGCCTATACTTGGATCAACGTGAACGTGACGGTTCTTGAGGGACTACCACAAAACTACATAACACATAGAGTTTCAAAATCTTGTAAGCTTGATGCCCACAAAGGCACATTTTCTTGAAAACTTGCTTTTCATAAGCTTGTTATATCTTAAAAACTATTTCTAAAAGCATGGTTTCAAAATCATGCATCATTTTAAAGAATAATTGTAATAAAACAACTTTCCATGTATCATCCCACAAATCATGCATAAGCATGTAGTAAAAATCTTGCAGCACTTAACAACATTTAATGCACATAAATGAGGTGGTTGTAAAATTAATTACTGTTATTTATGAACAGAAACTTTTTGTTAGCTTATTGCCTAACTATAAAAATGAAACCCACCTTGAAGTCCTTGACGATGACTTGTTCAAATATGCCTCTCCTCTTGCCCTTCTTGATTTTCTTCAACAACAACAAAAACCCCAAATCAAAAGGATTCAAATTGCAAAACCCAAAGAGCCACATGCATGAAATTGATCCTAGAATACTTATACCCATCTATTTCCTAAGCTCTTTGAACAAAAAACCGTTCAAAACTCCAAAAGATTAAAACCCACTTACCTTAAATCTTCACCAAAAGAAGAAATGTTTGGTTTAAAAGAAAGCTCGTATCTTCCTCTACCTTTTTCCTTCTTGAAACAACTTCAAAAACTCCCTTGAACACCAAGAAATAAAAAACCCTAGCTTTTCCTCCCGTCTCTTCTCTTTTACGGCACTCCCTCTCTTCTCTCCTTAAATTTCGTTCTTCTCTCTCCTCCAAAAGTAAGACACCCCATTTCCTTCTCTTTTACACCTTTAATGATTGGAAAAAGTCCATCTTACCTTTACCTATTAGCCTTGCAACTTAAATATTTAAGTGATCTTCCCATAATGCCCCCTTGTGCAACTTATCACTTTAACTTTAATTCACTACACCCATGTCACAAAATCTTAATAATAATAACATGCTAATTAATTCCAACATATATAAATCTTGCAAGACCCCAAAACTTGTTTCATCATGCTTATAATAAAAATAAATTCCAGGGGCCAACATTAAATTTCTTAATAATTTTCTTAATATAGTCTTTCTGAGGCAATCCTAATAAACCTTCTGATCTCTTACAGAATATTGAAATTCCAATCACATAGGATGTCTCTCCCATATCTTTCATTTCAAAATTCTTATAAAGAAATTCTTTAGTTTTATGTAACAAACCCAAATCATTAGCAGCAAGCAAAATATCATCAACATACAGAACTAGAAATATAAACTTACTCCGACAGATCTTTCAGTAAATACAACGATCAACAGTGATTTTCTAAAATCAAAAGAAGTAATGGTATTATTGAACTTCATAAACCATTTTCTGGAAGCTTGTTTAAGTCCATATATTGACTTCTTCAATTTACACACTATACTTTCTTTACCTTTAATGCAAAAACCTTCATGTTGATCCATGTAAACTTTCTCCTTAAGATCCCCATTCAGAAAGGTTGTTTTTACATCCATCTGATTTAGCTCTAAATCAAATTGTGTCACTAATGCTAAAATTATTCTCAATGAATCTTTCTTTGAGACAGGTGAAAAAGTCTCCTTATAATCAATGCCATTTTTTGAGTGTAACCTTTGATAACAAGTCTAGCTTTATATCTTTCAACATTACCATTTGAGTCACATTTGGTCTTAATGACCCATTTACAGTTAATTCTTTTAGAACCTTCTCGTTGAAGTGAATCACACGTTAATATAACAATATACAAACACACAAGAAGGGGGGTTGAATTGTGATACTTTTTTTTTGTTAACCCCTTTTACAAGAAAAACTTCTTGTTTATAAACGTTTTTCTTAAAAGCTTACTTATCAGAAATATCAAAAATCACAGTAATGAAATAGAGAAAGTTGAAAGATCTTGACACAACAATTTTTATACTGGTTCACCCCAAACCGTGGGCTACGTCCAGTCCTCAGATAATCTTCTGAGATTTCACTAACTCTCAAACTTTTACAAGTATTCTTTTCGCTGAGCCTCTTCAGGTCTCTTTACAGTCAGTATTCTTTTACGCTTAGCCTCTTCAGGCTATCTGTAGCACTTTCAAACTTGAATAGTGTATACAACTTGTTACAGAAAAATATTGCTCTTGCAATGATCGCACAATAATCTCACTAGCTTCTTTCAGTTCAATATACGCTCTATATGTCTGTGTCTCTATAGATCTATGTATCTCTCTAGTCTTCGACTTCGACTTCTTATTTATAACCTCCGTCTCCAACTGCTTCTTGAATCTTTGAAGAAACGGTTATTCAGTTGAGTTATGTAACTAACTTAGACTGATACTTCCGTCTACTTTTCGCTTTCGTCTGCTTTCTGCTAAGCTTTCGTCTACTTTTTGTTCCGTCTATTTTTTACTAAGCTTTCGTCTGCTTTCTGCTAGGCTTTCGTCTGCTTTTTGTTTCGTCTATTTTTTACTAAGCTTTCGTCTGCTTTCTGCTAGGCTTCTGTCTGCTTTTTGTTTCGTCTGATTTTCTGCGTCTGTATTCTTCCGTCTGCTTTTTGTTCCGTCTATTTTTTACTAAGATATCTTCCGTCTGTTTTCCGCGAAGCTTTCGTCTGCTTTTCTGCGTCTGTATTTTATCTTCCGTCTGCTTTTCTAGTTGGCTATTCTCCGACTACTTTTCATTCATCTTCTTTTTGTTTGTCATCAAAATTATTAATCACATAAAGTCATTTTGACTTAACATTAAGGATTGAACTGAGTCTACATATTCAAGCTTCTATGTTTCCCACAACTCTTTAGCACTTTTACAACTTGCATGTCTCAGCAAAATAGCCTCACTCACCACCGATCTTAAGAAAACAAGTGCTTTAAAGTCCTTATCTCTCTTCTGTCTGATTCTTGTCTGTTGTTGCTATGTTAAATCTACTATACCCTCAACTTTAATCACTCCTTTACTCACCACATCCCAACACTTACACATTCTAAGACAATCCTCAACTCTAAGAGCCTAGGCTTTGTAGTTTTCTCCAGTTATAACGGATATATTAGCTTGTATGCTTTGCATATTCATTATGGGAAAGCTTGTACCTGAAATAGTTTCGATTCTAACTAGGTTAGTGAACCGTGTAGCTTTGATACCACTGTGGAAAGTGAGAACAAGACCCCTGACTCTTCAACAATATGGCCTAAACTTCAAGGCAACTTCAATCTCAATCCTCAGTAAAGTGACATAAACTGCAGCACTTCAGAAAGGATGACTTAGGCTTCGAATGAATTTTTCCAGCAGCAACTAAACCAAGCTGATTTGCTTCAGATGGAAAACATTCAACATAAGAGCATCATTTTGCTTGTACGTATCTCTCGAGTGTTTGTAAGAGTTCAAAATAGAGTTTGTAAAACCTGATGAAGGAAACTATGAACTTTCAGAAAATGGATATCTTGCACATTCAAATCTGCTTTCTTTTCATTCTCAAAAGTTTCTCATCATATATTCTGTTAAGTTATTTAAATTGCATATATTTTGGGCGTAATTGTTGTTGATGTGTTGAAATTATTCTGTTAAGTTATTTAAATTGCATATATTTTGGGCGTAATTGTTGTCGATGTGTTGAAATTATTATCCGAAATTGATGGAATTGCTCTATAATTATTTACAGATGGTTTTCAACACTCTAAGGACGAAAAAGGACCAAAAAGGTGCAAAAGAAGGAAAAAATCCGAAATCCCCAATCTGGATGAAATTCAGAGATTAGGCGTGGGCACGCCTAAGGATGGAATTTGAAATCTGCAGATTTTCCAGAATTGGATTCCAATTACAACACAATCGTCCAAGATCTTTTTGTCCTCTTTTCAAGAAGTCTCCTACCTAAATTAGAAGACTACCTAATCTGGACAAAATCAAATCAAGATAATGGAGAGATTCACTTCAAAGAGGGAGCCTATGGTGTTGCTGCATATTTTTATATGGATGTTAGGGTTGATAAAAGGAGAATCGTATTCTCTTCTCTTGGGCTGCCGCACCCTCTGTTTCTTTGTTTTCTGTCAAAATTCAAGTAGTATTTTTGAAGGTTTCTGGATTGGTGGCTGCCGCATCTTCCTATTTGGTTGACTTTTCTTATTTATGATTTCTGCACAATTTCAACAAGTAGTATTGTAGGTTTAGGGGGCCTTTGGCTAATTCAATTTTCTGGTTTCTTGTCTTTAAGTTTCTGCACAATTTCATTTGTTATTTTCATAGTTTTCATTAAAGACCAGTTATGGAGACTGTTCTTTTATTATTTCTTCTAATTTTAATTCAAGTATGATTAGCTAAATTTTCTTATCTTGGTTGAGGGATCCATGTTACATGTTATTATGGTGAGATTTTCTGGTTATTTTTCATATTGTTGATGAACATTAGATATTTTCGGATCTGTCTTTTTAATTGGATTTGTTAGTTTTTAGAAGCGCTACTAGAGATTAATTGATTCAATCGCTAGGTTAACGGAATATGACGTTCAATTTTGGTAACCATAAGTAGCAATTAGGATTAACCTCTCTACGTTAGAGTCAGAAAATTCTAAGAAGGTATTCACTTTATTAATTGCATGTCATACATGTCTTTCACTTGTCATTGGTTCTTGATTCTTAGTGCTATTATTCAATTTACCTATGATCGTATCTAGGTTATTGTTTAATAAGATTGCTAGGATAAATGTTTCTAGTCATTACACTTAAGAGAAATTCCCCACAATGAATGTTTATTAATAATTATAATTTTATGTCGAGGATCCATAATAGCATGGTAACATCAGTGACCTAAAACCAAGGTATTTTCTCATTGATTTTTCATATTAAATTATTGCTTTTGCTTTGTGATTTTTTCCTTTGATTTTCTATTATTGTTGTGATTAAACAAAACCCCCTCTTTATTTTCGTTATTTGTCCCGTTTGAACTTGCTAACCTTTACCGTTAAAGATTCCTCGTGGGAACAATATCCGCTTACCGCTACTACATTAATTTGTTTTAACAGAAGTGATTTCTTTTTATATTTAGTTGCAGGCGACAACTTCACCACACCCTGCGTCGTCCGGTTGAAGTTCTTGTTGTTGGAAAAGTAGTTGGGCCAGGAGCGGTGAAAACAAGGTGACCTTGGTTAAGATCCACAATACCCATTCTGCATAGACAATCTAAATCCAACAGCTTTATACCAAAAGCCACATTCATAGTAGTGTTATCAAGATCTAGAACTTTCAAATTAACCGCTAATTGTGTGATATATGACCCAAGAATCAAAGGTTTAGATTTCTTTTACAAAACGGAATGAAACTGGGTCATAAACCAAAAACCCAAGTTAACTGGAATATGCCTATCCATGCACCACAAGATATTAAATTCGACCTTCAACAAAGTACGCACATCATCTTTTCGACCAGAAAAATTAAATGCTAGCAACCTATGGATAATTTTGAAAGCAGGGTTCTGAAGAAAGGAACTTTTGGAAAGGCTAGCATTATAAGGATGAGTATCAATAGGACATTGATGCCATAACTCCGAAGCATTAAAATCCTCATGAAAATCACATTGGGAATGGATAAATAACTCAGTCTCTATTTCAGCAATGGAAAGAAATCCCAAGCCAACATTAAATTCAACAATTGAACACGCAAATTCCTTCCTCGTCAATCTAAATTCAACAGCCTCTTTTGTATACATATCAAAATTTTTATCACAATTGAATTGAAAAGTGCTATAAATTCTCAAGTTAATTCCACAAAAGCAAGGCAATCGATTCGGGCAAAAGCACTCCATCCAATGGGACCCATCAATTGCACAAAAGAGTCATATACACACAAAGCTTCAAGGGTATCAGAATGAATAAACTTACAGGGGCAAATCTGTCATTGGTTAAGCTGCTGGAATCGGACTTTATCTTTAAGAAACAAGAAGGAAGTGCAGCCCGCCACCTTAGTAGTCAACTTGCTTCGGTTTTCAACCTCCTTGCATCTCCTTGTGCGTAGGCGTGTGCGTGGTGCTGGATGAAGGAACATTGGGGCTGGAGCAAGGACAGGGACGGTTTCGATGGTCTGTAGGTCCATAGAGACATCAGTAGCATATTTTATGGCTGTGGGAAGCCTTAGGGAATCACTCTTCTTCCTAGGCATTGTGCCAATTCGTGGAGAATGACCTATAAAATTAAAGACTATCGCAACACCAAAGCACAAAAGAGGGTTGAATGGGTGAGTGGGTAATGGCAGATGAGAGATGCGTGAGGTTTAGAGATGATGAAATTAGTGGACTAAGGTGTGTTGTGATGGAGTAGCGGCAACTGGAGAGAAGGGATTTGGGGGAAAAGAAAATAGAGGGGGAAAATAAAGAGGGAAAGAAAATAGGGGGCGGTAACCTGAAATGTTCTTTTTCAATTTTTGCTCTTTTTGTTTTTGAATAAATTTTTCATTTTAAATTGATGTAAAAAGGAAAAGAAAAATAAAACTGACAGAAATAAAAAAAAAATTGTAAATCGACATGCCTAACTAAATGAGAAAACATATTGAAAATTAAAAAACTATTAAAGAAATAACATAGACAAATCTGAACAATTTACGGGTTTCCCCAAACGTGCTTCTTTAAAGTCGTTAGCTGGACCTGTGTTGATACTTACCGGCTAGAAATATGTTGGAGGTGCCAACTCTATTTCATCCACTCACTCGACCGAAGAATTTTCATAATACGACTTTAGGCGATGTCCATTAACCTTAAATACCTTAAAGGTATCTATGCTTTGAATTTCTACTGCACCATGAGGAAAAATACTAGTAACAATGAACGGTCCAAGCCAATGAGATCATAATTTTCTTGGAAATAACTTAGGCTTTGAATGATAAAGAAGAACTTTTTGAACGATGGAAAAATATTTCCTATGAATCATTTTATCATGAAAAGCCTTAGTTTTTTCCTTGTAAATTTTCGAATTTTCATACGCCTCATTACGAATCTCTTCTAATTCTTGCAATTGCAATTTCCTACTAGTACTTACCTCCAATTGATCCATATTCAACTGCTTTACGGCCTAATATGCTCTATGCTCAATTTCCACAAGTAAATGACAAGGCTTACTGAAAACTAACTTGTAAGACGACACACTGATAAGAGTTTTGTACGCAGTCCGGTAGGCCTATAAAGCATCGTCCAGTCGAAGACTCCAATCCTTTCAGTTCAGATTTAACACTTTTTCTAATATGGACTTGATTTCACTGTTGGATACCTCAGCTTGTCCACTTGTCTGTGGATGGTAAGCGGTAGAGACTTGGTGTGTAATACCACATTTTTTCATTAGCGCTTCAAAAATCTTGTTGCAAAAATGGGTCCCTCGATTGCTAATGATGGCTTGAGGCATTCTAAACCTGACAAAAATATTTGATTTAACAAAATCAATTACGATTTTGGCATCATCAGATATAGTAGCCTTAGCTTCAACCCACTTGGAAACGTAGACTACTGCCAACAAGATATAATTCTTACCGAAAGAAGAAGGGAAAGGACCCATAAAGTCTATTCCCCAAACATCAAAAATCTCACATACCAGAATGTTCGTCAATGGCATTTGATTCTTGGATCCCAAGTTACCTGTTCTTTGACAGCAATCACAAGATTTGCAAAACATGTAAGAGTCATAAAATAACTTAAGCCAGAACAGTCCACATTTTAAAATTTTTCGAGCAGTTCTTTTGGGACCGAAATGTCTCCCACATACAGATGAATGACAAAATTGTAAAATAGATGAAATTTCCTCATCTATGACACATCGCTTACCAATCTGGTCAGAACAAAATTTTCATAGGTGAGGTTCATCCCTCACATAATACCTAGCCTCTCGCTTGATTTTATCTTTTTCAACTCTAGACAGATCACTAGGTAAAGACTTAGTTACTAAAAAGTTCATTATGTCTGCATACCAAGGTGTTATCTGTTGAACTGTGAAAAGGCTCTCATCTGGAAATTTGTCGTGAAGGACATCAGGCGTAATACTTGATGTGATCTGACTTAAGTGATCAACCACCAAATTCTCTGCTCCTCTCTTGTCGCGAATTTTCACATCAAATTCTTGGATCAGTAATATCCATCGAATCAATCTTGGCTTGGCTTCTTT
The DNA here is from genome assembly GCA_026546855.1 of Erythroxylum incrassatum. Classification (NCBI taxonomy): domain Eukaryota; kingdom Viridiplantae; phylum Streptophyta; class Magnoliopsida; order Malpighiales; family Erythroxylaceae; genus Erythroxylum; species Erythroxylum incrassatum. Next base: position 24,724,229 of record JANVCL010000005.1, read on the forward strand.
CTTGTTTACCAAGTACCTTAATGCTACATGGTCGAAGTAGATGATCACCTTGGTTCCCAGCAGATATGACCGAAACTTTTCCAACCCAAAGACGACCGCTAAAAACTCCTTCTCCGTCGTGGAATAATTTTTCTGGTCATCATTAAGTGTCATAAAAGCATAATAAATAACATGAGGTACCTTGTTCACTTTTTGTCCCAACACAACGCCTACAGAGTAATCTGATGCATCGCACATCAATTCGAAAGGTATGTCCCAACCTGGTGGCTGGATAATCGACGCTGTAGTGAGTTGCTCCTTTAGCTTATCAAGCGCTCTTCGGTATTGTTCATCAAAATTGAATTTCACATCTTTTTGAAGCAATTGACACATAGGTTGCGCAATTTTTGAGAAATATTTGATAAAAAGTCGATAAAATCCTGCATGACCAAGAAAAGAACGAACTTTTCGCACATTCGCGGGGTAAGACAAAGATTGAATAACATCTATCTTGGCTTTATCGACTTCAATTCCTTTTGACAAAACGGTATGGCCCAAAATAATGCCTTGATTAACCAAAAAGTGACACTTTTCGTAATTTAGAACCAGATTACTTTCAATGCAACACTTGAACACTTTTTCAAGGTTAATAATGCATACTTCAAAAGACTCCCCATATACCGTGAAATCGTCCGTAAAAATTTTCATGCAAATTTTCACAAGATTTGAGAAAATACTTACCATACACCGTTAGAATGTCGCTAGTGCGTTGCACAATCTGAATGGCATTCGTCGGTAAGTGAAGGTATCGAATGGACAAGTGAAGGTCATCTTTTCCTGATCCTTTGGAGCCACCAAAATCTAATGATATCCTGAATAACCATCTAAACAACAATAGTGAGATTTTCCAGCAAGTCTTTCAAGCATCTGATCAATAAAAGGAAGCGGAAAGTGATCTTTTCTAGTAACTAAATTAAGCTTCCTATAATCTATGCATACTCTCCAACCATTATGAACACGAGTCAGAAATAACTCACCATTGTTGTTTTCAATTACGCCAGTTTTCTTTGGTATTACCTGTACTGGCCTTACCCATTTACTATCCAAAATTGGATAAATGATGCCCACGTCCAGAAGCTTCAAAATCTCTTTCATCACCACTTCGATCATGGGTGGGTTTAGATGACGTTGTGGTTGCCTCACCTCTTTCACCTCATATTCTATCAAAATTCGATGCATGCATATGTTGGGACTAATTCCTTTTAAATCAGCTATTGTCCAACCGAAAGCTTCTTTATTTGCCTTCAAAACATTGACAAGCTGGCTTTCCTGCACATCTGAAAGTTGATTAGAAATAATCAAAGACAATTTATCTTTTTCACCTAAAAAGATGTATTTAAGATGACTAGGCAAGCTTTTTAGTTCCAATGTTGGTGGGCTGGTCAATGAAGGTAGCAACTTGTCTCCCTCTTTTGATGCTTCTACGAACGTGAGCTGCTGGAGGATTGGTGGGTTGGTCTCCTTCAATTTGTGAAATAATGTTTCCTCTTTGTTATCAAACACCACCGAATCTTTATTCCCATTCCACTGTGTCGTCTCTTCTTTGGGTTCTCTAGATAACGTTAATTGTTCCTTTTCTGGCCAATGTTGTGCGTTATTTAATTGCTCCCTTAATTCTCCAAATGATGCAAACTCCTCATTCCTTTGCCCAGTTAATGTATTCTCCTTTTGTCCATTAAATGACGCAGATTCTCCGCATCCCTGCTCAATTGACGCAATCCCCTTTAATTCAACGTCATCTGCATCTTGAGCTTTCAAAATCCAATCCTCCTGCACCCAAGTATCAACAAAATCTACAAAGACAATAAATTGCTCATCATCTGGAATTTTCATGGTATTATAAATATTGAATTTAATTAAGTCACCATCAAATTCCATAGTTAACGACCCATCATGAACATCTATTTTGGTTCTAGTCGTTTTCAAAAATGGCCTTCCGAATAAAATCAGAGTGGAAGAGGATGTGTCATCCGTGCCCATCTGCAAAATATACAAATCAGCTGGAAAAAGCATGTTTCCCACTTGAACCAATATGTCCTCTAACACACCTTTCGGGTAAGTATTTGAGCAATCCGTTAACTGAATTACTACGTCAGTTTCTTTAAAAGGTCCAACATTTAAATATTTATACACATCATATGGCATGACATTAATGGACGCACCTAGATCTAACATAGCTCTTTCAATTCGCAAATTACCAATTTGGCACGGGATAGTAAACATACCTGGATCGGAAAAGGAGGTGGAAGCACCTTGTTTAGCACGACTTTCTGCATCTCTTCAGGTGGGTGCGTGATTTCTTCCTCTATTTCCCTCTTGGAATTTTTTGGAATTGGTTTCGGTAGTTCTTTACCACTCCGCAATGTGATAGTCTTTGCGCTTTGTCTAGGATTTACCTCTAATTGTGCTAGAAAATTACCAGAATGTCGCGCATCTAGTCGGTTGACAGTAGCTGCAATTTGACTTAACTGATTCTCAAAATTCCTATGTTGAGTTTCTAAATTTCTATATTGATTTTCCAAATTTTGAATACTTGCTTTCGTATTCTGCTAAAACGTCAAAGTCTTAGTGGTCAGAGTTTGCAACATATCTTCCAAAGAAGACTTACCTTCGGCAGTTGACGTTATATTTGGATTTTGATGCGGCACGTATGGTGGTTTATATGGCTGAAAATTCGTGGATGCTTGTTGCCCTTGAGGATTCCCATATCGCAAGTTTGGATGATCGCGCCATCCTGGATTATAAGTATTGGAGAATGGGTCATACTTCCTTTGATTTGGCCCATTAAATCCACCCATAGCATTCACCTGTTCCGCATTGTCTTCCTGCAAAATCAAACATGAATCAGTAGCATGTCCTATCATTGAGCAAATTCCACATACCTTAGCTTCTTCTTTTCTCGTGACCGCTAACTGTCGCACCAAAGAAGTGAGGTCATCCAATCTCTTTCTAATGAGGTCGCAGTAACTTCATTCACGCGTTTTTGTCCATGCCCTGTACGGATTATGAACTATTGCATGTTGGAAGCCATGTTTGCGATTAACTCTCTTATGGCCGCTGGCGTTTTGTCGACTAAGGCACCACCACTTGCAGCGTCGATCATGCTCCTGTCAGAAAGCAAAAGCCCTTCGTAAAAATATTACATTAATAATTGTTCAGTTATCTGATGGTGTGGACAGCTAGCGCATAATTTTTTAAATCTTTCCCAATATTCGTAGAGTGTTTCTCCCGTATGTTGACGAATTCCAAAAATCTCTTTCCGAATATTGGTTGCTCTTGATGCTGGAAAATACTTTTCGAAGAAAAGTCTCTTCATCTCAACCTACGTCTTTACATTCTCTCCAGCTGAATAGTATAGCCAATCTTGCGCATCATCTTTAAGAGAAAACGGAAAAGCTCTCAGCTTAATCTGCTCCTCTGTCACATTGGTTGGCTTCATACCCATGCAAACTACATCGAATTCCTTCAAGTGCTTGTATGGATCTTCTCCCGGTAAACCCCTAAAAAT
>JANVCL010000005.1:24745844-24756544 GCA_026546855.1 Erythroxylum incrassatum
GTTTGTGGAGAGCTAGTCAATCAGTCTTAGTGTAAAGTTTTGATTTCTTTTGAGTCTGAGTCTGTCTTTGAGTCCTTATTGAAAATGTAGATTTTTCTTCTAGCTTTCCAACGCAACAAACCGTGTCTGATTTGGAGCTCGGAGTCAAAAGTTATGAAGGTTTGAAGTTTTGATGTCAATCTGATAAGTAGGTCGGAGGGGGGGGGGCACTGGAGCTCGGCGAGCTCGCGTGCGAGTGCTGGGCGCTTATGATAACAATATTCACTTGTAAAATATCATTTGCATAACACTCAATATAAATATTCATTTCATGATCAAATTAAAAATATTTACATAAACTCAATTTAAAGAACACTCACATGTCATCAATTCTTTTAAAAATGATTTACTCATATAAATCAATTAAAATACACTCACATTTGCTAGTTTCCTTTCACCACTTCGAAGCCCTTCAGTTGGCTTTGTTTTTGGATCCAAAAACCTAATACCAATACATTCAATTCCATAATACATTTTTCAATTAAATATACCCATAAACCATGTCAACCTCATTACTTTCAACATACACTCCACATCCTTAATCACATTCACATGGTTATTACTTCATAACCATATTTTTATACTAAAAATGTCCTTAAAGCCAAACTTAACATATTATATATTAAACTCTTCCAATTTAATGGTTTTTATCACTTAAAACCAATTTAAATTCACTCCCATGACATTTTAATACACACATTTAAGCCATAAAATTTCATTAACAATTTTTTTACAAAATCAAGCACTCTAGGCCGAATTTCAACCAAAACCAATTACAAAATAATTATTTTTCATTTCTTTACTTCATTAGAATCAAAATAATGCTATGAACATCATAAAAAATCAAAATAAAATTTTAGATCATAACACATTAAAAACCCTGACCTTCCCCGAAAACTCATCTAATCATTTCCATGCTTTTTCTTTCATTCTTTCATTATTAAAATGACTTCCTAATGTCATTCATTAATCTTAAATCATCAAATGAAAAAATAAAACACTTTAGGCAATAGATTGTTGGAGTTATGTAAATATAGTGCCCTAGAAAGCAAATGTATTAACATGTAACTTAATCTTCTTCCATTTACAGTTTTGTAATGAAAATATATGTTATTAATAAAACAAAAGAGTTTGGTTTTATTTGCATAAGCATAATATAACTAGTTATAAGTAACCAAGATTCTTTTGTTAATGATATACATATACATGAAGATGTATGGGAAACATGTATATTATTAGAATATAAATTAATTGATTCACAGTTGAATAATTAAGTTGGTTGCTTGATTATGGTTTAGACTATATTGTTACGATTTATCCCCACGTAAATAAAGGAGTTTACTTCAAGGGAGTGATGAGTTTCATATCATGATAGTAGTTGACTATCGATAATGGCACTATCAAATGAATCTGGAATCAAGTATGTTTTCAAGAATAAAGTAGGTCATTACTTTAGTCTTAAAACATACACTTTAGCATTTGCTTATTATGGACCACAATCTTGATGAGTGGTGAACTCATATGTGTTTCATTATAATTCTTGATATGATCGAAATAGATTTTTACAGAGTATTAATCCAGTGTCTGCATGCTGAAATTATTAATTGAAACATGTATTAGGGAACATTCACTCAAATAAAGAGTTTATAGTGATATCATCACTTCTAGATGATTTACGAAGATTGGTGATTAAACTGGCACTAGTAGTTTTGATGAGATCCCACGTTAGTTGGAGAGGAGAATAAAGTATGCCTTATAAGGGTATGGATACCTCTCCTCCTTAGACGCGTCTTCCTAAGGGTGGGAAGAGCAAAACCGTGAGGGGTTTAGCTCAAGGGGCAACCCAAAGCAGACAATATCTGTAGGCGGGTGGTCTGGGCAGTTACAAATGGTATCAAAGCCAGGTTCCTGACCCGATGTACCAGCGTAGGACGTTGGGCCTTCAAAGGGGATGGATGATGAGATCCTACATCAGTTGGAGAGGAAACCAAAGTATGCCTTATAAGGGTATGGATACCTCTCCCCCTTAGACAGGTCTTCCCAAGGGTGGGAAGAGAAAAACCGTGAATGGTTTGGCTTGAGGAGCAATCCAAAGCGGACAATATCTATGAATATGTGATCTCAGCTGTTACAGAAACCCTTTTCTCCTCCTCTCTTCTCCTTTCTTCTTCTTTCTTTTAATTAAAAGAAGATGTTTTAAGTCTTTATCAAGGAGTGCACGACCTTACATGGAGAAGGGTCTAAAATATTGACTCTTCTTTGACCAAAATATGGTGAAATGATCTTTTTACCTTAGGTTATGTGAAATTACCATTATACCCTCCAAAATTTTCCTAAATTTGAAATTACCATTATACCCTCCAAACTTTTTACCTTAGGTTATGTGAAATTACCATTATACCCTCCAAACTTTTCCTAAATTTGCAATTAAGCCCAAAATTTGGGAATCATCAAAATTTTTATTTTTATTTTGGTCCTCGGACTTTTGAGAATAATAATTAAGCCCCTTAACTTTATAAAATTACATATTGGTCCTCAAAGAATTGAAAAATTATGTTTAAGTCGTTTAACTTTTAACAATTTGCAAATAAGCCCTTATGTACATCAATCTTTCCAATTAAGCTTTCTAAGTGTCCCATAAGTCTATAAATCATGTCTAATCACCTATAAGGCATTAGAACACATTTGATTTAACCACCATGGCCATATTCATTCAATGGACTCGGATTTACTCACTTAGAAGCTTATATGTCAGAAATCTCCAAGATTTCGTATACCGATGAACATTATAAATCACTAGCATGTAAGGGCATATAATATTATAAATCACTAGAATATATACCCAAAAGGATTTAAATATATCTTCGAACTCATATATAGCCATATATATATTAATATACAGTAGTATCTTTAAGTATAAAACCGTACAAAAAGGCTTAGAGAATCTGGTGTTACAAGTCCTCCCCCCTCAAAAGAGTTTCATCCTCGAAACTCCTAAATTGAGGACACAAATAAATGGGGGTACTGACGTCTCATAGTATCCTCAAGTTTCCATGTCATCTCCTCAACCATCAAGCTAACCTAACCTTATGTGCAATGTTTATATCCTTTTCTTCTTAATGCTTCTTTATGAATAAGTTGCCTTCTTTTAATCATAACTCTCTTAAAAAATCCAAATCTCATGATTCTTATGCCCCACGAAACTAGACTTCCATTAGTCTTATTATATCTAAAAATTACTCAAACAACATCTCCCTTTAAAATATAATCTACGTCCAAATTATTTCCTATTTCTGGTAAGAAACAGGTTGGCAACTAATACTCAAACATCAATAAATCATTATCAATACATCTTCTAACAAAATCGTTTCACAGAAGCATTAATAAGACATAAATAATCATTTTTCATGTTTTATACTTTCACTAATTCAGACTCTAAAGTCCTAAAAAATTAGGAAATAATACAAGGTTCCTGTATAGGGGTCTATCACAGGCAGTATTAGGGAAACAAACATAACTCAAACTCTAGTCACTATTTTGTCAAGCCAGTTTACAAAGGTCAAGTTAACACCTATATCTAGAACTTTCATTCTTTGAGTTTCTTCAAGTTCATACTATAAGGATGTGAAAAATAGATCAAAAGAAAAAGATTAAATTGAAACCAAAATTTCAACTTACCTTGATAACTTCTTTCCTTCTCCTTTTTCTCTAGAAAATTCAAGAAGGTCAAACTAATCCATGTGCCACCATTCCATTGGTTCATGTGTCACCATTCTATTAATACATATGTTATCCTTCTATTGGTCCATATGTTACTATTCTATTGGTCTATGTGTCACTTATAGGCTCCATATGTCACTCATTTTAAGGCTCCATATGTCACTAGTTGTAAGGCTACACATGTCACCAATTGTAAGGCTATATATGTCACCATTTTAAAGCTACACATGTCACCATTCTATTGCTCCACATGTCACAAATTGAAAGTGTCATTTGTCACTAACTTAAAGGGACACTTGTCGTAGTTATACTTAAGCCAGTTGTCATCCACTTATCTGAGCCATTTGTCACTTATTCCAAATGCCACATTTCACCATTTCATAGGCCTAATCAACCTAAATTCCCATGTATCAATTTTTCTTGTTCTTTAACATTTTTAGACTATATGCACATATCACCTCATCAATTACTCAATTGTAACAAAAAATTTCCAATTTAATAATTATAATCCATCAATTCATGTTATTAGGAGGTAGGATATTTCAACTCTCCCTCCTTGAAAAATTTCTTCCTCGAAATTCTTACATAACTAATCAGACAGATGGGGGTAATGCTATCTTTATAAAATCAAAGAAAAAATACATTCTTTAATAAAATAGATTGAACTAAGCCTAGCTTATCTAATATCCCAAACATCTCATGGAATGTCGACAAGTACTATGATCGAGGTCGAAACCATCCGACCGTTAAGGACGTCAACTTCACGATTTGAGACTCAACTTCTCGACTAAAGACTTTCGACACCTAAACTCGACTCCTAAGGCTCATGAACTTTTTAAAAACATAAATAACATTTTTGAAAATATAAAAACCATGCTCTGATACCAATTTAATTGTCATAATCCGGTACCATATTGGGCCTATAACAACCGCCGTATAACCGGGCTAAGGACACTCACGGTATCCTTAATCCAACTATACAACGCTAACTGAATATCTATTCTTTTTTAAAAAAATTGGGCAACACAATAGTTGTGTTTTAAAAATCCCAAAAGCTGCAGACATTTTTAAACACACTTCTATATTCACATCCAATCATAACTTCAGGACTTTAAAATCCACTCAAGGCAATCTCAACAACAGTATCAAAAGATTCATAGATAAAGTCATTTATAAAACACAAGGCAATCAAAAGTTAATTTACAAAATCATAAAGCATATCTACATAAACACAGTTCATGAGCCACTAGACAATAAAAGTACAAAATAGGAAACTACCCACCTGTGGTAATACCCCAAAAATGTCAAACGATGTACGATCTACTCAGAACTTCAAACTCACTAAATTAACCTGCATGGTTGGAAAGCGGAAGGGGTGAGTACACTAGATACTCAATGAGCAGGAAAAACATATATCACAAATAGAATTAGATTCATACCAAGACAGTGTAGATAACCTATAAAGTGAACATACAACAGATAGAAACACATAGGCCTAGCCTATGAATCAATGTATACTAGTTAGCAAAGATAAAGACCTAGCCTATTAATTCATTCATCCGGTGAACATATGTTCCAATTCCTGTACACAAAACATAAAAACATCATATGTATCAATCAAATCTTGAGAGGAAAACCAATATCATCATGTATGACACCGTTAGTCGGCCAAACTAATGTGCACACCCACCGATACTCAGTGTTGGCTCGACTTTTATCCGTGGTGAGTTCGGACTACAGTCGACAAGAGAGTTATGACCCTAGGTGATGACCTCATCGTGGTCTAGACCTTAAGTGTGGAATCGCTCGCAAGTCCCATAGAAAGGTGTTAATATGGCGACTCGACTTAATGTACTAGCGTTAAGGATACAGGGGTCGCTTAATCAGTTGTACCTACCATACGATTGGCCAATCGTTTCCTCAGCAATCACAAAAACAATATACAAAAGTTAAATACAAAAATCAAGTAAGGCACCATGCCTTTATTTATCGGTGCAACCGATAAAATGAAACCGTGCCATGACTCTAAACCAAAAGAAACAAAAACATGTAGTATGCATGACTCGATTATGAATATGTAAATTCCAAAACATTTTCTCATAAAATAAAAGCCATCTTTTTGTACTCCAAATGCATAGTTGTTCAAAACAATGTCATTTATTAAATACCTAAATATATTAGCATCCATTTAAAATTTAATTATACCATATGCTGCCTAGGTTCAAAATTCACATACAAGTCCGGAAATAAGAAAGAAGGAAAGAACCGAATTAGATTCGAAATAATAAGACTGGAACAATTTAATTAAGAGTTAATTAAATTAGGTTTTAAGCCTGTGATTAAATGATGAGCTTACTCTAATTAAGTGTTAATTAGAATCCCAAAGTAAACATTTAATATTGAGCTAGATTTTGGTTTGACTTAATTAATTAGATTAATTAAATTAAAACAAGATTTGTAAAGACAAAAAAGGAGGGCAAAAACCAAAAACTACAATGATGTAGTTTTTGGTTTTATAGCTAAACGGATAGCTGCACATTTAGCATTGAATTGCTAAATATAATATGGGTTTTTATCAACTTCATCATCATTAAATGGTTTAATGGTGTCCTCATTAAAAAGTTTAATGGTTGTCATTTAATATTGGCATGTAGAAAAACATATCAACATTTTAGCATTCTTTTGATTAAAGAAGGAGTAAATGCATTTAATGCTCTCTCTTCCTTCTTTCATCTTACAATCGAAAATAAGAGTATCATTTTTTTCCTTTTCATCTAGCCATATTAAACAAATGTGAATGTTTCATTTATGGCTCTTTCATTTTTGATTAAGAGAATGAAGTGGTGCAAAAGTGACCTCTCATTCAGTGACGGAGCCAAAAATTTATAATAGGAGAGTTCAAATATTTAATTTTTTAAATTTTGGGGGGGCCAATACACTTCAAGCCTTCAAATAACTTCATCCTTATATATATATATATAATATTTAATTTTTTAAAATTTTGGGGGCCTAGTGTACCATTGGGCCCCATGTAGCTACGTCCTTGCTCTCATTCTTCCTTTGCCGAAATTGATAATGAGAAGAGTCTCATTTTAGTTCTTTCAACAACTAGGGAAAACCTCTTCAATATTTCTTCTCATTTTCTACCAAATGGTCTTGTTAACCAAGTTGTCAAAGGAGAACAGGAGATAGATCAGATTGGTTGAGGATACAACAAAGAGGAGAGGGTACAATAGCAAAGGAGTTGGTAATATTTCAATCTTGCTTTTATGCTATTTATTTTTCTAATACCATATCATGTATGGATTAAACATGTTGATTTATTTATTATGCTTCCGCTGCATTTTGATTTCGGAAAATTTTTTTGAAATCTATTGTTTGGCCAAATCTAATATGCTTTTGTTTTCGATCCAACACAAATATGAATCTTCCATCTAGTGTTAAAAATTGTAAGCTCTGATATATTTATATTTTAGTTATAATTTAGTATATTTAAAATAATTTTCTTAATTTTAATAGAAATATAATCTATTTTTAAGATTAAAAATAATACATTTTATTTTTGTTTTAGTACTAATACAAAATTAATTTTTAACATTAGAAGATTAAATTACATTTATTTTAGTATTATAGTCTTATACCTTTTGATCTCATTATATAATTCTTTTTATTAAAATAATTTTAATTAAATGATTTTTTTTGTAATAAGAAGTATTGACTATTCTTATATCTTAAATTTTTATATTTTTTAACGTTATAATAGTTTATAAAATCAAGATCTTTCTCATGCTAAATATGAATTGATTTTAGGCTAAAGAAACCATTTATAAATTGAATTATTTTACTAAAACTAACTCGCATTATTCACCCTAGGTTTTAGATTTAGAGTGTAGCGAAGTCCAAACACATATCCTCCACAGCCTGTGACCTTGCATGTCCGGGTGAGAGATAAGCTGCCAATTATCTCCCCTGTAGCATATTAGTAACAAAAATAGAATGGCGATGAGAATAGCTTCCACTAACCTCATTGTTCCTAGCTCGTCACTGATATCGTGTTTGTCCCAATTCTCAGGTGTTATGGTTATTAGAAACAGGAGATTTTCATTCTCGGCTTCCAAGATAAGCATGAGCTTGAAAGCCGGCATCGTTGGGCTCCCTAATGTTGGCAAATCCACTCTCTTCAATGCTGTTGTAACGTTCTTTTCTTTGCCTCCTCCTATTGTTATTCCAATAAAGCAAATGTTTGCGTCATTGATATTTTATCTGCTGGGAAAGATGGAATTTTTGGCTTTTCATTTGGTGATACTTCCTGGCATCAGTTTCGCATGAACCTCTTGTAGCATTTGATAAGGCTTAGTTTGTGCAAACATAAAGGGGCAGTACAAGCTCGTGCATTAGTCATTATGTTTGCTAGTTGCAGGATCTGACCATCATATCGTCTATCCGCTGCTATGAGTTTGCCCTTTACTTCTTTAATGTATGTCAACTAAATAATGGCCATAATCCTCTACTTTAATGAGACTGTTAGATTCATATAGTTTCATGAATTTGGACGACTCTTCCATAGTTTAAATTGCATTTTTCTTTTGATTGATTGATATGGTTACTGACTCTTGTAGGTGGAGAATGGAAAAGCTCAAGCTGCCAATTTCCCCTTTTGTACCATAGAACCAAATGTAGGGATTGTTGCAGTTCCAGATCCACGACTCCATGTACTTTCTGATCTCAGCAAATCTCAACGCGCAGTCCCAGCATCCATAGAATTTGTGGATATTGCCGGGCTTGTTAAGGGTGCCAGTCAAGGCGAGGTTGCTTTAGTTCTTTTACTGATGTTACTTTGTCTTTTTACTGGTGAACTTGGATGTTTCTTGCTTAGTTTCCCTTTTTCACTTGTAGCTGGACTTTCTCTTTTTAATTCTGTAAATGTTTTTTCTTTTGAATAATCGTGTAGGGATTGGGTAATAAGTTCTTGACACATATCCGTCAAGTTGACTCCATTCTTCAGGTTTTTGTCTGTGCTTGCTCATATTTATGTTCTGTTGCAGCTAAAATAATTTTTTTTCATGAATTGTGATATCAATAGTAGTATGATCCAGAATAGTTTCATTAAGTCCAAACCTTCATAAGACAGGCATTGATATATATTAAGTTATGCTTGGCATAGCAGTCCAAGGAATTCAAAGGCGCTAAGGGCTAGGACAGCTGAATTACTTGTGTGTTGGGCACAAAAAAGGTGGTCATCTCAGTTAAGCAAGATATCTTTAATAAAAATATAAATTTGTGCAAAATTCAAATTAACATTGCACATGTTTATTATCCCTGCATTACTTATGCTAATAATTCTTGATCTTTTTATACCACGTCAAGAATTATTTATAATTTGGGTAGAATTGCAAGTATGGAACTAGTTAGAGATATAACAACCATGTTTCTTTACTGAACTTTTATTTCTAATGCTAACCAACACTTTTGTTGCAATGACTGAGTAATTGTTGAATATGGTCAGCAAAATGTTATTATCAGCATTCATATCATGATGAGAGTAAAATATTCAATAGCATCATATGTGACGTTGCTCTTGCTGTATACCATGAATGAGAATTGAAAGTGAAAATTTTGAATTTAGTATTTAATTGGACCTAGTACACAATAATTCTTACTAGAAAATGTGCTGTATTCGAATTGCTACTTCGGACGCAAGCAAGGAAACGCTAACCTATACCTATACGATTGCTATTCTTATTGATATTGATCAATGAGGGCTAAGGACCGTCCCTTTTGGTTTACCAAGTGGGTATAGGAGGAAAAACAGGAAAATCATAATCAGTTAACTCGAGTTATAAAGAAATAGGCTCATCAAGGACCTGCGAAGTCAGAAACTGCACTGGATCCAATCTTAGTCGATTCCATCCATTAGATAGACTAGCCTCGGGAAAGATAAGAGGAATGAATCCCATAATAGTCAAGTAAGAAAAGAAAGCACCTATTTTCTTAACCTTTTGCAATATGAGTTAAATATGTTGAGAGAAAATGATGTATTTCTACAAGAGAGAGTAACAAGAAACCACAAGTAAATAGTAATCACATATTAATTCTCTACTGTTGTGTAAGCCTCGATGATAGCATTGCATTAGGTTCATATTACCTTGTATCTTTGGCCTTTTCTTTTTCTGGTCCCAAATAAAATCGATTGCTACAATCTTTATTGTTGTTATATCTTTACTAGGTTTCTGCATATCATTGCTGGTCATAAAGTGACACTGTCACTGATTAGGCAGATACATAGTGATTGATTGTCATTTCAGGTTGTACGCTGTTTTGAAGATAATGACATTGTCCATGTGAATGGAATGATTGATCCCAAATCTGATATTGATGTGATCAACTTGGAGCTAGTTTTCTCAGATTTGGAACAGGTACGGAGGAGTGAACTTGTCTTATATGGTAGTGTGTGTGTGTTTGAGTGAGAGAGAGAGAGATGATTTTCCTCATTCATAACCTTATTGCTTTTTGAACCATTGATTTCACTTTTCTAGACTTCATTATTTTGGGCTATTACATTCATTGCTGCACTGAGATTTTATGAATTGATTGTTTAAGAAAATTTGCTATATATCCTAATAGGTCATGTTACAGTGAACTTATATTAAAGTCTCTTCAACTTGAAAAGTTCCTCTATGATGAAATAAACCATTATGAGGTAAGCTAATGAAACTAAATTTCCATCATTTACAAGAAATGCAGATTGAGAAAAGATTGGACAAACTCAAAAAGGGAAAGGCAAAGGACTCACAGTCCAAACTGAAGGTAAAGGCAATGTTTTATTAAATTTAATTATGTGCATTGTGTTAGACCTCCAATCACTTAGACCTCCAATCACTAAGGTCTATTCTAGAAGGGGGAAGGAAAGGGTAACCGAGTAAAGTTACCCTTTCTGTTAT
>JANVCL010000005.1:24762646-24778211 GCA_026546855.1 Erythroxylum incrassatum
TTTCCAATTAACCTTAGCTAGCCCATGTTCACCACCTCCTTTCCCCCATAGGAATTGTCGCATCATCCTCTCAATGGTTTTGATAATTCCTTTGGATAGAAAAAGGTGAGAGCTCCAGTAGGTATGCATTGAGGAAATGACTGACTTTAAGAGTTGAAGCTTCCCTCCAAAAGAAAGAGATCTATTTGTCCAAGAACCCAATCTCTTCTGAATTTTTTCAATTAGTGGAGAGCACTCATAGTACCTGAGCCTCCTAGAAGAGATTGGAATTCCTAAGTAAAGGACAGGAGGCTCCTTAGTATCCATTCCAGTGGTTGTTCGTAAGGCAGTTGCCAAATGCCCTGCACTCTTTGAGAGGATAAGGTAGCTCTTTTGAAAATTGATATTCAGCCCTGATAGGTCCTTGAAAGAATTGAGAGTATTGATCAAAAGAGTGACTGAAGGCATATGTGCTTTGCTAAGAAGAAGTAAATCATCGGCAAAACACAAACTAGTTAGAGAAATCTTCTTGCACTCTGAATGAAATTTGAACCCTGAACCATTTCTCAAATTATGCTTCAACATTTGAGTAAGCACCTCCATACAAATAAGGAATATGTAAGGGGACAAGGGATCCCCTTGTCTAAGGCCTTTTTTCCCTTTAAAAAGCTTCGTAGGACTTCCATTAATAAGTATTCCAAAAGATGTGGTAGTAATGCATTCCTTGATCCACTTACGGAATCTGTGAGGGAAACCCATAATCTCTATGGTTTGAAGTAAAAAAGTCCAGCTCACACTATCAAATGCCTTTTGTAGATCCACCTTGATAGTGTAATTAAGAGGGCTAGTCCTATGGTTGTATCCCTTCAATAGCTCCCGAACCATGAGGATGTTATCCCCAATGTCCCTATCCTTCAGGAAAGCACCTTGATTCTCACTGATGAGGGGTTTAACAGCTTCCTTCAATCTGTTGGCCAAAATTTTTGCAATGATCTTGTACAAAAAATTAGAACAGGAGATAGGTCTGAAATCTGTCCAAGAAGATGGGGCAGAGAGTTTAGGGATTAGGGTAATAAAAATTTTATTAATCTCCTTAAGCATAACCCCTTTTGGAAAAACTCAAGAACTGCTTCTTTAACTATCCCCCCTACCAAGGGCCAAGATTTCTGATAGAAAAATCTATTCAGCTCATCAGGTCCTGGGGCTTTGGAACCATTCATTGCAAAAACCACCCTATCTATTTCTTGACTGTGACAGGACTATCCAGAGAAGAGCACATATCCTCAGAAAGACAAGGTGAGACAAACTGTCTGAGAATATCCCCTACAACCGAAGAGGAACCTTCAGTGCCTAGGAGATTCTTATAGAAAGACAAAGCATCCTTAGCTAGTTCCTCTTGTCCTACCACAACAGTCCCACCTTCAGAAATAATGGATGTTATTTTGTTTGAGTTCTTCCTAGCTTGCACTGAATTAAAGAAAAATTTGGTGCATTTGTCCCCATCTTTTAACCAAGAGACTCTAGACCTCCGTTTCCATAGAGAATATTGGTGGTCCACCAATTGCAAGTAATTCTTTAAAGCTTCCTTTTCAGCTAGAACCAGGGAAACATCAATAGGGGCTGCAGCCAAAGCAGATTGAATAGTAGATAATTTATCCCTAGCTTCAGCAATATCCTTCGTAAGATTCTGCCCTCTATGAGAATTAAGAAGTTTTAATTCATGCTTGATAGCTTTCAACTTTTGGAGGCATATATACTGCTTAGACCCCGACAAGCAAAATCCAAACCCTTTGCAATGGCTTCACTAAAGCCCTCACAATTAACCAGAAAGTTATTAAACCTGAAGGGATGACAAATTTTTGGAGGGTTAAACATATTATTAACCCGTAGAGGAGTATGATCTGAGATACCCAGATTCAAAAAGGTTGTTGGGCTTCTTGGAAAAGCTTGCAACCAATCCACATTCACTAGAGCCCTGTCAAGCTTTTTCCTAATATGTCAAGAGGAGGTTTGTTTATTGGACCAAGTGAAAAATTGGCCTTCAGCTCTCAAGTCAGTGACCTCTACCTCCTGCATACATTCAAGCATATCAGGAGTGTAATTGCGTAAGTTGCAATTACCTTCAGCCTCCGAACAATAGAGAGTGGTATTGAAGTCCCCACATACTAACCATGGAAAACTTATGGAGGACTTGAGCTGGATAAGAGCATTCCATAGCTCAACCCGCTGAAAACCAAGATTAAGATCATAGACAAAGGTAGCCAACACCCTAGTGTTTGCCATCTTGTAATAGATCAGAGTGTGTATGAACTGCTGAGAGGATCCAAGTACATTAACCTCCACTGATTCTGCTTCATAGAGAATAATGATTCTCCCACAGATATGGTTACAATGATTTGAGATAATTTTCCATTTCCTACCCAAGCAGTGTAACTTGTGCAGGTTTATTTCCTTAATTTTAGTTTCCAAAAGACAAAAAACTTGAGGCTTTTCCTTCAGGACAAAATCCCTTAGAGCATTCAACATAGAGGGATTATTTATTCCACGAACATTCCAAACTATCATTGTCATGAATGGATAGTTTTGCTTTTGGAGCTCTTCCTACTGCTCCTATTGCTTTTCCTCAAGGCCATTTGATCATCCTCGAATGTTCCACATTTTAGTAGGCCAGATTGATGAGAAATTAGATCCGGCTATTGGGGTATAGAGTCCCCATCCTCCAATGTAGTGTCACCAACTTCCTGAACTAGAACTTCCTTATCCAACTGAATGTGGGGACTATCCCCAGAAGGAATTTCAGGTCCACTGCTGAGCTCCAAGTTTGGCCCCAGATTAATTTGATTATGATCTACATGAGGGAGGGGATCTTTGACCACAAGATCAGGGTTAGGATTAGTAGTAGCCATGTCAACCTTTTCTGCCTCCTCAGTGTAACCCAGATTGGGTTTAGATGTGCCAGTCAACTCCCAAAAATCTCCACTGATAAATGTTCTCCCAGTAGGCTTCCATGTCTTACCCTGAGCTTTCAAGGAAGGTTTCCACTGGTAAGTAACCAGTACTTTGTCCTCTCTAAGTGTGTTCTCATTAGCCAGCCTTAAAATAGGAATGGAATCCTTCATATCTTTAGAAATGTCCATACTGATACACATCCGAGCAAAACCTACCCTCTTCCTTATGCCTGTGTTTTCATCCATACATAAGGGTTTCCCCAAGAAACTAGCTAGCAAACTCAAACCTTTGGTGGTCCAATATTCCAAGGGAATATTATGAATGTTAACCTATATGGGAATATTCTTTACTTTAATCTTTTCAAGCTCCATCCTAGGCTGCCATCTTTGTAGGAAGAGTGGAAGTTGTGAGACATGCCAAGGACCCTCCTCAATAATTTTTTGGGCTTCTGATGTAGAAGAGAAAGTGAAGATAATATTATCTTCCTCAGTGAGCATCACATCCAATAATCCTCTCCCTTTCCAATTCCTTTGAGCCCAAGCTTGAAGCACAGGGAAAGTTGGTCTTTTATCCATGAAAAAACCAACTAGAGTAGACTCCCAGGATTTGGCACCTTCTTGTAAGGTTTCTAGAGGGGGAGCAACTATAAGTTTGCCTTCCAATTCCACTGGAGGGCAGAAAACTAGAGTATTGTCATTTTTTTCACCTACAACTTGTTTCCAAGTCCTCTGAGCTCTTAAAGATGATAATTTTCTGCAGGGACAAGATCAGCAAAGGGGGATTTTGAGTTAGGGAGGGAAGACTGGGAGGAGGAGGAGAAAGACTGGGAAGAAGATGCTTTTGCTGGGGGAATGAAAGGAGGGAAAGGCTTGGGGGTAACAAAGGAGGAAGGTAAATGCAAGGGTAGAGGGGGAAAATCAAAAAGATTAGGGGGAATCTGATCTGACATATTGCTAGAAAAGGAAAAATACCACTGTTCAGAAAACAAAGCAGGAAAAAGTGGAGCATGGAAAAGGAAAGACTAACGGGCGGGAAGAAAAAATACCAACTAAGAGGACAACACAGCCCTTGGACAGGCTACAACCGAAGGCAAGTATGGAGATCAGAAAAGAAGTGAAGCAGGAGGATACAAAGAAAAGAACAAACTGGAGAAGGGAGAGAAAACAGAACACAACAAAGAGGAACAAAGCAGGAAGGAAACAGGAAGGCAAGAAAACAATCAGAGAAGATTGCAATGCCTTAGGACAGGCTACAGCCAAAAACAAGAATAGAGAAGAAAGAAGAGGAGAGTGAAACAAGACACAACAACAAAAGCTATCAGGTAGGAGGAAGGAACAGCAATGGACAGAGAAAAAGAGTTGGAGAGTAGAAACTAGAGCAAGCTGGAAAAACAGAGTTGCAGAGGAGGGAGCATGCTAGAGAGAAGGAGGAGCATTCTCGACAGTTCCCATATTGTTGAAAGCACCATATCCTTGTTATTAAAATTTTTGAAAACATGGTTGATTTATATACTAATAGACTATTATGTAAATTTTAGAGACTATTTTTTAAATTTAAAAAATTACCCGAAACGGTACTCTGTACTGATCAATACCGGCATAGTTCTGTTTTAGAATTTAATCTAATACCGAGTCCGGTACGGTATTCATAACTTTGATTGAATGACATAATTTGGTATTGGTGAAATATGCATATCCACGTGCGTCTCACATAATGTGGTTGGTAGTAAAGGGAAGACTCCCACAATTGACAAACTAACTACATTTCTAACTATCCTTAACTGGTGCTATATATGTAGATTAAGAATCAATTGAAAATATACTCTTTAGATGCCCTTATTCAAACAACGCATAGAAAGAGATGTCACAAAGTTTTGGATATTAGTGGGATGCACTTTTATTTAAAAAGTAAGAATGCTACATCAGTGAAAAATGGATCATACTAATATGTACAATTAAAAAACACCATGTGGTAAAAATAAACCACATGGTATTTAACTGATGAAGGGTAACCTTTGTCAGATTTTCAATCTTCATAAGGTCTGGTTTGATCATTTTGTAAATGTTAAGGTTTAACTTGCCTAACTTAAATTCTGGTATAAACATTAGGGTTTAAAATGACTTAAAAAAATTTTGTGCACGTGATTGGGACGCATGGACATGTAGAGTATAGTAGAAAATGAAACGAAGCTTTTTATTTTTTGTGAATCAACTCTTGTATTTTTTAAAATTCCTTAGGGGCTTAATTAAATAATTTCATTATTCAAAAATTGACTTTAATTACTTGTTTCTTATATTTCTAAAGAGTTTTTCTTCACCAAATTAAAAAGTTCTTTAACCATAAAAAGAATCAGGAGCTTCAGGAATAAATATAAACCAAGGAAAGGCTAAACTAATGGAACTTGTACTCTCTTATTCTTCTTACTCTCCTAATTTATATTGTGTTTGCATTTTCTATAATTGTTAACATTGAAATTCAATGAAGTTGAATATTAAATAAATGTAAGTTTGATATGCCTTTTAATTCATAATTTGGTAAGCACACAATGCATGCCCTAACTATTAAGCAATAGATTTCAATCAAAAATGTCAGTAAGTATGATAGAACATTAAAGAAAACATCACCATCTAGAAAATAGGACTAAAATTTAAATGGAGACCTAGTTGTTAATGGGATTGACTATTTAAAGATAAGAATGAAATTCTTTTTCATGGCCAAAGTAGTAAACCTGTATGAGATAATAGAGAATGAACCTTATGTTCCAATAGGAACCATAAAAAGAAAGAAGATCAAACAGAGACTAAGGTATCAAAAAATAAGAAAAAAAGAGTGGGATAAAAAAACCCAGTAGATAGTAAAACCATATGTATCATATCTTATTCTCTTCATATAAATGAGTTTAATTGGATGCTAATGTGCTAAACATCCTATCATCTATGGCACAACACATGAGGGAACTAGTCGAATGAAAAGAAAAAAGTGACCATGTTAATACATCAATGTGAGTTATTTCATATGAAGTAAAATGAGTCCATTTCTATGTGAACATGCTTTAGTGATATTATAAATACTCTAAAAGATAAGACCTATACTAACCTTAAAAAGGTAAGTAAATTGCTTAGATCATTACGATAGACTTTAGATACAAAAGTAACAGCTTTTTACGAAGCCAAAGAGTTCAATACAAAGTTATGAATATCGTACCGGACTCAGTATTAAATTGAGTTCTAGAACAGAACTATACCGGTACTGGTCAGTATCGGTACCATTTCGAGTAATTTTTCAAATTTATAGTCCCTAAAATTTTTAAAATTTACAAAATAGTCTATTAGTATATTGTACAATTGTACTGTATACTTTACTAATTTACTGTTTACATCAACCATGCTTTTTAAAATCTTAATAATAAATAATAATGAAAATTAATATGAAATAACAATAATTTTTAAATATTTCACATATAAATAATAACCATAATTAATATAAACAAAGGCAATCATCATCATACAATTATAAAATTAAAAATAATACAAAGTATTAAATTCAATCAAATTATTATTAATTTCTAATTGCATAATTTTATACTTAACTAATTATTTACCTAAATTCAATACCAAAATATTAAAAATAAATTACCATTTAACAAATATTAAGAATGTGTCAATTAAGGATTTAAGCTTTTTCAATTTTAACAAATTTGATTATCAATTTTATAATTTCACATTTAATTATTAATTTGACATTTAGTTATCAATTTTACATTTAGGTTTAAATATTGATTTGATTATCAACTTTCAATTTTAAGTTTTAACAATCAAGTAATCAATATCAACAATTTAACTTTAAAGTTTAAAAACTAATGATTAATCCCTTCACCTCAGGGCCATAAGTCCATAACCCATAAGCACCAAATTATCATTAAATAACATACATGTACAATTGAACTCTAACATCTCAAATTCTCAACTCAAGCTCAATTGCTCAAATTCAATCTCATTCATTAATAATTCTTATTCAATATCACCGTAAATCACAAGCCAAAAAATTAATACACTCGGCATTCCAAATATCCAATCCACTTCCAAAATCCAAATCCAATTTTAGTTCAACATTCACAAAACCCATTCATGATTCAACTTTAATATCTATTCTCAACCAAAATCCAACATCCATGCAAATTTGTTTTACCCAAATCTACCATCCAATCCAACACCGTACGTTCACAAACACAACAATTTTTTTTACCCAAATCCACCATCATCCAACAACCAACACAATCAAAGATTCAAAATGCCATGAAAAATTAAAAAATGAAAAACATACACCCAAACAATCGGGTCTTCGGATTAACGTTAGGTCACGTCTTGGTGATGCGTCTGAGGTGCGACAGACGGTGCGGTATGGCTGGGATGGTCGGTGACGACGTGCTGCAGAGGAAGGACCGAAGGAGTGATGGCTGAGGTCGAAGGAAGAGAGAGAGGTTGCGAGCCGCCAAGAGTGATGGTTGAGGAAGGATGAACCAGTAGCCAAAGGAAGGAGGAGACGTCGACAGCGAGGAGGAGACGACAAGATGGCTGAGGAGGAGATGACGACTTCACAGGGAGAGAGATAGATCGTTAGAGAAGAAAGAGAAGTAGAGAAGCTGTAGAAGAATCGCAAAAGGGGTGGGGGTAGGGTTAAGTTTCGGAAATTGCAAGTTAGTCCTTGCAATTTCTGAAACTTTCAATATCGGCCGAAATTTTTGGTTCCGGCCGGTACTAACTGGTAAATGTCAGTACTGACTGGCATTTGAGGTCGGTACCATCATTTACTAGTTTTGTATCATTTTTTGGTCGGTACAGTACCTATCGGAACGGTATGAAATCCAACACCATGGTTGAATATTTTTCCATTAGAAAAATTAATTGAATCCT
Source organism: Erythroxylum incrassatum (assembly GCA_026546855.1). NCBI lineage: Eukaryota > Viridiplantae > Streptophyta > Magnoliopsida > Malpighiales > Erythroxylaceae > Erythroxylum > Erythroxylum incrassatum. The sequence goes on from JANVCL010000005.1 coordinate 24,770,488, forward strand.
TCCTCATATTGAGATGCATTTAAACAAGACTCTAGATGTGGAGGAAAGAAAAGAATGATACATATAGGTGAATGTAATGAGATGACATTGTTGTCATCACAATAAAATTTAAGAAATCCTTAAAAAAATCACATTCTTTAGAGTAGATACTTTAACAAAGTTAAAATAACCTTAAAGTATTGTGTAATTTGTTATGAATATAAGAAATTGGGACATATTAAGCCACAATGTCCATTGTTGAAGCACAACAAGAAAGTTTTAAAAAAAGTAATAAGAAGTAGCAAGACTTCAAGAAGAAAATAAAACTAAAATTTATATAGTATGAAATTAGTGATCGAAATGTGATGATTTTGAAAATGAGGTACAAAATATATATACTTCATCGCTTATAATGTAAGATATCTTCTAGTGACAACTCTTTTTATGATGATAGTAGCATTTGTCTCAAAATGAATGCACTTTCCAACAGTGTACATATTATGACATGGAAAAAGAAGAAATTTTTTCCAAGATTAAAAAAATTTGAAACTCTTATATATATATATATATACATATACATACATATGAATATAAGAAATTGGGACATATTAAGCCCCAATATCCATTGTTGAAGAACAATAGGAAAGTTAAAAAAAAGGAATAAGAAGTAGCAAGACTTCAAGAAGAAAATAAAACTAAAATTTAATAGTATGAAACTAGTGATTGAAATGTCATGATTTTGAAAATGAGGTAGAAAATATATACTTCATCACTTATAATGTAAGATATCTTCTAGTGACAACTCTTCTTATGAAGATAGTAACATTTGTCTCACAATTGATGAACTTTTCAAAAGTTTACATATTATGACATGGAAAAAGAAGAAAATTTTTCTATATATATGCATTAGAGAAAATGAGAGGTTAAAAAGTGAAATCTATAATATGAGTTCATAATAGTGAAAATATTAGGAATGAGAAAAATGATGCATAGTTGTATGATGATGAAGCATTGATGAAGGAGATCAATGATCTTAAGCCATCATAATCCAAATTCACTAAAAATAGTTAAAATTGGAAACCTTCTTACAACCTAAAAAATTTGAAATTAAATATATGTAATTGGGTAATCTTATGAGAGTAATTCAACCAATTTTGGTGCCCAATTTGTAAAGGTAAGGATTTTATAGTGATAAATTATTATCTAAAATCTTTTTGAAGGCATAACAATGAATTTTCTCATACATCATCCACTAGGTCATAAGTTAAAAGAAAGTTCTATGCATAAATGTATGGTACATAATACATATCTAGAAAAAAAATGGAGTTTAAGACAATGAAGGCTATAATGTCAAAAAAAAGACAATGAAGGCTATTATTTTAAAATTAAGATCTTATTATGGATGCATGTAAGAAACACATATTCTCTAGGCCAAGGCCTCAATAAAGAAGTATGAAATGTGCTTATAGTCATTATTGGCCATCATAGCACATCACATTCTAAATCATTTTCTAGGCCTTAGTATCATATAAAAAGAGCTCTGTATTATCCAAAATAAATGAAAACCCAGATATGCGTATGTGCAACATTCATATAAGTTTGAATCTTATAACACTTACAAATTATTTCATATGAGGCCTTTTTTTCTATATAAAGATTATGGACTTACGGATATGTTACATTAAACTAGAGATGATATGTGCTAAAAAAAATGAAGAACTAATCCACAAGAACTTATGTGTATTTTATTGTCTAAAATGAAATGGTTCCTTTTCTTTTAGGTTTCAAAAATAAAAAGAAGCAAGTGTGAGGTCCCACCTCATAAACCTTAGAGAATGCATAATCTGAAAATGGAATCTTGTCTAGGAAAGCTAAATAAAAGAAGAAGGTTGACCTTTGGTTATAAGGAACCAATAACCAAATCTATATGAGATTGGAAGCCACAAAATTACCTTTAATAAATTCCTAATTATTTTTATAAAGAAAAAGGAAGAGAATTTCTTGATATGTATGAAATATGAACATATTTTATTAAATATTTTGCTTATTTTTAAAACTTAAATTTAATGGATCTTCCTATACTTTTGTATTTTGTTAATATGCCCTCAAATTTTAAAAACTATCGAAAACCCATAATTTTGTTTTCATAATTCTCGTCCCTTTTAATATTATATTTTTCATTAGTAATATCATATTGATGTTAGTCCAATTTTTTTGTAAAGATCTTTTTTCTAGATTTCATCTTTTACATGTTAAAGTGATTACTTTGATTCCTTATTTTGGCTATGTCATAAAATTCTTATTTTATTTTATTTTCATTTAATTAGTTTTAATTTTTATAAACTAGTTTGACTTTTCAAGCGTCAATTTCACTTTTGGAAATTTATGCTAAATTAAAATTTGGAATCAAAGTTTGAGATTAGGTTAAGAATTAAGGCATTTTTAAACCTAAAATGGAAGGAAATGGACTAAGGGCTAAAAGACAATTAAGGAAGGAATGAAGTATAAATGACAAAAGTTAGAGGACATTTGAAACACAAATTAAAGTACGCAAAATGGACATGCAAGAAAAAACAATAATATAAAATAATGGAAAAGACATAAAACACAAGCAAGATACAAAATGTGATTAGAGTAAGCAGTAAGATGAAAGAAAATAGAGTAAAAATGAGGTTGTATAAAAAATTTAAAAACTAAACATGAAAAAAATTCAAACAAAAAACATGAAAATGAAGAAATAAATTTCTTTTATTTTTTTCAAAAAATGAATTAAACTTACATAATTCTTGAAAGAAATATTTTTAAAACAGATTAATCTATAATAGATAACGTATAAGGTGGTAACAAAATTTCAGGAATTTAATAATTTATAAATGTAAGTTACGTTTGAGGTAAAATATAAAGTGTCACTTGTTTTTTGAGACTTAACTGACATTATTCTTCAAATTCGAAGAAGATTTATGGATGATAATAAGAGTAGCGGCAATCGAGAAATAACAATAACCTTGTTGTTTTGTAGTTTTGAAGCTGCCAAGAAATTATTTTCAATTTCAAGGAGACATTGGTCGTTGGTTAGAGATGAAGAAGAGAAAAGGATGGTTGACACAATTAATTTCAAGTTTAGTCGTTGGTTGGAGAACATTAAGGTTATAAGTTTATGGTTCATGATCTCTAGAAATAAGCAACATCTGAATTTCATTTTATCTATTTATTATACACTAAAAAATTTTTGGTACATGCATTCATCATATTAAAGTAGTAATTTGAGGCTTATTACATATAATAATTTGTGTATATTATATGTAATAAAATTTTATTTTTATTATTTCTTTTCTGTTTGGAATTATGTTTTAGCAATAGCATATTTCTAAAATTAAACAAATAAAATTTTATTTGGACCCTTTGCTTTGAAGAGCCTAAGTCAAATGATGTCTTTATAATAATTAAGTCATATATATAGTGCTCAAGTATTCAATGTAGGCTCAAACATAACATTAACTTTAAAATACATTTTCTTATCTTTATTTTTAATATTTTATAATGCACGATTCAAATAAGGGAAGAAAGGGGAGAGGAATCACTTAAAATTGAAAATTAATAAAATATCATTAAAGTAATAAAATAGGAAAGCTCAAATTAGAAAATGTTAGAAAGCATGAAATCCCTAATTCCAAATCCAAAAATAATAATAAAAGAATCCCACAATAAGCTTACAAAATGGATTTTTTTTCAATTGAAACTCATCGCACCTAGAAATTAATTTTTGTTTAGTAAATCCTATTTTTAACTTTTAACTTATGTAAGCCCAAAATATTCAAGTCACTTCATTAAGGTTGATTTCATTTAAATTATTTGAGTTCTCCAAATTTATTCAAGTCCATTTAATATAGGCCCATTATGTGTAAATTATTTTAACTTTCTAAATTCAATCACACAATTTTAGACTCATTGTTTCTAAATCATTCAAGTTTGCAAAGTTCAATCAAACCCTTATAGTTTAGCCATATCACATTAAATTATTTAAACTTTCTAAGTTTAATCATGCCCACTTTATTCTAGATATATCTAATTTAGGTTCATTTCATTTAAGTCTTTTTATTTTAACTTTTAGTTTAAATTAATCAATAATCAAGTTCATTTTATTTTCATTCTAAAACATTACCATATGCATTTACTTTGTTTTCAATCCTTAAGACATCACTTTGTAAACTATTTCTAATCTCTAATCTCTTAGATTAATTCTTTTTGATTTTTTAAGCCTTGGTTAAAATCATAAGCTTCTAGACATTCAGTCACATGTTTTTTTAATTCCTTAGCATGTTTTTAAATTAACGTATAAAATATTTTCTTGTTAATTCTCCAAAATTAGAAAAACAAAGACAGATAATTGTCTACGTAAGTAAAATAGGATACATAATACCTCTCTATTTCATAAATCAACTATCAACATAATTTCTAGTTAGGAGTAGCTCCTCCCTGTTGGTATTTTTTTTTCATCTTTCATTAGTAAAGAATAGTAGCAACTCTATTTTAAGAACAATCATTTAATTTAACTAAGGAGTTTTATGCTCTTTTGTTTTTTTTAAAAATTAATAAAATTGTATGGAAAAGAAATGTCTACAACCTTGACAGTTACAATCAAGTTTTTCACAAAGAAACAAGAGACCTCCATCCTTGCTATAATCTAAGAATAATACGTATGTTAATTAACTTAACTTTTTACCTACTTCGACTTATATGTAGCTCTCAATCAAGGATCCATTTAGTTTTGAAATTGGGGGAGAGATTTTCTATAACTCCTCTAGCTAGTAGTGTTATTCTGCAATGAAGAACTATTTTTTGATACAATTGTTCCATTTCTCTGGTTTCCTTCCTTAATACTCTTCTATTCCTTTCCTAACATATAAAGTACATCATTATTGTAATGCAAATTTTTATAGTTTTATAGTCTGTACTAATTGTGATTTTCAGTTTGGTATCCTGTTTATCATTTCTTTCCACTTTTGATCTATAATTTTAACCTTTAGAACTGACTGTAGTCCTTTCCAAATTTGTTTCGTGCGTATGCAATTTAAAAGCAAGTGATCAATTGACTCTTGATGCGTATTACATAGTTCAAAATTTAAATTGTCAATGTTAAACTTCATTATATCCTTAATATCAAATCTCCTTACTACTCCTAGCCATAGGATAAAGGCATGAGCAAGTAGGATGTTAGGTTCCCATACCATGTTTTTCCACTTAACTCTTTTTTTTAATCCACTTATAGTAGTATTTACAAGATTTTGTGATGAATTTCTTAGTACTGCTCGCCATCCACACTATCTCATCATTCTTTTCTACTTGACAAATTAGCATGTTACTCATTAGAGCTTCCACTCCTCTACTGCTATGGAAAGGCCACCACCACATATTGTTACTAATGAGTTTACTAACTTTTGAACTTGAATTATCACTATTTTGAGGTCTTTTTCATGCCAATTATCAAATCAAACAAATTGGTTTCCTCATTTCCTATGATGTTGTTAATCAAGTCATGCATCCACTTTCTGGTCTCTAGAATTTGTTTTATGTTCCAAGTCATGTTCTATTTCAACTATAAGCTCCATATGGTATTATCTTTTATGTACACACTATGCACCCAATTTACCCATAACTCTTCCTTTTAACTATATAACCACCACAACTTCCTTGCCAAGCTAATCCTGTTCTATAATCTGGCTAAACATAACCCTGACCCCTTTTGGCTTTTAGGATGACACACTATATTCCAACTTACTTTACCTTTTATGCTATTTGAACTTGGTCCACTCCATATAAATTCTTTTATCTTTTTATCAATTTCCTTTAGAATGCTCTTTAAAAGTGCTATATGATTAATCCAGAAATTTGCTAAATAGTTCAACATAGTTTGAACAATCTGTAATCTTCCTTCAATGACTGATTTTCCTATGAAACTTCTCCATCAATGGGATTCAATAAGCTAATGTTAACATTTTCTATGAGATTGGGACTCCCAAGTACTTGAAGGGCATGGATCCTTACTTTATTCCCATCTCAAGTGCCTTTGAAGTTGTTTCTTGTTTAACACTCTCTAACAGGTTGAAGCTACTCTTTGTTACATTGCTTCTTAGTTCATATTTTCCTTAAACTCCTCGATTGCTTGGAGCAAGATGTTAATAGAATATTTGTTTGCCCTACAAAACATAAGAACATTATCTTCAAAAACAAGATGGGTTAGTTTAATACCTTTGCAACCTTGATGGTATTGAAACTCCTGGTTGTTTATTTTTTTTCTCGAATATGGTTGATCGCACCTTCATTCTGTAGGATCGAAAAACTAAAACATGCACGATTTGGATAAAATAGCAGATTTCAAAACTTTTTAGCAATCAAACTTGTAGCGAAAGCAATATAACCAAATCAACATGCATAGCAATACTTGATACAGTATAAGGATAAATATTTGTATAAAAACAAGATGAAAATTTTTACCAACTCCTTTGTTACAACTTTAACTCCTCACTGTGCTATCCTATCCTCAGCAATGTATCCACTCTAAGGTGATGTATCCTCTTCTCGTTATTGTATCCTTGACCAATCTAATCCACCACTTGTTCTCCTTGGACAACTAGGTTAACAAGATCCTTTGTTGGGAAAGGGGAAGAAATACTTGAAGAGATTTTTCCTTAGAAGAAAGAAGCCAAAGATGAGACAACTCTCATGCAATTTTTTAGATATAGCATGCAAGATAGGAGAGAGAGAGTCAAAAATGCAAGAACACGTTCTCACTTCTTCTCAATTTTGGTTAACATCAAACGAAAGAAGAGATTTGCATCAAATGCATCACTTAATTCTTTAATCAATCATAAAAAAGCCAATAAATGATACTCCTCTCATTTGTCTTTAAGATTACTATATGAAAAGACTATTAACCAAAATGAGACATATCATTTTCGGCTTTGTGATGAAAGAAGGAAGATGGTCCATCAAATGTTCCTCTTTCTTCTTTAATCCAATGAATGCTAAAAAGGTACATGCTATTATTAAAAGACAACCATTAAACCATTTAATGATAACATCATTACTCAATTTATTGATGATAAAGCATGCTAAAACCATCTTTAATATAGCAAATCATTGCTGCACATTTAGCCCATTAAAACTGAAATTTGTCCCCCATTTGTTGGACCCGAACCTTTTATGGAAGTTAGAACTGTTAAGTGGAAACTTATTGGCAATTATTCATGTGTAAATAAAGGAGAATTATTAAATTTGAAATGAAAAAGAAAATAGGGTTTAGATACAAGATGGATTATATGTGAAATGTTGGAAGTTAAAAGCTAGAAATTGTAAATGTATATGTTTATTGAGTATGCTCCAATATTTTATCTATAACTTGATCTCTAGTTATCCAAATGAGATGATTTTTGATTTGGATAAAACTAGAGAAATAAGGCTAAAAATTGTCTGATGAAATTGAGTTTTAATTCAGTCTCTAAGAAAGTCAATTTTTTAGATGGAAATCAAGCACAGGAAAATGTTTTAGTATAAGAATAGTCCAAAAATGTTTGGTGTATAACTTTGGGACTATGGAACTAAATTGATTGATTTTGGATGTCATTAGAAAATTCAGACAATGAGGAACATTTCTCTAGAAGGAAGTGCAAGCAAATTCCTTCAATTGCATGATTAGAAAAGGTCTTGATTTTGGAAGAAGCTAAGCATGATTTAAATGAATTTTG